>OY744532.1:105859582-105897082 GCA_963556195.1 Sepiola atlantica | reverse complement strand
TAAGTACCCAACCTAGGATGGGTACTTATACTAGTATAAACTATTAACAAGATGGATGACCATTTAATTGTAATATTTAAACAGTACTCTCACTCAAAGTTGATTCAATTACCATACAACACTTTTGCTTATTTCTTACATTAAATTTTTTTAGGCTATATGAAATACATACCTCAGTATTACAATTAAATCAGTGACCTTAAAATTAAAAAATCTTACTGAATCTCATCGCAGATGTTTTAATTCATAAAGCGTAAACGGAGCTTGTAATTTTGTTTAATAGAAAATTACGTAATTACGAACAAGGAATGGCTTGCAACTGAATCCTTATTCAAGTTATGCACTGGAATGAGTTGCTTCATTTATCCAGTTTGAGAGGGGGGGGGGGTATTTTTGAAGCAGTTACGTCAAAGAGTTGCGTATAAAGTGTGATGATGTATGGAAGTGAAACCTGGCCAGTGAGGGTTGAGGACATGCGTTGCATGGAGAGAAATGATATGAGAACGATATGTAATGTGAGTCTTAAAGACAGGCTTAGTTCTGATGACCTCAGAGGAAGATTAAATCTGGACAGTATAAGAAAATGTGTGCATAACAGGAGACCTTGATGGTATGGTCACGTTGAAAGAATAAATGATGGTTTTTAGGTTAGCAGATGTATAACAGTTGAGGTAGCAGGTCCAGTTCACAAGGGAAGGTCAAGGAAAACATGGGAGGAAGTGATAAAAATGGACCTGATGAAAAGAGGGATAAGTAAAGACCTGGCCAGAGATAAGTTACTTTGGAAGTCAATTTCTAAAAGCCGTCCAATGCATGCTAGCATGTAAAACAGACGTTAAACTGATGATGATGATGACAGATTCCAAATGATGATGATGATGACAGATTCAAAATGATGCGACCCCTTTAGACTCTTTAATGTATCACACTACACATGCCTGATAGACATTTTCCTTTATCACCTGACGTGAGAAGTGGTAACGCTATGCTGGTTAATAATGGTAAAAATTCCATGAACTTACTCCATTTACTCCTAACTATTTGATGGAAATTAAATTTGATCCAGATTGAAACACATTCGCAGTAACGTTTGTATTTTCAAATATGTTGTTGCTGTTAAAAGTGACCCTATATAATTTGTTCTGCTAACATTTAAAGTAAGAGTACAAAAAAGCAAATTAAAGACGCCTTCAGTGCGCTGCTGAAACAATCCCTTCTGGGGGCTACTTCCAGCAGGAGTGATCCTTTCCTCTTCCAGTCCAGTGGGGGGGGGGGGGGTCGAAGGTAGGAAGTACTTGCGTCGGGTACTTAAATGTATATTTTTTTTTCACATCTGTCAGTATCCTATATCTCTAAAAAGCCACCATGGAATATTGTTGCCGCATTTGTGCTGGTGCACCAACCAGTAGCCTCTCCCTCTTGGACTGGGCGCAAAAAAGAATTTCTGACCTAATAGATCTCACACAGTGTCTGTCAAGCTTCAGCCCCTGTCGCATCCTCACAGGCTTGCTTGTTTTACAAGTATTTGCATGGAATGGACTCCAATGAACTTACTGCACTGGTACCATAAATACCCCCGACCCGCCCGCCTGCCGAGCAGCAAAATCCCACCCCTTCACCATACAGATCCGTGAATGCTGAAAGATTTTCTACTCTGATAACTTCTTTCTTTGGACCGCTTGCCTTCGGAATTCCTTCCCTGCTCCCTGTTTCTCTGACCGTACCAACATGCAGAAATTTAAATGTAATGTGAACAAACATCTTGCTGCCTAGCTCTCCATTCAGGTTGCCTCCTATAAATCTGGCCCATATCACGGTAGCCAGTTACACTTCAGTGGCAATGTCTTGCTTGGCGTGTGAACACAATTTAAATTAAATTTTTTTAAATGTTTCAGGCTTAATCTAAAAAAGGTGTTCATGTGCCACAAATAAATCAGTTAATTTACAACAGGTATTACCATATTTTAGCTAAGACAAATGTAAAGGCTTTGGTTAAAAAAGAACAAAATAAAAGGGTTGATATGCCATAAACCAGACCATTTATGTACACATTGCCTCCCATTCTCGTGAATCATGCACTCCACGTTGGAAATCACGGTGTCACACCATTTTTGGAGACTGAAAAAAAAAATATTTGTTTTTTCATAAACCGCCTTCTGTAGGTGAGGAACCATTTTAGCGCATGGAAGTTGAACCGTGACATTCCTTGGTAGATAGTGGTCTGAAAAAGGTGGCAAATCTTGCAGATGTGAGAACTTGTTTGATAAAACTACCTTGATAAGAAATCTGGGATACCCATTTCTCGTTGGTTCCTGAAAGAGATTCTTGGCACAGATCAGCATCGACGGATTCACTTCTAATATAAATACATGAAAATGTAAAATAGGGAAGTCAGGTAAACAGTCTGTAGACGTTGGGTCAGCGCATCGTTCTGAATTTGCTGAATAAAATGTACGAAAAATTAAAAAAATAAGACATGAATCCATCTATTATTTTATAGTGAATTTTCATTTTAGGTGATTATTTAAAAATGCTTCATATTAGTAGTCATCTCAGACAGACTATGTAAATTTTTGATTGAATTGTGCCTAAAAATGTTGTTTTATTGCCAATAACACAGTACAATAATAACAAATGAAAATTGGCTAGTCAGAAGCAAAGTTTGATTTGAATTAGAGATTGTTCTTCAATGTAGTTGTTGCATAAATTTGAATATGTAAGTTTTAGAAGCCAAAACAATGCAGTATATATATATATATATATATATATATATATATATATATATATATATATATGAGGATTTAATGAATTAGAGCATTCCAATTGTTCAAAGAATTAGAACAACAAGTCTATTATGGCGTACGGTCGTTTCCAAAACATTCTGGAAATACTTTATTTTTATATTTTTTTAATTTTCTTTAAAAAATTTTTAGAAAGCCACTCCAAAACGTCTCTTTATCAGCACCTTTAGCACCACATAAAAAAAAATAACAAGTTCGTTGTAGTAGAACATCTATTGACAGTAAGGGACACGGGGACAAATATTAGAAATAGGAATAAGTTACAATACATATATATATATATATATATATACTGTATTGTCTTTAAATTCCCCAAACAGTCGCTCTGATAGTCAACTGACGAGCCCTCACTACTCTAACTAATTAATACTACGAAAACTCTAAAAATATTTCTGCATACTTTTATATTTTTTTATTTCCCTTTTTAACCACTTTTGTAATCAATTTAGTTTTATGTTGTGTCTACATTGTTTTTGTTTTTTTATATCCTACATGACAGATGATACTATTTCACTATATATATATTTTAAATAAACATTTATTTATTTAAAATCAACTTTGTTTCAGCGATATAACGTCTTCTTCAGGACTAGAAACATTTTTTTTCTTTCCTTTTTCCTTCCTCAAGGCATGACGTCACTAGAAAAGTGCATATGGTCTTACAACGGTGATTTCAAAAAAATGTTTTGATCAGGAGGATTGCGCTGGTGCACATGAAATGAATTAGAGATTGTTCCTTGATGTAAGCGTTGCGTTAATTTGAATTTGTAAGTTTTAGAAGCCAAAACAACGCAGATATTTTTCTTTTTCTTAAATAAAAGCATAATGTTGTAAGACTTTTCTAGTGATGCCATGCCACGAAGAAGGAAAAAGAAAAAAAATGTTTCTAGTCCTGAAGAATCGTCGAAACTAAGTTGATTTTAAATAAATAAATGTTTATTTAAAATATATATATATATATATATATATAAGAAAAATAAATCGAAACCGATTTTTTTTTCTTCTTTTTATAAACTTTTATTTTTCTGTTAGTTTAAAGTGATACAGATATTTCGGCAATAACTTGGCCTTTTCAGTGTTTCATATATCCTGATGTTATCAGATTTGTATTTTCTTTTTCCTTCCGGCTTCTGTTGTTGCAGCCGGGCCAAAGGGGGTTGTTGTTGTTTCCCACTTTCAAATATGAGATCGTGAATGCACACGTGATCGGTATAAAGTGTTTTAAGGTTTTTTTTAAGAAGCATCTATTTGAAATTTAATAAGGAATAGGTAAAATAAATACCTTTTGAAGCATTAAAGATGCGATATCAATTTTAAAAGAAAAATAAATCGAAACCGATTTTTCTTTACCCTCTACCATGCTAGTAAACTTCTCACACCTGACATTATCCTGTATCTCTACAAAGCCACCATCCGCCCATGTATGGAGTATTGTTGCCACATCTGGGTTGGTGCATCATCCACTAGTCTCTTCCTTCTAGACAAGGTCCAAAAAAAAATCGCCAACTTAATAGGGCCCTCACTCATCACTGCAATGTTGCATCCTTGTGCTTGTTTTACAAATACTTCAATAGATTGTGCACCAATGAGCTGGCTACTCTGGTGCCTCCTCGACGTAAATTCACTAGACCAACTCGACAATCAGCTAAATCCCATCCATTCACTGTGGAGGTTCCGCAGATGCCAGAGAGCCTTCTATTCCAATAGATTCTTTCCTCGTGCTGCTGGTCTCTGGATCTCCCTCCCTGCTCCCTGTTTCCCCGGCAATACCGACATGCAGAGGTTTAAAGCTAATGTAAACAGACATCTCGCTACACTGCTCCCAACTTGGGGTGATACCCAAAACCTACACCCTAATTCTCAGTAATCCTTTACGTCTACAGTGGCGGCCTGCTTTGTTTGGGGTGAAATATGTTTAAAAAAAAATTTTTTTTGAAGACTATAGAAGATAGATGTATAGAAGATTATAGATGATAGATAAATATGGAAGATTATAGAAGATAGATATATAGAAGACTGTAGAAGATGTATGGATCTAGAAGATAGATATATAGAGAAAGACAGACTATTAGAAGATTAGCTTATACTTCACAATTAAACACTTTTAATCTAAAACTCGGTTTCTATAATATCTCACTATTCTTTACCAAAATTAAGCATAAAACAAAAGAAGATAAAAATAGAAAAACGTTAATTAATACAAACAATGCTTTATATAGTCATATCATT
The DNA here is from genome assembly GCA_963556195.1 of Sepiola atlantica. NCBI lineage: Eukaryota > Metazoa > Mollusca > Cephalopoda > Sepiida > Sepiolidae > Sepiola > Sepiola atlantica. Next base: position 105,892,052 of record OY744532.1, on the reverse strand, counting down.
ATATAGTCATATAATTATATAGTCATATCATTATATAGTCATATCATTATATAGTCATATCATTAGTCATATCATTATATAGTCATAACATTATATAGTCATATCATTTTATAGTCATAACATTATATAGTCATATCATTACATAGTCATAACATCTTTGTTACTTCAGCATTTATGATGTCATTAAGGATATCTCATAGACGTTCTCTGCAATCTGTTTTAGTTGCCCATTTTGGGCAGCTGGATTTTCACCACATTAAAACCAACCTTGTGTCTAACTCTGCCCTAGTCGGGAGGCAATAGGGACTGAACTATCGCGAGTTGAAAAAACTAAACAAAAAAAAACACACCAACCTTGACTTTTCTCTTTTTTATTTTCTTCTTTTAATTATTTCCTTGATTTGATAATCAATTAGGAGAAGGGAGCGGCTAGACATTAAATGAAATGACACCGGATGTTAAAAACATCAAAGATTGAATTAAAAGAGAACAATCGTCAAGAAAGAAAGAAAACATCCGAAATTAAGACGTTTGAAAAAAGAAAAAAAAGAAAGAAAAAAACGTATAAATCGGTATAGAAAGCAGAAAGAAAAAAAAAGAAAGAAAGAAATAAAACGTCTCATTATGGAAATAGATTTGCATTCTCCCTTCGTCAGGCAGACTTTTGTGTGACGGAACGGATATATACTTACAAATAAATACACATTGCTCTTTATTATAGAGTGGAGGATACAACGAGCAATAATATTTATTATCTATTCTTATATTAAAACTGGGAATCAACGTTTGTTTCTTTATGGCTTTTGTCCTATTACACAAAATTTATGCTAAAATATTTTTTTTTTTTTTGGGGGGGGGGGTGAGTTATGTTTGAAAAAAACTTCCATTTTAATTCTTCTAATTAGATGTAAGTTGCAATTATCTCACCAAGTGATCCATCTCTTACTAAGTGTCTGTCTGTCACTCTCACCCTCTCTCATTCTATCTTGTTTGATGTCACACTCTTATTTTATGCTATATCTATCACTTACTCTTCTCTCTCTCTCTCTCTCTATATATATATATATATATATATATATATATATATATATATATTTATTTATTACCAGTCAAAGGTAATATAGAAAGGACAGATAAAGAAAAGATGAAAATAGACAATTATGAACAAAAGAAAATATCATCATATGTAATCCGCAGTTGGAAAGGAAGAAAAATATATATATATATATATATATTCCAACGAATGTTAAGTCTGCACTATTTTGGATTTAGTTAGTTTCTGTGGGAATTTAAACTGCATTTTCCTTTTTCTTTTTTTTTTTTTTGTCTTTTTGTTTAAAATAACTCAAAGCTTCTTTAGACTATATATTGGGTATTTAGATCTGTATGGCTAGGTTTCCTTCCTCTTATCTATTTGCCTTTCTGGTACCTAAGGTACTAAAGCTTTTTTTGTGTTTTTTTTTTTTTTTTAATGCAACTTTAATTCCTATATAATTATTACCATATCGCAGAATGGTTCTTGACTGTAGTGTTTAGATAGTATTTTATTATTATTATTATTATTATTATTATTATTATTACTAGTATTACTATTGTTATAAATAATTTTATTTGATATGCAAATTACCATATCGCACGGTAGTCTTAAGGGTAGTATATTATTATTATTATTATTTTGATTATTATTATTATTTATTTATTTATATATAAGTAACATTTTAAGCTGAATAATTTCGACACTTGATTGGGGAAATGGTAGTTTGATCTGTACCATTGGAGAGCCATGCATATAACTGTCCTGTTTTTAAATCTCCGAAACAGTTACATGGTAAACAGCTGATGATCCCCGTGTTAATATTAGATCCTTACGTTAAGGTCTCCTGTTTTTGTTTCACTGTTAGATACTTAATCCCCCTTTTTATTTTTATTTACTTACTATTATATATTATTTATTTATGAATTTTCCAACGAATGTTAAGTCTGCACTATTTTGGATTTAGTTGGTTTCTGTGGGAATTTAAACTGCATTTTCCTTCTTTTTTTTTTTTTTGTCTTTTTGTTTAAAATAACTCAAAGCTTCTTTAGACTATATATATATATATATATATATATCTATATATAGATATATCGATCAGAAAGAGACTAATTTTAGATTTTATTATGACTGAAACTTGGTGGCCAAGTCGGGCATAGACGTAAGTTTATTTTTACCAAATTTGGTTGGATTGCAGAAAGGATTGTGAATTTTATTAACGATTGGTGGCATTTTTTTTTTTGGGGGGGGGGGGGTTGAAGGTCACCCTATGTATATAAGAAAAGCAGAAAGTGAAACTTGGGTTGACTTTCAGCAGCCTCGTAACTCTTGTTTCCCTTATTTTTTTTCTTTTAGTCCTAACATTCCATGAACGATGTTTCTGACAAAGAGGGAAGAACTGCTGTTTTCTGGGTCGAAATCTATCCATCTAACACTTATTGTTGGCTAATTTTTGACCAAGTAGTATTTTCTTTTTTTTAGCTCATTGCATCAAGTGGCTTCATGCCTTGTCTGGAGCGATTCCCATAATAGAAAATTATAAAAACAAAAACATCCTTTTTTTTTTTGTAAAGTGTTGAAAAAAATGGAAGTCAATCTTTAAGTGCTGTCATATAATGATTCGTCAAATGGAAGATATCCAGTACAGTTAGCGGAAGCACAGTGGCAAATTAACTCTGTCGATCTGTGCTCTCTCGGCGGTCCAACATCATAAACCCTTTCTTCAAGGCCTCCATAATGAAAAGTGAATTCTTCTCCTATATTTATATCCCGTCTAGCAAAAAGGCAAAGTTTGGGGACGGCATTTGAGAACCTCACTGCCGTCATCCACAAATTAGGATCGCATGAGTGGTTAATAAAACGTCCTAGATTACCAAAATTAGTTGGATCGACACACACTCCAGCTATCTGGTCACTGCAATGTTCTCTCAGAACGAGGATATAATTCATTCCGCTATTAACTTGCAACAAACCTGCTCGTCTTTTGGCCTCCAATAAACCAATAACCTCGCCTGCATACTCACATAAAAATGCTCCCTTTCTAATGAGCTCACAGGCTTTAAGGCCAAGACCCTTGTTCGGGCCTGTGTCAAATACTTCAGTCCTGTATTTCAGTCCGTGTTGAATCAACCTGTTCGAACATTCAGGGCCACACAAACAATCTGGGCCACATTCAAGAATTGGAGAGCAGAACATTGCTTTCTCGTCTGTGCTTTCTTTTGAGTGATCTATTTTGAGAATGGTACCGTCATTGGAATATGCCATACCAAATCTTAAAATACACAAACAGTTTTCAGGGGAACAAGACTGTGTTTTGCATTGGCAACCTTCGTATTTGGCTTCAAATTCGTCCATGCTGCATCCGGGTCCAGGAATGCAACGGGACACATACTGCAAAGAAAAACAAAAAAAAAACATTAAACTAAAACTAGATACAAAGTGAATAAAAATCAATCTATCTAGATATTAATAAACAATTTATGGTGTCTTGCGCGTGTGTCTGTTCGTACGTGACAGGGTGACAAAAAAAAAAGGAATAGGCAGGGTCCACATTATTACAACAGTAGTTTTTACGATGTTAATACCCGAGTTCAAATCTCACGTAAGTCTAAAGGATTTTTTTTTAACTGGATACGTGTTTTATAAATTTAAATATAATAACATAAAAAACATTACATAAATATTTTTTAAACTAAGTGACCTTTTGTTTTGAAAATTTGAAAAAAGCAGACATAAATGTTATTCAGCATTATTTCAGCTAAAAAATATACATTTCTCATGTTTTTTTTACCAATAAAAGACATTCATCGTAGTAACTGATTCTCTCATTCCAATCCATGCAACACATATCCTCAACCCTCACTGACCAGGTTTCACATACATACATCTCTACACACATTCCGGACGGACGGACGGACGGACGGATGGATGGTGAAATCCACACTTGAAACGTTGATGGAATAACAATTAGAAGAATATTTATGAAAACTAAAATCACATGTTTTCTAAAATGGTGCTGATCAACATTATCATTCTCATACCATTTCTCTCCATGCAACACATATCCTCAACCCTCACTGGACAGGTTTCATTTCCATACATCATCACATTGTGCACACTCCTGATAGATTCTTCCGTTGGTTGACAGCAGTAAAACTCTGCTAACTAGTAATGGCAGAAGTTCCCTGGACTTACTCCATCTACTGCTAACTTTTGCTATCATACCAGCCTCCCCCTGTGCTCCAATGGTATCACTAGGGTAGGGAAAATTCTGAACAACCTTAATAGTCTCACCATCCAAATATACTTTCTCCACATCTTAGTTCTCATCCGTCTTCATTGTCTTTCACTTCTTACACACAAACTAGTTATCATCCGCTGCACTTGTTGTGAAATGGAGTTGTTAAGAACTTCCTTTTTCTACCAGATCAGGCTTTCTGAAGATCCCGGCTTACTGACCAAAAATGCACCAAACATTAATGTTTATTGTTTTCTTCCTTTCCCTTTGCAAAACTCAATCATGTTCTGCAAAGCTAAAAACCAACAATTTTCCTCTACAAAACAACCAAACCAAACACCATGAATAAATACTTGAGCATATAAAGAACTTGAAGCATAAACACTTTTACGAAAATGACCGGATTCGGCATTAAATAACCCGAAAAGGGTTGATATGCCGTAAAACAAAACAATTAATTTTTTTTTAATTCTGAAGGCTTTCCAAAATTACAAGCCCAGATCACCACTTTGGTCTTGGTAACATTCACTCTCAGACCTTTATTTTCCATAACAATAATCATAATAGTAATTTGTTATCTTCCGTCTTGCTATTTCTTACCATATTTATATTCTTTGCTTTAAAAAAAACCTTGTAGCAATTATATGATTATGATTTATTTTCTGTTGAGCAAGTTTATCCTTACTCGCGGAGTGATTAATTCATTATCCAATCAGAACACTTTGCCCTTCCACTTATCAGGTTTTCCCACATTTTTCTTTAGTCTGTGTTTTTATTCCAAGGTGAAGAGATTGTTATTTCTTGCCTCGTCCCCAAACCAAGAGTTGACGAGCGTGAACCAAGTGGACTCAGACCCAACCAATGTTACGGATGTACACGCTTTCACTGACTCAACATGCTTTCGTATTTTTGTCTACGTAACTCTTTCAAATCTCTGCCTGTTTAGTGGTGAAACTATGTATGAATAAATTGGATTTAACATGTAAAGGAGGAGTTTGTCCCTATAATCCAGCTAACGGTCGGTAACCCCTTTTTCTTCTTACCAAACGAGGCCTACAGGATGGAAATCTACTCGACACCCCTTTTGGCACTTGTGCACTTGACGAAACAGCTGAATTTATTTGTTTTCACTTTTGAAGAGTTGCATTCAAAACAGCAGCGATAATCCACATTCAACAGACAGCAGCAAACAGATAATCAATTGGAACTAACGAAACGACCAATAGATTAAAACATTTTAATAAATTTATTTATTAAAAAAAAAAAACATTGTAATAGTGTTTTTTTCATAATTTAAAATGTAATTTTTTTTTAATTTAAAATGTTCAGTGATTTTTTTTAACATTGTAATAAAGTTTTTGTTCAATAAAGTAACAGTTTGGCCAAAACATTGTAATAAAATATAGTGTTTTTTTCATAATTTAAAATGTAATTTTTTTTTAATTTAAAATGTTCAGTGATTTAACATTGTAATAAAGTTTCTGTTCAATAAAGTAACAGTTTGGCCAAAATATTGTAGAAAAATATAGTGTTTTATTTTATAATTTAAAATGTAATTTTTTTTTAATTTAAAATGTTCAGTGATGATTTTTTTTAATAATTTAAAATTTTATAAAACAAACATTCCAGTAAAGTTACTTTTAAGGAAGATTTTTTCTTTTATTAAAGAAGATACAGTTTGGAAATGTGTGTCAAGTGCACAAATTCCCCCTTTTTTATTACAATTGATTCTCCTGGCTTCTCCTCCTCCTTACCAATGGCGACATTAGCCTATCATCCATTACAAAAAAACAATTTAACCTTGATTTTATTCTGTAGCGTGTCTTCTGGCTTGGATAGGATATTGATGATGGTCGCGTCTTTTGAAATGTACCAAGGTACACGCTGAAAATGTTATGTTACACTGCTAACACACAAACTGGTTATCATCTCTAAACTTACCTGCTATTCCACTGCACTGTGTAACTAAAACGTCGTTAAGGTGAGTAGAAAGTGACTAACTTGGGTTTACTTTCGACAGCCTTGTAACTCTCGCTTCCCTTATTTTGTCCTGTAGTCCTCACATTCTATGAGCGATGTTTCTGACTAAAAGGAAATAATTGCTGTTTTCTGGGTCAGAATCTATCCATATAACACTTATCATTGGCTAGATTTTCACATTGAAGTAGCATTTTTTAAATATTTTTCTAGCTCCTTACATCAAGTGGCTTCATGCCTTGTCTGGAGTGATTTCGATTTTTTTTTAAAGTTTTTTTTTCTAATAATGTTAAACATAAAAAAAGAAGAAATTCTCTTCAATAGGAACTATAAAATATTAGTGTCTCCATGACGCATAAATTAACCCATGAAAATAATAAATACTCTGTTTGATTCCTGTGTATTTGAACAAACCCAATATTGGCCCCTTCCCAAATGAAGTAGATAAAGAATCCCTTCTTGCTCAATGATATCAGGTTATGACCTTAAACTGATATGAAGACTTTACTTCAACCTTTTCCCAACCTAGGGCACCTTACCCCCAGTTATCCTTTCCTTAACCCTCCCCGGAACACAGAACCATGATGTTTATATGATTTACTTATTTATTTATTTTTAATTCCTTACTCAATAGCTCTACTCTTTCCGTGGTCTTCCAACGGAAGGAGTGGAATTTTTAAACATGGCGCTGGTGATGTGTCCAGACTCTCAAAACCTAACAAAAAATAAACAGCTGAGAACTGGATTGCAGTCTTAAGGAAGAAGTTAATTCTTTGTCCCAGATTAGAATTTGGGGCAAAGGACTGAGAAACTGAGTGTATGACTTGTGTGACTTGGTAAGAGGAGGGGGCATCGAAAATAAAAAGGGGTCAGGGAACGAGTGGGGGTTGAACATAAGTGTTAAGGAAGTAAAAAAAAAAGAAAGGATACCGGATGTAAAGAATCAACACTTTTATCAATTTCTCTCTCTCTCTCTCTCTCTCATATATATATATATATATATATATATATATATATATATATGTATTTCATGATTTTTTGGGGAGTACAAAATTTTATTATCGCAAGCATGAAGGGAAGACGAATTTTATCGTTCATGATTAAAAGTTAATCAAGAAAAAAAGAAAAAAAACGCCAGCCGACCGGTTTCGCCCTTTCTTAACAAAGGCTGTATCGAGGGATTAAAAAAAACGAGGGATTTAAAAAAAAGGGGGTGAAAAGAGAGAGTACAGAATATAAAATAGGTATATGTACAATGGAGGATGAATCACATCTAGTCCCAATAGTGATGGGACGATTCCAATATCCCTCCCCCCCCCGACCCGATTCCGATACAATTACCAATTCTATTCTTACTGATTCAGATTCTGATTCTTTTAAAATCTCTAAATAATTTGCTGTAGAGATGGGTTTTTTTTTTAATTTTCGGATTACCGTTAAACCAATGTAATATTTTCGCAAACGTAAAAATACACTTGTGGTGAGGTGGGGGTCGGTGATCTATAGATTTTAGTTTTACTGGTAGTTTAAAATCAATAAATATTTATCATTTCATCATTAGTACCAACAATGGAAAATTAAGTTTAAACAAACATAAACAACAAACAAACAATTAAAAGAATCGGTTTTGGCATCAGAAAATAGGCTCAAATTTTTCCAATTCTCATACCAATTTCAATTTTTCAAATTCTCATACCAATTCCAATTTTTCAAATTCTCATACCAATTCCAATTTTTCAAATTCTCATACCAATTCCAATTTTTTCAATTCTCATACCAATTCCAATTTTTTCAATTCTCATACCAATTCCAATTTTTCCAATTCTCATACCAATTCCAATTTTTCCAATTCTCATACCAATTTCAATTTTTCAAATTCTTATACCAATTCCAATTTTTCAAATTCTCATACCAATTCCAATTTTTCCAATTCTCATACCAATTCCAATTTTTCAAATTCTCATACCAATTCCAATTTTTCAAATTCTCATACCAATTCCAATTTTTTCAATTCTCATACCAATTCCAATTTTTTCAATTCTCATACCAATTCCAATTTTTCCAATTCTCATACCAATTTCAATTTTTCAAATTCTTATACCAATTCCAATTTTTCAAATTCTCATACCAATTCCAATTTTTTCATTTCTCATACCAATTTCAATTTTCCCAATTCTCATACCAATTCCGATTTTTTCAATTCTCATACCAATTCCAATTTTTTCATTTCTCATACCAATTTCAATTTTCCCAATTCTCATACCAATTCCGATTTTTTCAATTCTCATACCAATTCCAATTTTTTCATTTCTCATACCAATTTCAATTTTCCCAATTCTCATACCAATTCCGATTTTTTCAATTCTCATACCAATTCCAATTTTTTCATTTCTCATACCAATTTCAATTTTCCCAATTCTCATACCAATTCCGATTTTTTCAATTCTCATACCAATTCCAATTTTTTCATTTCTCATACCAATTTCAATTTTCCCAATTCTCATACCAATTCCGATTTTTTCAATTCTCATACCAATTCCAATTTTTTCATTTCTCATACCAATTTCAATTTTCCCAATTCTCATACCAATTCCGATTTTTTCAATTCTCATACCAATTCCAATTTTTTCATTTCTCATACCAATTTCAATTTTCACAATTCTCATACCAATTCCGATACCCAACAAATTCTGATTTTACCGATTCCTGATTCCGATTAATCGTCCTAACACTAATATATATATATATATATATATATATATATATTATTATTATTAATGACAATATATGTATTAGCATATACTATCAGTTCCTTTTACTTTGTAGTCTCCTTAAAAGATTCAGCTCAATGATTGTCAATTATTGATAACAGAGTGTAGCAGTTACCTCCTCCTTTCAAAACATAACTGCACCAGTTGGCCGTTAGGTGTCGCTTTTTCACCAACAGGTGGCGCTGGAAAGCGACACCAGAGTTATCTGCCCTTCGGACTATAAAACCAGGTGCAAACGGAAATTCCCTCTCTTCTCTGGTCAACAGGCCTCGGCAGAACGACGCTGACACAGCGCTCCATCTCTCTCTCTTGTCTTTTCAATTGGCCCAACAGAACGACGCTAAGACACTAGCGTTTCGTCTCAGCTCTTTTCTCTTCAACTGGCCTCGCCATAACAACTACCAACACACGTTTCTTCCGTCAACACGTGGTCAAACAACGGTAAGAGTTCTCAACTCATTTTCTTTGTGTACGATTTTCAAAGACTTTCCCCATGCCGGATTCATTTCTTCTTATACCTTTTCAAGAACTGTTTTTCCATCGACACACATGCATACACCACACACTTCATCATTCCACATTACACACTCACATTCAATAAACCTTATTTGAACTACCTCATCTTGTTTGTTAATTATTACTCTGTCTTTGCATGCAACATTGCTTGATTATACAAACACGTTTATAATCGGGGGGGATACAACCCTCGATCCGAACAAGAGCAAAATATAAGTCAGTTCATATTATATTCCAATAACCATGGTTTTATTTTATTATTTTTATTTTTTCACATTTCCAAAAACCATACATTTCTGTGAGATATATTTTTTACGGTCCGTTTCATTTGTCTTGTGCCAAACAACATTTTTATGTCAACATCGTCTCTGCAACACTACAAAATCATCAGAAAAAAATTCACAAAGAGTAAAAAGTTATTGGATTAAAGTGTCTTGAAAAAACCTACACTATACAGTGGTTCATTTTTGGGTGAAACCAAACAAAAAACAAATAAAAGAGAGCAAAAACCTCACACGTGGGGGAACCCACTAATACGCCATTTTGAACCCAAAAATGAACTATTGTATGAAACGGACCGTAAAAAATATATCTCACAGAAATGTTATGTTTTTTGGAAATGTGAAAAAATAAAAATATATATATAGTCGGTCGAGTTTTCATCCCGGCTTGAGACAGTTGCTTGTCTAACCGCACTGAAGAGCTGTGATACAACGAAACAATCTGTCTGTGAATGACTAAATATGCTCCCCCTTCTTGGATTTAACTTCCTGGTAAGTGAAATTGTACAGACAAATAGAGCTTTCAGCATTTGACAATGTTTATCATTGTGATTTAGTTTACTGTCGGCAGCAGATGATGGCCAAGTGGTTAGAAGCGCCGACTATCGTTTAGACTCTAGACGGTTGAGTTTCGATCCCGGCTTGAGGCAGTTGATTGTCTAACCCAACTGAAGAAACAGTCTGTCTGAGGATTACTATATATATATATATATATATATATATATATCTACAAGAAGTATACCCCTCCCAAGGCCGGTAAAACATACCTCCCCCCTACGAACAGAACAGTTTTGCACCACTTTTATGTTCCCTTACGAAGATTAAAATCAAGTTATAATGCTACTAAACTTAATGTTTAGAATCTTTATTCCAATTTTGATCAAAATCCATTATATAATTTTGATTCTAGAAAATGCGTAAAATTTAAGGTTTTTATTTTTACTAAGGTATCACCACTTATCAAGGCCCAAAGGCCACTCGAGGATAAGAAGGGTCAATGAGTGTCAGGTGGACGGTGAGACAACACCGTCATGATTAGTAATGATGGTGGAATTTGGTCAGAATTTGATTATTTAAGAAGGTGTCGAATTAAGAATTAAGAATTTGTTTACATTGAACTTGAAAACAACCATGTTGTAGTCAGCTGGGAAGCAGCCCCGTGGTATTGTGTTTCACAGACGGGCAGTTCCAGGAAAGAAATTTACTCATGGAAGTTTCATTTAGTTTTAGGTAGAGAGAGAGAGAGAAAGGGAAATTATTGGCAGTGGTTGTAGCTAGACGAGTTTTGTTGTGAATGTTTTACAGGGAGGGGGGCATAGATTGAAGCTCAGTCGAGCACCTGCCATGAAAATTGCAATAGAGTAGAGAAAGACTAGCAACGTCTCTTCTGTGAGAAAGGGGTAGCAGGGAGGAGAAGAGGACATCACCCACTAGATTTTGAAGTTGGTTTTGTACTCAAGCAAGCAGGAAAGGAGCTCTGAGCTGCACTTCCCCAGATGTGGCAACAGAATTCCATTTTAGGACGTATTTGGCTCTTATACAGGTAGAGGATTGCGTCAGGAGTGAAATACCTTCTGGTGCGGTAAACTGATCCAAATATGTAAGGAGAAGAAATTGAAATTTAGGGAATCTTGTTTAATTGGTGCCTAACGATTATGGATCAAATTTAATGCAAATCTGAAATATTTGAATTTTCGAATCGAAGGTTATGCCATATATGCCCCAAAGACCCTTTAAAAAACTAAAAAAAAACTGAAAATTAAGAGAATCTTCATTAATCTAATGATTTCCCCCTTTGCATAAAACTAAATTCAACTTAATATAGCCCACATTACGACCATTCGCCCCCTTTGCATAAAACTAAATTCAACTTAATATAGCCCACATTACGACCATTTGCCCCCTTTGCTTAAAACTAAATTCAACTTAATATAGCCCACATTACGACAATTTGCCCCCTTTGCATAAAACTAAATTCAACTTAATATAGCCCACATTACGACCATTTGCCCCCTTTGCATAAAACTAAATTCAACTTAATATAGCCCACATTACGACCATTTGCCCCTTTGCATAAAACTAAATTCAACTTAATATAGCCCACATTACGACCATTTGCCCCCTTTGCATAAAACTAAATTCAACTTAATATAGCCCACATTACGACCATTTGCCCCCTTTGCATAAAACTAAATTCAACTTAATATAGCCCACATTACGACCATTTGCCCCCTTTGCATGAAACTAAATTCAACTTAATATAGCCCACATTACGACCATTTGCCCCCTTTGCATAAAACTAAATTCAACTTAATATAGCCCACATTACGACCATTTGCCCCCTTTGCATAAAACTAAATTCAACTTAATATAGCCCACATTACGACCATTTGCCCCTTTGCATAAAACTAAATTCAACTTAATATAGCCCACATTACGACCATTTGCCCCCTTTGCATAAAACTAAATTCAACTTAATATAGCCCACATTACGACCATTTGCCCCTTTGCATAAAACTAAATTCAACTTAATATAGCCCACATTACGACCATTTGCCCCCTTTGCATAAAACTAAATTCAACTTAATATAGCCCACATTACGACCATTTGCCCCCTTTGCATAAAACTAAATTCAACTTAATATAGCCCACATTACGACCATTTGCCCCTTTGCATAAAACTAAATTCAACTTAATATAGCCAACATTACGACCATTTGCCCCCTTTGCATAAAACTAAATTCAACTTAATATAGCCCACATTACGACCATTTGCCCCCTTTGCATAAAACTAAATTCAACTTAATATAGCCCACATTACGACCATTTGCCCCTTTGCATAAAACTAAATTCAACTTAATATAGCCCACATTACGACCATTTGCCCCTTTGCTTAAAACTAAATTCAACTTAATATAGCCCACATTACGACCATTTGCCCCCTTTGCATAAAACTAAATTCAACTTAATATAGCCCACATTACGACCATTTGCCCCTTTGCATAAAACTAAATTCAACTTAATATAGCCCACATTACGACCATTTGCCCCTTTGCATAAAACTAAATTCAACTTAATATAGCCCACATTACGACCATTTGCCCCTTTGCATAAAACTAAATTCAACTTAATATAGCCCACATTACGACCATTTGCCCCCTTTGCATAAAACTAAATTCAACTTAATATAGCCCACATTACGACCATTTGCCCCCTTTGCATAAAACTAAATTCAACTTAATATAGCCCACATTACGACCATTTGCCCCTTTGCTTAAAACTAAATTCAACTTAATATAGCCCACATTACGACCATTTGCCCCCTTTGCATAAAACTAAATTCAACTTAATATAGCCCACATTACGACCATTTGCCCCCTTTGCATAAAACTAAATTCAACTTAATATAGCCCACATTACGACCATTTGCCCCTTTGCATAAAACTAAATTCAACTTAATATAGCCCACATTACGACCATTTGCCCCCTTTGCATAAAACTAAATTCAACTTAATATAGCCCACATTACGACCATTTGCCCCCTTTGCTTAAAACTAAATTCAACTTAATATAGCCCACATTACGACCGTTTGCCCCCTTTGCATAAAACTAGATTAAACTAAATATAGCCCACATTACGACCATTTGCCCCTTTGCATAAAACTAAATTCAACTAAATATAGCCCACATTACGACCATTTGCCCCTTTGCATAAAACTAAATTCAACTTAATATAGCCCACATTACGACCATTTGCCCCCTTTGCTTAAAACTGAATTAAACTAAATATAGCCCACATTACGACCATTTGCCCCTTTGCATAAAACTAGATTAAACTAAATATAGCCCACATTACGACCATTTGCCCCTTTGCATAAAACTAAATTCAACTAAATATAGCCCACATTACGACCATTTGCCCCTTTGCATAAAACTAAATTCAACTTAATATAGCCCACATTACGACCATTTGCCCCCTTTGCTTAAAACTGAATTAAACTAAATATAGCCCACATTACGACCATTTGCCCCCTTTGCATAAAACTAGATTAAACTAAATATAGCCCACATTACGACCATTTGCCCCTTTGCATAAAACTAGATTAAACTAAATATAGCCCACATTACGACCATTTGCCCCCTTTGCATAAAACTAGATTAAACTAAATATAGCCCACATTACGACCATTTGCCCCCTTTGCATAAAACTAGATTAAACTAAATATAGCCCACATTACGACCATTTGCCCCCTTTGCATACAACTAGATTAAACTAAATATAGCCCACATTACGACCATTTGCCCCTTTGCATAAAACTAGATTAAACTAAATATAGCCCACATTACGACCATTTGCCCCCTTTGCATAAAACTGAATTAAACTAAATATAGGCCACATTTGGACTCCTTACACCAAGCAGTTATGTTCCAACATTCATAATGATTGGTTAATTAGTTTCGGAGTAAATCCTCTAGATACAAATATATAAACATATACACATGCATAACTGCCGGATCTGAAAGTACTTGGGTAAAAAGGGTATTACGGCAGATACATCGGCCAGTTCGAGCTTGAAATAAGAAGATCTTTAGGAAATTGGAAATGATCAGAACGAAAGTGTGTAGAAATAATTTGTCTTTCATATTTAACGAAATATGTTTTAAAAAAGGAATATACATACATAAATATATATACAGGGTGTCTCATAAAAATGTACTCACTCTTAGAATGATGAGAAAACCTTTATTTATGAACATAGAGAGAAATGAAATAGCTTCAAATACATGAAACAAATGTAATTGAAAAATCATGTTCGCAAATGTTCAAATTGATGTCCATTATAAATTTACTCACTTTTTTTTTTTTGTTTCAGATATTCTGAATTAATGAAGCCATGGCAGGAAATCAACTTAGTTTCGAAGAGAGAAAATTTGTCCTGAAATGCTATTGGAAGACCGAAAACGCCACTGAAGTGCAACGCCGGTTCACAAGGGAATTCGCAAAACCGCCACCCACGCGCCGGACCATTGCGCGCATCAGAGACAAATTTGAAGCAGATGGAACCGTACAGAATACCAACAAACAACGTTCAGGACGACCACGGACATCTACGTCCCCTGAAAAAGAACTGCAGGTGCAGGAAACACTCCTTCGATCACCACGGAAATCACTTTGCCAAACTGCTCGGGAAACCCACATCTCAAAAGATAGCGTCAACCGCATAATGAAGCGTCTGCATTGGAAATGCTACATTCCAAGGCTGTGTCATGCTCTCAACGAAGACGATCCTGACCGGAGAGTCGAATTTTGTGAATGGTACCTGGCAAAATGTGCAGAAGATGTCGAGTTTGCACACAAAATTGTGTGGAGCGATGAAGCAATTTTCAAATTAAATGGTACCATTAACCGTCATAATTGCACGTACTGGTGTCCTGCAAATCCTCACGTAACAATTGAACACCATGTAAACTTACCAGGAGTAACAGTGTGATGTGGGATATCCGCATTGGGCATCATAGGACCTTTCTTTTTCAACGAAACTGTCAATGGTGAGAGCTACCTCAACTTGCTTCAGGAATTTGTTGGTCCACAAATTACAGAGAGGTTTGGTGATGACGGCGATATTTACTTTCAGCAAGATGGAGCTCCTCCCCACTACCATCGCGATGTACAAGCTTACCTCGATACAGTGTTTCCTGACACATGGATTGGATGAAGGGGCCCCAATGAATACCCTGCGCGTTCCCCAGACCTAACACCCATGGACTTTTTTTTGTGGGGATACTTAAAAGACAAAGTTTATGGCAACAAACCAAGGACAATTGATGCATTGAAATTGGAAATTGAAAGACACTGTCGTGATATTCCTAATGACATGTTTCGCGACGTTTGCGAATCCCTTGGTGCACGTTATCAGCTTTGTTTGAACAATAATGGTCATCAGTTTGAACATTTGCGAACATGATTCTTCAATTACATCTGTCTCATGTATTCGATGCTATTTCATTTCACTCTATGTTCATAAATAAAATTCTACGAGTGAGTACATTTTTTTGAGACACCCTGTATATATATTTATTTCATTTGGTACAGAAAAATTAGTACGACATTCGTACCGTCGGTTTCAAGCACAGAAGGACTTAGCCATCCTGCTCTCTTCAGCTTCTGTTGTCATCTGTTTCGGAAATGTGAAGTCACGTGTCACTCTTGTTTGGGCGCGTTATTTGCTTAGAGTGTTATGTATGTTTGTTTAAATTTAGTGTAAGGAAGGTTTAATAAGGTTTGAAAAAAAAGGGGGGGGAGGGTGAAAAGTAACAGTTGAGATTTAAACCGGAGGAGATTTAAAGAGATATAAAAAAATTTTAAAATTATTTTTATACAAATCCCGTGAGCCAATATTTATGAGTATCGTATATTTGGCCGTTACTGTTTTGGGTTTTAATGATGTGTCTTCTAAAGGAATTACGGAGAGAAAATGGGTTTAAGGATTATGCTTATGGAGAGATAAAAAGGTTAAAAGAAACAACATTAATTAAATATATATATATATATATATATATATATATATATATATATATATATATATACAGGGTGTCCCAAAATAATGTATACATCGTTTGAATCGTTATAACTCGTTCAATTTACCGAGTTTGATTTGCAAACAAAATTGATAAAAGAGTAGAACAGTAAGATACACATTTAAAGATACTGAAAGTAAAATTAACAAAAACATAGAAAATTAACTTTTAATAAAGGTAAAGGCTACAATGTTTAAAGCAAGAAACCTGAAGTAATTGCAAACAAATGGGAGTAGTAATTGTAGTAGAATGTGCTCAAATACTGGAGTAAATGTCGCAGGACGTTTGTAGGTACAATTCTTCACGTCTTCACTAAATGGAAAGTGTATTGAGCAGAACGGGTTGGGGTTAGGATGAGGGTTCATTTTGTGAACATTCTGAAATTACCCTACGTAGCCTTTATCTTTGTTAAAAGTTAATTTTCTATGTTTTTGTTAATTTTACTGTCAGTATTTTTAAATGAATATTCTTACTCAATCTTGTTTATCAATCTTGCAAATAAAAATCAGTAAATTGAACGAGTTATAACAATTCAAAGGGTGTATACATTATTTTGGGACACCCTGTATATATATATAAAATTAGGTATGTTTATATGTTGATATATGTGTATGTACAAGATTGACCCCTTTAATAAATATATATATATATATATATATATATACATACAAGCGTGACAGACTAACTATAGCTGCACTGATGAGCTGTGAAACAGCGAAACAGTCTGTATGTGGATGACTATATATATATATATATATATATATATATATATATATATATATAATTAGGTATGTTTATATGTTGATATATGTGTATGTACAAGATTGACCCCTTTAATAATTATTAATTTTAGAACACAACAAATACGCGTTAGTAGTCCAAACATGGGCTATATTTATTTTTATTTATTTTATGCAAAAGAGGTAAAAAAGAAGTAGAAGCTTTTCGTGACAAGTCAGATAACTCTGCCTTTTGTGAAAAATGGGCACAAAAGAAAAGTCCGACTGTGTGGGAATTCATTTTGTTTATTGTTTTTTTAGTCTTAGTAATTAGTGATATTAGAAGTCATAGTAGTAGTATTAGTAGTAGTTAGTGGTGGTAGTAGTAGTAATTGATCCCTTCAATGACACATCTGGCAACTGGAGGAGGCTCCAAGCCAAATTTTGTGCAATTCGTGTAGTTTTGAACAATATAAGTGTTTGTCTTTTTTAGTCTTAGTAGTAGCAGTAGTAATAGTAGTAGTAGTAATAGTAGTAGTAGTAGTAGTTAATACACCTCCAGGAATAGTAATAATGGTAGTAGTAGTAGTAGTTAATACACCTCCAGGAATAGTAATAGTAGTAATAGTAATAATAGTAGTAGTAGTAGTAGTTAATACACCTTCAGGAATAGTAATAGTAGTAATAGTATTATTATTATTAGTAGTAGTAGTAGTAGTTAATACACCTCCAGGAATAGTAATAGTAGTAATAGTAATAGTAGTAGTAGTAGTAGTAGTTAATACACCTTCAGGAATAGTAATAGTAGTAGTAGTAGTAGTAGTTAATACACCTTCAGGAATAGTAATAGTAGTAATAGTAATAGTAGTAGTAGTAGTAGTAGTTAATACACCTCCAGGAATAGTAATAGTAGTAATAGTAATAATAGTAGTAGTAGTAGTAGTAGTAGTAGTAGTAGTTAATACACCTCCAGGAATAGTAATAGTAGTAATAGTAATAGTAGTAGTAGTAGTAGTTAATACACCTTCAGGAATAGTAATAATAGTAATAGTAGTAGTAGTAGTAGTAGTTAATACACCTCCAGGAATAGTAATAGTAGTAATAGTAATAATAGTAGTAGTAGTAGTAGTAGTAGTAGTAGTAGTTAATACACCTCCAGGAAATCATGTGACAACTCAAGAATGCAATTCTGTCAAGTAGTTTTGAATCCCAATAAATGTTTATTATTTTAGTAGTAGTTGGTATCTCTTCATGACACACTTGGTAATTCAAGGATGACCCATGCCAAATTTTGTAGTAGTTTTGCTCCATGCCAAATTTTGTGCAATTAAATCGAGTAGTTTTTACCCCTATACATGGTGTTTTTTTAGACTCCAAATCAATCAAATCAAAACATAGCAAAGTGCAACAAGCCATGTAAAAAGACAGTTAGAAGATGGGTATATCTATATACAATTTGAATGTTTGCCCAAGGCGACTTTAAACTTGGATATGGTAGGCATCTTTACTACCTCCACTGGTAGGCTGTTCTATGAAAAACACGGGCAGAGAATGCTGCCTTTCTTCTAGTGAGATGAAAGAAACTATATGACTAATTTTTGCTGAGTCCCGTGGAGACCACGACTTGGTGCTGAGATGGAAACTTCTCGAGACGTAGATTTGGTGTGGACACAAAATTTTGCGAACTCCAAGTCCAGTTTGTGTCTATCTGATGGTGAAAGCGACAATGTTTTGTGGATGCCATATATGACAACACTTTGTTACTTTTCAGGTTCAAGTTTTGTTGAGGATTTATATATAAATACTTAAGTATATATTTCTGATTGAAACGTGCATCTTTAAGTAACTCCAGACTCGTTGCTAAACAATAGCGAACCCTTCTCACATGTCCATTTTAGGAGGTTTACAACCCAAAATGCATTCTCTGCCTTCTCTGTTGGTGGTCAACTTAAAAGAGCCCTTCGTTGACTACATAGTTGGGCAAAGATGCTTAATATTTACAAGTTAACCTTTTAGAACTGTAAAGGGTTGATGTTATTGTTATCAGCTCTTGGGGGGGACGAACGTATAGTCCATGGGAGGATGGTGGATGGGTTTATGTACTGATTACTCAACACAGGATTGGGAGACAGACCGATGACAGAATGGAGGAGATCTTTAAAAAGGGGTCTAGTCGCAAAGGAAAAGCAAAGTCGACAGTAAAGAGGGGAAGGGATCATTTATACCCCAGGTGGTGAAAATGGCTGTGGGAAGAGAAGAAAATATTTGCCAACCACTGACTTCTTACAAGACAAACATGAGGCAAAACAAACAACCAATAAGATTTCGGTTTCAGATTTTCAAGGCTGTCAAGCCCACCCAAATGTAAGAGATTAGCTGGTCTACACAAATATCCCATTCATCAAAACTGTGACATATATCCATTTGACACACACACACACATATATATATATATATATATATATATATATATATATATATATATATATATATATATATATATATATATATGGGAAATGAAAAAGGAAAAACCAAAAAGGATGTTTTTTTTTATATATTCATCAACGTTTCGTCTTTATTTGTAAGACTTCCTCAGGATGATAATTTTAAGAAAAATGTCATGCAAGTACGTGAAAATATTGGGTTGACATGATGGGTTGATGAGAAAACGTAGTAGCCACTACTGGGTGCGCAGATCCGAGGTCCGGGCTTAGTAAAGTCAGTAGCATGGAATGAAATTAATTCCTTTCTCATACATATATATATATATATATATATATATATATATATATATATATATATATATATATATATATATATGAGTGTAAAAATATGGTTTAGCATATAGCTTCTATATTTTCTGTATACCAACCTCTTCCAATTTAAAGCTCAATGATTGACAACTAGTAAGAGCAGATCATATATAAGTAAACAAGGTTCATTTACATTCCAAAGGTCAAGATTCTATTTATTTCACGAAACATTTTCAAAACAGATACTCTTTAGTGCAATTATAATTGCATTAAAAATTGACTGTTGAAATTCGTCTTGATGTTAACCGCGTGTTACACACACCAGCATAATTACACACAGCGGCATATCAACATTAATCGTCGATAACATCAAGATGAATTTCAACTTGACTGCAATAAATATGTCTCAATCAAGAAGGATTAAACAAAAAAAAGAAGAGAAAAAATACTTATACTTTTGACAAAGGTGTATATAACCGAAAGTGCTCAAATTTTTAGAAATAAATAAATAATTTATTTTAAAAAACATTAAACAAATGCGTTGTCCAGGTTTTTTTCAAAATATTCTCCTTATATATATATATATATATATATATATACATATATATATATATACATATATTTTTTTCTATGTATAGGATTTACTCCTAATCCAATTAACCGATTATTATGAATATTGGAACACATCTGCTAGGCGTAAGGAGTTCACATGTGCGTTATATTTAGTTTATTTCAGTTTTAGGCAAAGAGGTGGTTGAAGCCCTTCATGGAAATTCAGATATCTACGATTTTTGTGAAATTTTAACAATAGGAATTCGACCAATGAATAGATATTCCTTCAAATTTCAGTTTCTTTGGAGTATTTTAAAGAGCTCTTAGAGGGAAAATACGGTCACAACCTCCCATCTGAAAATGAAAATATTTCAGATTTGCATTACATTTGATCCATAGTCATCAGCCATCAATTAAGCAATATTCCTTGCATTTCAATTTCTTTTGAAAACCCTTAAAGAGACATTTTCTAAAATCAAAATCATGTAATGGTTTTTGATCAAAATTGGAATAAGGATTCTAGACATAAGGGTTAGTATCTTGATTTTAATCTTCGGGAGGGGACATAAAAGTGGTGCAAAACTGTTCTGTTTGGGAATTTAATTTGACACATTTTAGGGTGGGTATTCTTCTTGTTATTTTTTTATAAATTGAATGATCTAGATTCTATTTATTAGAAACAAACAAACAAAAAATGTTGAATTCACAGATTTGAGAAAAACCCATCCACCCTCCTCGGATCTAACCCTAACCGATCCATCCTCCTCGGATCTTTTAAAATTTCAGAAGTTAGAGTCAGAATTGAGGAAAATGAATAACATGCTTTCGATCTTTCTTGGCCTTTTGGCTAAGATCAAAGTGTAGTATCTGTTCCGATGGATACTGCACCCTATAGACCGGTACAGTCTTGGCCTTCGGGCCTTGATTCCGCCGGTCTGTGGGTCTGTCCAGTGCAGTTCTAGGAGGTCCACCCTCCCAGGCTTTGCCTTCTCATCCTTTGAGAATGGGTTAGTTTATTGCTAATCGCCTGAGGCGCCCCTACCATGGAATGCCGACGGGGCTGCTCAGGCATTTTTTAAAGGTTATAAGTGCTCTTCCTCTAGGGTGCTGACTTATCAAATCCCACTTTCCGATCTTGTGTCACATCTTACCGCTGTGGGAGGTAGATAAATACCTGAATAACATGCTATGACGTCACGTCATCACTTTTCTTGCTATCACTTTAAATTTTTATTCAAATCTATAATACGTCATCACTTTTTTTATCATTTTGAATTTTTATTCAAATCCATAACACGTCTTCACTTTTTTTCTATCACTTTAAATTTTTATTCAAATCCATAACACGTCATTACTTTTTTTCTATCACTTTAAATTTTTATTCAAATCCATAACACGTCATCACTTTTTTTCTATCACTTTAAATTTTTATTCAAATCTATAACACGTCATCACTTTTCTTTCTATCACTTTAAATTTTTATTCAAATCCATAACACGTCATCACTTTTCTTCCTATCACTTTAAATTTTTATTCAAATCTGTAACACCATTCAAGAATCTATTAAACTGCAGAAAACTTATTATTATTATTATTATTTATTATTCTTACAAAGCTCTATGTGAAAAGGTATTGAACCCTTTGTATGTATAAAGTCTGATGTCTAGATTTGGCTTGGTTTCGGAATTCAGATCTGAACGACCGTTTCGGGGAACTTGATTTTTATGTTATACTAATTGTATCAAGCCGGCGTTTCCCCCGGAAGTCTTCTGCTTTCATTTTTTATTTTTTATTTTGCTGGTACGTTTTTACAAGTCAAACGATTCTATATGAGCGTTTGTTATGTGTGTACTTCAGGTAAACGTAATTTTCGAATGAGTACAATAAAGCAGCTTTTAAAACTTGTGATTGACGAGGTCAAATGGAGTGTAAAATGTGAGGAAAAAAAGAAAAAAAACCCAGAAGATTCGCTGTAAATAATGAAAGGAAAAGAAAGAGAAGACGGTAGGCCAAAAAACAAAACAAGATGGCGTCCATATGAAACATGAAATGAAAAGGAAAGAGGCAGAATAATAATGAAACGGTGTTTAGCAGAAAGTGTACCCTATTAAAGGTTTGTCCCCGGTGTTAATAGGGAGAGTAACAGCACATTTGAAATTGATAGTAAATAGCCGCCCCACTTCATTTATTCACGACTAATAGAAAATGAAACATTGATCAGGATGAAATATAAAAATCGTCTAAAAAATTGACTAAAAGCAAAAATTTTCGTTGTAACAACATGGACCATTATGTGGTGTAAAACATTGACAAAACAGATTTTTGTATGTAGCATGTAGTACAAAAAGCTATTATACATAAAAGTAATAAGAAAAAAGCGACTTTACTTTATAGAAGAGAATACATGAGTAGAGATATATAAATATATGCGCGTCCGTGTGTATGTGAGCATGAATGTACTGTATGTGTGTTTTGTAAGAACATATACAATGTAACATACGTTATCTAAACAAGACAGCAATGATTATTATTGCAGATAATTGATTGTACAGATTCTTATTCCAAGTGATGTTTAACATTTGCTGGATAAACTGGAATCTGGATTATCAGTGTTCACATAAACAATATACCATTCTACATGTATACATACTTACATACATGCCCTCACACACATCTCCCTCTCTCTCTCTCTCTCTCTTTCGATATATATAGACTTAATATTATTGTAAGAATCATCAGTGTATATATATATATATATATCTAGAGATGAAAGATGAGAATACAAAATTGTAAAGATACAATATTTATTAGAGCAAGGAGCTTAATATCCTTAATCCATGAAGCTCCTGACTCTGAACTTTTGATGTTCTAATAAATATTGTATCTTTACAATTTTTTATTCTCATCTTTCATCTCTAGAATTGATTGCTCTATTCAATATATTGAGCTTTATATTATCACGAATGATTATTATTAAACGATAATAATTTAATTCAACATTTAAATATATATATATATATATATATATATATATATATATATATATATATATATATAAATTAATAATTAATCCAGGTAAAGTAAACATCGACAGGATAAGAATCCAAAAAAATTCAACTGGGTTTATAAAAAGTGCTCAATATCAAATGGAGCTTTTATATATATGATTATGTTCATTCATACAGACATTTGCAAAATCTGCGACACTGGCATGTCGATGTTATCGATCTACAGCTGTTAAAAACTGAGATCTCATCGGACAGAATTAGAATCCGATCTTTACGTTGCTATTATTATCATATATATATATATATATATATATATATATATATATATATATATATATATATGAGAAAGGAAGGATGAGGGTAATCCGACGTAATGGGAAATGAAAAAGGAAAAACCAAAAGATGTTTTTTCTTATGTATTCATCAGCGTTTCGTCTTTATTTGTAAGACTTCTTCAGTACTTGCATGACATTTTTCTTAAAATTATCATCCTGAGGAAGTCTTACAAATAAAGACGAAACGCTGATGAATTCATAAAAAAAAACATCTTTTGGTTTTTCCTTTTTCATTTCCCATATATATATATATATATATATATATACATACACATATATATATCATGCATATATCATATATATTTAGCCAAAATAAGTTTTGGATGCTCATATCTACTAGCAATCGAATACTTTATCCATCCAAATATTATATGGCTATATATAGGAAACGAGAATAAATACACCTCACAAAAAAACAGCGCACCTTCCCCAGTATATAACCCTAACCCCCCTCCCCCAGTATAGCCCCCTCCCTATAGGTCAAACATGGCTGAAGAGAGCATAAGTATAAATATAAAAAACTGCACTTCCTCGTCTAGTCCAGAAACCAAAGGCACCATGCTGATTCGAACCTCTACAATATTAAAAATAAATATACGTATACATATATATGTACATACACGTACACATACATACATATATATATATGTATATATATGCAAATATATGTATATATATATATATGTACACGTATATATGTATACACATATACATATATATACATGTACACGTATACACATGTAAGTACATACATGTATATATATATATATATGCATATACACAGATGCATATATACATGTATATATACGCATATACATATTTGCATATATACATGCATACACATACATGTACATGCATACACACGTTCATATATATATATATGCACACACATTAATGTACACATATATACGTACATATATATATGTATATTTATATACATATACACACGTACACATATGTATATACACATACGTACATATATATATATACTCATCTATAATGCTATAGAAGTCCAGATCAACATGTAAAACTTAAGAAAACACTGTACTTTTCGTTTGGGTCTGCTCTACCAGCTTGAAACCTAAAGTACTATGTTGACATGAACTTATGTAATACATATATATATATATAGTAAGCTATGAAAATATATTTATGGCAATTAAGCTACACAGAGGCTCCCGCGTTTCATCCCCGGGGGAATCGTCAGGCTAAAATGCATGGAGTTATTTTTGTCGGGTGTTTTTATATACACGGCTAGCTAGTTAACCAATCCGATTCTTTGTTGTTCTCTCAGCCAATCGTCGGGCTTCCCGCGACAAATGCCTTGTTAGTGTTACTCCCTATATCCTGTTCTATTGTTCTGTTTTCTATAGATTGGTCTATATCCTGTTTCCTTTGTTGTGTCAATATAATGGGTGAATTTATTTTAACACGTGGTTCTTTGTATTTCTATTTTAGGTTTTAATTTTTAAATTGTTAAGTTTTTGTTTAGTTTAGTTTTGTGCTTATTTGTTTATTTATTTATCGTTAGCCTAAGGTACATTTATTTCTGTTTATAGCTGTTTGCTATCTCACTTCTATAGTTTAATAGATTTCGAGGGTCTTTAAAGTTTAGGATTTCAAATTTTTCATTCAGGCATAATCTACACGGGTCGTCTAAATTTCTACATGTACTAGCCTGTCGTAGTAATATATATATATATTTAAAACTCTAGGGAGGTCATATCCACATAGTACTTCTTGTTATTCGGTCTTTCCTTGGCAAATATTGTGGCTTGGTATACAATACTTTTTGTTAGGCATTTATTTTGTAGTGGACAAAGTGTACGATTTATGCAGTTACATTTTTTCTCTTCATTGCTAACTTTTTCATTTCTATTCGGGTGATTACTATTAGTGTTTTGTTTATTTTTATTTGTATTGTTTATGTTTTTGTTCTTCTTAGTGTTATTTTTGCTATATTTTTCACTTTGTTTATGTAATTTGTTATTTTTCTTCATCTCTGCTATTCTCTTTTAGTATTTTGTTATTGTGTGCCTTAATTATCAGTTCTAGGTTTTCGCAGCAGCTGTAGGATAGTTTTAGGTTATTTTTATTGAATATTTTATGCAGGGGATTGGTTACGGGGAAGTGTTTTTCAATCAAATTTACGAATTTTTTGCCCGGTTTAGGTTTTAGCATCTGGTTGTAGGATGGTGTATAGTAGATTATATTTATTTTTCTTTTATTTTTAATTTTGTTATAATTATTAGTGTCCTGTTTTTTATATTTAATTTCGGTATCATGGTAACCACTATTTTTTAGAGCTATATTGTAAATGTTGATTGATTTTTTAAAAACGCTTTCGTTGCTAGAATTATTGATAAGTCTACGTTCGATAGAATTTGGAATATGTTTTATGATTGATGGGGCGGGGGTGATTAGACTTTGGGTTTACGTATATTGGATTGGCGTTATCTTTTAGGTATGGTTTGTAAGTATTTTTTATTTAAGTTTAACGTAACGTCTAGGCTTACTACCTAGCTCTACTTATGTATCGAGTACTGTTGAAGTAAATACTGAAAATTGATACATAAAAAATTATATCTCCTCATAAAATTTTATGTGGATACATGAAATACTTATATATATATATATATATATATATATATATATATATATATATATATATATATGGAAAATTAGTTTGGAAATGTGGATAAGCAAGTTAACATGCTAGTAGAAATAAGGACACAAACACATCATTAAAGCTGGACCAATATATTACGATCGATAGATATGACTATATTCGTTTGGTAAAATGAGCTTTATTTCACAGAACTCGACATTTTATGCATTGAAAGAGGAAAAATCCATGGAAAGAAAAACAGTAACAAGAGGGGAAGGAAATAGATGCTGTATGTTGTAGAATGGGTATGTGAGGAGAGGAGAAGGTGGAGGGAAAAAAGGAAGAGTAGGATGCAGGTAGTGAGGAAGATGCGAGAGGGAGGAGTAGGTGGATTAGTAAGCAAGGAGGGAGGGGGCGAAACATGAGGTGAGCGGAAGAATAAAAATAAACAGATAGAATAAATTCGAAACACGTGATGGAAAGTAAAATTAAAATTAAAATCGAAATAAATAAAATTGTAAATAAATGACAAAATAAAAACAAATAAAAAAAAAAGAAAAGAAAAGTTAAAGAAAATGAGACGTAGAGAGAGGAAGAAAGTTCGTGGGGATAGAGCGGTAGAAATTACCCATTATCATATTTTAAAAATTATTTTCACAAAAACTGGAAGTCATTTTCTAAGGATTCAGCCATTGCCTTAAATATAAGTGTGTTCGATTTGCCTGCATGTTGTCATTAGCAAATATACCCATCTCGGACGTGATTGCATCAGGGTGGTCGTTCATGAAGATTAGCAATAATAATGGTCCACGTATCGACCCTTGTGACACACCCACATTAATGTTATGTTGTTTGAATGTACAGTCATTGAGAACGACCTGCATCTTTCTTTTAGCTAAGAAGGATCTGATTATATTAAATATCCGTTTAAATATATAGTACAAATTAATTTTTCCACGAGAAGACCTTCATGCCAGACATTGGATATTTCAAGTGCTACCACCCTAGCTTCACCTGCCTTATTCAGCATATGGTATATACGTTCAGAGATGACTGTTAGGATATCCGCAGTAAAATCTATACTGTAAGTCACAAAGAAGGTTAGCATTTTCGAGGTGGTGTACTATCGCTAGATTGATTAACGATTCAAAGATTTTAGCGAAAAGCTGGAGGAGACTTATGGGGTGATAACTTTGCAAGTCAGATCGTTCACCAAAGTTCTTGAAAACTGGTACCGCAAGCAAGATTTGGCAAGGCATTTGTTATAGAGTTTGGAAAGGACAGGGGTCAGCACAGCATGATATTCATTATATCTATATATATATCCATGCCTCAAAAACATACTTGGCTTCCTTCAAATGGTTCAGAGAAAATAGACGCTGGAAGTCGAAACTATTAATAGATGTGTCAATTACTTCTAGATTTCAAATTCAGAATGAACCTAACATTAGAAGGAATTAATCTTGAAAGGCCGCTTCAGCTCGAACATTGAACACTGCAGACAACAAGACGCTTCCCCCGCCTCCCGGGTAAGTATACCTTAATTTCAATTACTGTCTGTGTCGATTTCTCACGGCCGTCTCGTGATTCTAGGCTGAATCTATGAACTGCATTCGAGCACATGCGACCGTCTGACAACACCACTCCTACACTGATGAAGGTCAGACAGCCCGAACTAATTTCGTCTGTAGGTGAGAAACACTTTAATATTAAAAATATATTTATATATATATATATATATATATGGTTTAAAAAACGAAAAGCTAAACAAACTGCTAGTAAATACACCATCGAGCAATGCCAGATAGATAAGCAGGGAGGAAATTTCAAAGGCAAGCGGTTTGAGGAAAGAAGCTACGAGAGTAGAATACCTTTCTGGCATCTGGGGATCTCTACAGTGAAGGGGTGTGATTTTGGTGCTTGTCGGGTTGATCAGGGGTATTTATATTGAGGGGCAGAAGTGCAGCAAGTCCGCTGAAGTACTGTAAGACTAGCACAGGGATGCAACATTGCTGTGATGGGACAGGGGCTGGAGCTTGGTAGACAGTATGGTACCTAACAGACTATCTTTAGGATCGTGTTGCTAATCAAGTGCTTCAGTGGACTGCTGATAAAAAAGAAGAGACGGAAGACCAAAAATAAATTAGAAGCAAACAATCGGGAGAGATGTGATCGCAACGGGAAGAAGCTGGAAGGACGCTGTGGATATGGCTTCAGACCAAAAACGATGGTCTATTTTGACTGCCTCATGCGTCGCAGAATGCAGTAAGTAAGTAGGTAAGTAAGTAAGTAAGTAGGTAAGTAAGTAAGTAAGTAGGTAAGTAGGTAAGTAATTAAGTAAGTAAGTAGGTAGGTAAGTAAGAGAGTAAGTAAGTAGGTAAGTAAGTAAGTAAGTAGGTAAGTAAGAGAGTAAGTAAGTAGGTAAGTAAGTAGGTAAGTAAGTAAGTAAGTAAGAGAGTAAGTAAGTAGGTAAGTAAGTAAGTAAATAAGTAAGTAAGTAGGTAAGTAGGTAAGTAAGTAAGTAAGTGAGTAGGTAAGTAAGTAGGTAAGTAAGTAAGTAAATAAGTAAGTAAGTAAGTAGGTAAATAAGTAAGTAAGTAGGTAAGTAAGTAAGTAGGTAAGTAAGTAGGTAAGTAAGTAGGGAATTAAATAAGTAAGTAAGTAAGTAGGTAAGTAAGTAAGTAAGTAAGTAGGTAAGTAAGTAAGTAGGTAAGTAAGTAAGTAAGAGAGTAAGTAAGTAAGTAAGTAAGTAGGTAAGTAAGTAGGTAAGTAAGAGAGTAGGTAAGTAAGTAAGTAAGTAGGTAAGTAAGTAAGTAGGTAAGTAGGTAAGTAAGTAAGTAGGTAAGTAAGTAAGTAAGTAGGTAAGTAAGTAAGTAAGTAAGAGAGTAAGTAAGTAAGTAGGTAAGTAAGTAAGTAGGTAAGTAAGTAAGTAGGTAGGTAAGTAAGTAAGTAAGTAAGTAGGTAAGTAAGAGAGTAAGTAAGTAAGTAAGAGAGTAAGTAAGTAAGTAAGTAAGTAAGTAGGTAAGTAAGTAAGTAAGTAAGAGAGTAAGTAAGTAAGTAGGTAAGTAAGTAGGTAAGTAAGTAAGTAAGTAGGTAAGTAAGTAAGTAAGTAAGTAAGTAAGTAAGTAAGTAAGTAGGTAAGTAAGTAAGTAAGAGAGTAAGTAAGTAAGTAAGTAAGTAAGTAAGAGAGTAAGTAAGTAAGTAAGTAAGTAAGTAGGTAAGTAGGTAAGTAAGTAGGTAAGTAAGTAAGTAGGTAAGTAAGTAAGTAAGTAAGTAAGTAAGTAAGTAGGTAAGTAAGTAAGTAAGTAAGTAAGTAAGTAAGAGAGTAAGTAAGTAAGTAAGTAAGTAAGTAAGTAAGTAAGTAAGTAAGTAGGTAAGTAGGTAGGTAAGTAAGTAAGTAAGTAGGTAAGTAAGTAAGTAAGTAAGTAGGTAAGTAAGTAAGTAAGTAAGTAAGTAAGTAAGTAAGTAAGTAGGTAAGTAAGTAAGTAAGTAAGTAAGTAAGTAAGTAAGTAAGTAAGTAAGTCAAGCAGAAGAGACTAGTGGTTGGTGCAGCAAAATAAAATTAGACTAATTCACTAGATTGGGTCACAAAAGAAATGTAATTGAACAGAAATAAAAAAAACTTTGATCATTTTCATTTACAGAGTGACCCACCCTGAAAAATGCCACATGTGGAAATCTCCATGCCATAGTGTGACAGTAACAACTGAGCCAAAACTCTGAGGGCCACGAGTCTGAAGAATATTTATTGGAAACGCACATTGTCGACACAAATATAAACGCACGATATTCATTCAACATAAAAACTCTTTTCACCTCAGCTATTAGCCCGGACGTAAAACATCACATTCTTTCCAACATTTCCTGGTTGTTTCAAAAAGGACGCTGTCAAGGTTAAAAGTTCCTCTCATTAATTAGTACCAGAAAAGGGCTGTACTGAAGAAAGGTGTAGAAACAACATTGTATGTGTTAGGGTTAGGGTTAGAGTTAGAGTTAGGGTAAGGGTTTAGGGTTAGGGTTAGGGTTAGGATTAAGGTTATGTTTTGGGGTAAGGGTAAGGGTTTAGGGTTAGGATTAAGGTTATGGTTAGGGTTAAGATTAGGGTAAGGTTAAGAGTTAGGGTGTTAGGGTAAGAGTTAGGATTAGGGTAAGGGTTTAGGTTAGGGTTATGGTTAGGGTTAGGATTAAGGTTTTGGTTTGGGGTTAGGATTAGGGTAAGGGTTTAGGGTTAGGGTTAGGGTAAGGGTTAGGATTAAGGTTAGGGTTAGGATTAGGGTAAGGGTTAGGGTTAGGGTAAGGGTTAGGATTAGGGTTAGGGTAAGGGTTAGGGTTAAGGTAAGGGTTAGAGTTAGGGTGTTAGGGTTAGGGTTAAGGTTAGGGTTAGGGTAAGGGTTAGGGTTTAGGGTTAGGATTAAGGTTAGGGTTTAGGGTTAGGGTTAGGGTTAGGTTGTACGTGCTAGATGTTTACAATAAAGAACGTTGATCAGTATTTGTTTCAATAGCCTATAACTTGTAAACCAAGTGTTTCCGAACCTATATGTACATAAAGCAAATCATCCAAAAAGTTAGGCCATCAATTTTCCAAAAACCCTGTATATATAAGAGAGAAAACTAGAAATGAAAGGAAACATTTGCGTTGTCTTTTCCCCCCTTAAACACGTGCAGCAATATTTTCTGTTACGAAGCCGTAATTGTCTAGCTCAACCCCTTTACCCACTGGGGAGCCCTAAAAATTCCACCCTTAATTTCTTAAGATTTCCTCTCTTAAAAACAACTTCCTCAACTTTCTTACAAAAAAAGGGGAAAGAAATCGAAAACCCTTAGAATGGAAAGACTTTATCTTATCTTTGTTTCAAAGAAGGATCCCTACTTGACACCATATTTTTCCTGTCCAAACACAGTTTGACTTTTTCTTCCTCACTGAGTGGAGAGCTCCTATCAGTCATTAACAGACAAATGGATATATATTAAAACAAGGAGCAGCCGGGTTTATAATCTGATTGAAAAGGATATAATGTCCAAAGTTGGGATCGTAGTGGGGGGGAGGCGGAGATTAGGGCTGGGTTCACTGAAGGGGCTGGTAATTACAAAGATGTGAGCAGGAACAAGGAACGATTTCATCTTTGAAATAATAAATCAAAAAGCTTTAAATCCTGTCTGTTGAAAAATGTAGCTTTCTTTTCTTATCACTTGCTGAGTGATTGAACATAGAGTATAAAAGTAACATTCATTTATTTATCAATCTCTCTTTCTCTCTCTCTCTCTCTCTCTCTCTCTCTCTCTCTCTCTCTCTCTCATATTTATATATATATATGTATTACAGAAGATCAGAATAACATCAGTACCGTCAGTTTCAAATCAAAAGGTACCTATAATTGGTCTCCATTATTGGACTCTCTTCAGCCTCTCTAAAGAGAGTCAAATAAAATAGACAAATGTGAAAAATAAGAGCATAATATTTATTTATATTATATATATATATATACATATGCATATATACCCATATATATACATATGCATATATATATATACATATATACTCATATATATACAGGTATACCCATATATATACAAATATATATATATACGCATATATGCAAATATATATATATATATATATATACATGCATATATACCCATATATATACAAATATATATATATATACGCATATATGCAAATATATATATATATATATATATATATATATATATATACGCATATATGCAAAAATATATATATATACTAGACCACCCGTGACCCGTTGGGTCAGTTTGTTATATTAGCTATGGAATGCATGTATGAGCGTGACACTTGTGGCATAAAGAAAATAGGTTTTTTTACATAACAGAAGCATTTCTATGAAAGTATATTAAAATGAAAAAAGAATATAGATAGATTTCTATGAGTCGTTCTGTTTATTATAATTGTTTTTTTTTTAAATTACAGTTACTGAATTATAAGTGGTTGGCCATACTTATAGGTAAACATGCACTGAACAGGTACCATAATACTTATTATAGTTAAATTCAAATTTTGATATATCATCTTTTAAATGAAATTGTTAGTTGAAAGTACAGAATAATAAAAGGGCGATTTGAG
>OY744532.1:105747082-105854582 GCA_963556195.1 Sepiola atlantica | reverse complement strand
AATGTTACATGCGGGTGACTGCCGGGTTCCCCCTAGCTAGGATGCAGAGAAATGCCATGGCTATGGTTTTGTGTATCCGTGATGTGTGCTTTCACGACAAAGTTAGTTCTGACTTCCTTCTATTGAGGCTGAAGCTGTTCAGACTGGAGTCGGCTCTATAATGAAACCGCCAATGGTCGTATGGACATGTTGAACGAAGCTCTGGTTGGATAAACATTAAGTTCATATAAAAAAGATGTTTTTACTAAATTTGAATTAAATTGAAGAGACTGCGCTTGAGGTCACCAATGTTGAAGATAAGCGTTTTTGTTTTTTGTTTAATATGACTTTTTATGATCCTTGTTCTTTAGATCAAACATGTCGAATTCAGCATCCCCCAAGGGTCATGTGGGCCCATTTGTGCTGTCACTAGAGCCGCACGTGACTGATTGCTGTTGTTTAATAAAGATTAATGCAGAATAGTTTTGTTCCTTAAACTTAAAAACATACAATATGCATACAAATGAGTTGGCTATATTCACGAAGGCAAAGTAACAAAGTAGAAAGTGGACCTTAGGTTTACTTTTAACCTAAGGTCAACTTTCAGCAGCCTCGTAACTCTTGTTTCCCTTATTTTGTCCTTTAGTCCTCACATTCCATGAGCAATGTTTCAGACAATGGCATTGAATTTAATTAATAGTCATTCGACACCAATTAAGCAAGATTCCCTGAATTTCAATTTTTTCTTGAGAACCCTTAAGCTTAAGCCTTACATTTAAGACATTTTCTAAAATCAAAATCATGTAATAGATTTTGATCAAAATTGGAATAAGGATTCTAGGCATAAGGTTTAGTATTATCTCTTGATTTTAATCTTCGTAAAGGGACATAAAAGTGGTGCAAAACTATTCTGTTTGGGGAATTAATTTTACTCCTTTTGCAACGCATATTCTTCTAGTGTTTTATACAATTAAGTTCTTAATAACTTCAAAAGGTAAACAGTTTTGAATCTAATATGACCTTTTATGATCCGTATTCTTTAGATCCAGCATGTGAAATTCAGCATCCCCCCAAGGGCCTATTTGTGTTGTCACGAGGGATCACGAGGGCCGCACGTGACTGATTGCAGTTGTTTAATAAAGATTCATGCAGAATAGTTTTGTTCCTTAAACTTAAAAAACATACAATCTGCATACAAATGAGTTGGCTTTATTCACGAAGGCAAAGTAACAAAGTAGAAAGTGGACCTTAGGTTTAGTTCTAACCTAAGGTCCACTTTCAGCAGCTTCGTAACTCTTGATTCCCTGATTTTGTCCTTTAGTCCATGAGCAATGTTTCAGACTATGGGGAAAAAATTGCTGTTTTCTGGTTCAGAATCTATCCATCTAACACTTATCATTGGTTAGTGTTTTACCTTGAAGTGGTCATTTTTTTTTTTAGCTCCTTGCGTCAAGTAGCTTCATGCCTTGTCTGGAGCGATTTCCATAAAAATTGTCCTTTAGTCCTCACTTTCCATGAAACTTGTCTAATCGAGAGTCGATACATGAAAACAACATTCACTGTAGCTGTTACTTCCAACAAAATCTTCCATATAATTTTGCTGTTTGCTGTTACTATGATGCATATATATTTATTTCATACAGCATTAAAAATGGCATATTACAGAACAAAACATTACATAGGTACAGAGAACTGATGAAATTAAATATATATGTTATACCTACTTTTTTATCTTCTTTTTTTTTTTACGTAGTTCACCCCAAACAAGGCAGGCTGCCACTGTAGACGTAAAGGGCTACTGAAAAGAAAGAAGAGGGGAGAAGGTTGGGGGGGGGGTCAACCTAAACTGGGATCTGTGCATAGAGTGGGTTGGCCAAGGTGGGTACTTGTTTGGTGCCAATAAGCTCACACAACCAGTCCATTAGTCACGACCTGGTTCATGGGAGTTGTGGCCTCGGGAAGGCCCACCGGAGATAATTGCAGGGTCCCTTTCCATGCGCGACATGGCACATACAACTACTCACGGTATTATGCAACTGATGATGGAGCAGCCGTTCTTGGCGCTACCCAAGAGTTTCGGCTCCTTGCTGTCAGTCGGAAACAGCAGCCAGACAAGCTGTCTAACCTGTACCCTCAACTTGTCGGAACAAGAGAGACCCAGACTGGTCATGTAAGGCTTACTGACGAAAAAACTTTCCCCAAGTTGCCCAAATAGAGAGAAAGAGAACGGCGTTCATTGTCCTAGTAAGGAAACAAGGCTAGGCACTGGGTGTTTTTGAGACATCCCAGCGCTGGTACCTCTGCGCCTGGCTAATAGACAAAGAAGGAGTGCAAGGGCCGGCGATAGGCAGAACCTATCTACTCCTTAAGCAATTGTAGGTTTGCAAACCGGGTATTCCAACTCTAGGAAGGTTGTCGATCAGGACTAAGGAGGCCTCCCTCCCCAACGGTTTACTGCCACTTGCTGTATCTACCCGGCGTTGCCCAGTAGTGTATTTACTATCACTCTAAGGGATATAAAAAGATCCATTTTGGTTACACATGGATATGTAAACATTCGGAAACTTTTGCAATTAGAACCAGCTTTTTCCCCGTTTCTTTAATGTTAATGAGTTTGTTAACAAATAGTACATACTTGAAACTGTTCAGTCAGTCTTTGCAAATATTGGTATGTGTTCTTTAAAAGAAATCATTTATAAACGATTTCATCGAATTCTATATTCAATTCGATCAGCATTTTTTGTTTTGATTACTAATATAAAGGGAGCCAGAAGAACTACCCCCCACTGTCATATGCCCTCTTCTTGTGACCAATGACACCGTGAAGAAATCTAATTAGAGCTAAAATAATTTGATAAGCAATTTCGCACAATAACATTTCTGTAGCATGCTTTATAATCTGTGTATTATTAACCTAATTAATAGGAAATAATTTCGAGTTCAATTATTTTAAAAGGGAGATCGACTTTGTACTTTCACGTTAAACAAAAAAGAATAAGAAATACTATCATGCATATATTATCAATGCCTACTACTTGTAAAACGCCATTAATACATCTTTTGGAGAGCCCATCTGAAAAAGACTCATGAAATCGCTATAAATCCATAAAATCCTGTCAAACAAAAGGAAATTTATTTATCTATAAGTTTATGCGTATTTTGTTTTTATTACTTTTTATCAATAAGATAAAAAAAAAATGATGAACATCGTAAAACCATTTGTTTTTCGATTTTGGTTGAGCATGCAATAGGGTAGTTGCATTTTTCTTAGCTTTAAGGTACTCGACTTTCGAACTTAAATTTTAGTCCGAAATAACTTTCTAGCCACCAATTTAAAAAATAAAAATTCTACTTTTTTTTAGGCGATTATGTGTGAACACCCTAAAAAAGCTTGGCGAAAAAAAAAAAGAACAATAAAAAACAACAAAAAAGCAATTAATTTAGAGTTGAAGGATCAGTTTTGCATATAAATTTAACAAAAATAATCCCCCATTTCCGGGTCATTCTAATCTTTTAAATTATTTTGATCCTTTTGGCTAAGATCAAAGTGTGGTATCTGTTCCGATGGATACTACACCCTATAGACCGGTATCATCTTGGCCGTCGGGTCTTGATTCCGCCGGTCTGTGGGTTTGTTCTGTGCAGTTCTAGGAGGGTGGACCTCCCAGGCTTTGTCTCCCCTCTTTGGGGAGGAGTAAGTTTATCGCTTACTGCCTGAGGCGCCCCTACCGGGGAATGGCGACAGGGCTACACAGGCATTTTTTGTAGGCCAGAGTGCTCACCTTCTCGGTCGCTGACTTTTCAAATCCAACTTTCCCGACCTTGTGTCACATCTTATCGCTGTGGGAGGAAGATAAATAGAAGTTATTAAAAATAATTATAATTACTTACTCTACCACTATATCTAAGTCCGAGTGGCAAGCCCTCCCTTAAAACATACTCCTTTAACCTTACCTTATACCCTGAATCCAAGTGAAAAGACCTTTCAATAAAAACTCCCTTAACCCTAAGTCCGAGTGGCAAGCCTCTCCTCCTAAGAAAACCTCCTTTAACCTTACCACTAATACTTAGTTCGAGTGGCAAGCCTGTTGAAACAAAAACCCTCTTAAAACCACACATAATTGTATAAAAAAGCAGACAATTCCCCCATCAAAAAGAAATAATTTCATTGCTTTATCTTCAATAGTTTTTTTGACAGAATTTTATCAATGAAAACACAAAAGTGTTGACTCAATATTTTCTGAAAAATGTTTTTTATTTTCAGCTTCCAAAAGTGATCGATGAATTTTGATAATTTAAAAACTAAAAGTCATCGATGATCGGGTTATATTTTATAGATATTATATTTTTTGTAGCAAAATCTAAAATTTGATTATTTTGTGAGCGTTGCTACATATATTCACACCACAATGTGTTTATTTCATACAGCATTTAAAATAGCATATCACAGAAAAGATAACATAGGTACAGAGCACTGATAGAACTTACCCAGCGTTGCCCATTGTTTTCCCAAATATTATTTTTTGTTTCAAACAAAGGGAACTAACTCTGTATTGACGAATATAGAGTTATGTTCCTTTTTTAAAGATGACGTTAATATGTAAATAATTCCGACCTGGTCAAAGTATTTTCTAGAAGGGATTAAATCGAATTACATTTTATTGTTGTTAACAACATGCTGTAACGAATTGTTGTTAACAACATGCTGCAACGAATTGTTGTTAACAACATGATGCAACGAATTGTGTTAACAACATGCAGCAACGAATTGGTTGTTAACAACATGCTGCAACGAATTGTGTTAACAACATGCAGCAACGAATTGGTTGTTAACAACATGCTGCAACGAATTGTTGTTAACATCATGCTGCAACGAATTGGTTGTTAACAAAATGCTGCAACGAATTGGTTGTTAACAACATGCTGCAACGAATTGTTGTTAACATCATGCTGCAACGAATTGTTGTTAACAACATGCTGCAACGAATTGTTGTTAACATCATGCTGCAACGAATTGTGTTAACAACATGCAGCAACGAATTGGTTGTTAACAACATGCTGCAACGAATTGTGTTAACAACATGCAACCACGAATTGGTTGTTAACAACATGCTGCAACGAATTGTTGTTAACATCATGCTGCAACGAATTGGTTGTTAACAAAATGCTGCAACGAATTGTTGTTAACAACATGCTGCAACGAATTGTTGTTAACATCATGCTGCAACGACTTGTTGTTCACAACATGCTGCAACGAATTGTTGTTAACAACATGCTGCAACGAATTGTTGTTAACATCATGCTGCAACGCATTGGTTGTTAACAACATGCTACAACGAATTGTTGTTAACATCATGCTGCAACGAATTGTTGTTAACAACATGCTGCAACGAATTGGTTGTTAACAACATGATGCAACGAATTGTTAACAACATGATGCAACGAATTGATTGTTAACAACATCCTGCAACGAATTGATTGTTAACAACATGCTGCAACGAATTGGTTGTTAACAACATGCTGCAACGAATTGGTTGTTAACAACATGCTGCAACGAATTGGTTGTTAACAACATGCTGCAACGTATTGTTGTTAACGACATGCTGCAACGAATTGATTGTTAACAACATGCTGCAACGAATTGTTGTTAACAACATACTGCAACGAATTGTTGTTAACGACATGCTGCAACGAATTGTTGTTAACAACATGCTGCAACGAATTGTTGTTAACAACATGCTGCAACGAGCACCAAAAAAACTGACGAACCAGAATCAAATACTGATTTTGCAGGAAGGAAGCTATCAAGAAAGAAATTGCTTTATTAGAGTTATAAAGTTAGGGATGAAAAGAAAACTCTTCTATCCCCTTCTATGCTTCGGAAGTGAATTACTTCCCTTGATCACTCTTTTTTTTTTAGTCAGCCATTGTTTCTCGTAGAGACTAGATTCCTGCGTAGATCTTTGTTGAATAAAGTTTTTTCAAGCAAACTCAGTCTTCTTAAACTGATTCTATTCTATCCTTTTGACTAACTCATTATAAAGTTATAGTATTTTTTTTTTTTTTGCTTTTTCTGTTTGTATGCAAATCTTAAGATTTGATTGGTTGACAGATGCAGTACTAGCTAACATTCGACTCGTCATTATTATAGTTCGAAAATGAATACGCCATCATCACATTGACACACAGGTTCTCGTTAGATCACAGAAGTTAAAAGACGTTGAGCATCGTCAGTAGAAGATGGTGAACCATTTGGGAATATCAGTTGCTGTATGTGGGAGGACGTCGACACCTTCCTGCAAGAATTGGAAAAACCTAACGTCATCATCTCTCATAGTCGAGATATACATGCGACTGGGGACTTCTAGTGAATTTAATATTCCTAGAAACTTCCTCCTTTGGAGGAAGCCGGCTCAACTCGTCCAGAGGGAATTCCGCTTCATTTGTTTAGTTTAACAAGACGCACCTGAAGGAGGTCGAATAATCCAAATTGAATTTATATTCAAACATATTTGTGAGTCAGAATGTATTACTATTATTTATATAATATAAGGAATATGAAAAAAAATGACACCCATCGAATCGTTAATTATTATTTCTTCTTGTTTTTGTGCTTGTTCTTCTTCTTCATCATCATCATCATCATCATCGGTTTAATGGCTTTTAGAAATTGACTTCCAAACTAACCTATCTCTGGCCAAGTCTGTATTTATCCCTCTTTCTCTCAAGTCCATTCTTATTACATCCTCCAATGTTTTCTTTTGCTTTCCTACCTACCTGTACGTGATATGACATTCACCCTGGGCGGGTTTAACTGGCTTCCTCTTAAGGAGGAAGTTTCATGGGCGTATCAAATTCACAAATTTTACGGCTTAGCTCGAGATTGTAATAAATAAACTTAGAATCCGGTCTTGTGTGAATTCTTTGCCTTGTTATTTGTTTTATCTAAAAAGTCTTTGTATCGAAGGAATTAATCCCTAAATCGACAACATGCGCAAAGAAAATGGCATCACCTTGTGCAAACTAGACAAGTGCACATTCAAAACCAATTGATTCATGTGCAAGTGCCGTCATGTATGAGTTTTTGTATGTTGTGGCCCGCAGCATTCACCATGAGAGGGTTGAACCGGCTTCCTCTAAAGAAGGAAGTTTCTAGGGAATATCAAATTCACAAGTGGTCCCCAGTCGCATGCACATCTCGGTTAGGGGAGATGACGATGTTAGTTTTTTGCAGTTTTTGCAGGGAGGTGTTGACGTCCTCCTACATACAGAACCTGGTATTCCCAAATAGTCACCCATCTAGTACTGACCAAGATCAACGTTGCTTAACTTCGGTGATCTGACAAGAAACGGTATGTCAACGTGATTATGCCATATCTTTTGCTTTCCCCTGTGAACTGAACCTGCTACCTCAACTGTTCTACATCTAATAACCCAAGAACTTTCATCCATTCTTTCAACGTGGCCATACAATCAAAGTCTACTCTTCTGCACACATATCCCTATACTGTCCAGATTTAATCTTCCTCTGAGGTCATCAGATCTAAGTCTGTCTTTAAGACTCACACATCCATCGTATAATCCTCATATCATTTCTCTCCATGCAACGCATGTCCACAACACTCACTGGTCACTTTTGTACATCATCACACTGCGTATACATGCCTGATAGACCTTTCCCTTGGTCGACAGTGGTAACGCTTTGCTTGTTAGTAATGGCAGAAGTTCCCTGAACTTACTCCATCCACTCCTAACCCTTGCAATCACACTAGCACCTGCTCCACCTTGTGCTCCAATGGTATCACCTAGGTAACAAAACTTCTCGACAACTTCGGTAGCTTTGACATCCAGATATACTTTGTGCACATCTGAGTTCTCATCCATCTTCGTTGTCTTACACTTCTTGCACATAAAATTGTTATTATCTCTCAACTTACCTGTAATTCTACTGCACTTTTTGTGTACCCAATGCGTACAATTACCACAAAAAAAAATTTGAATTGCATCCGACTCCCTTTCCACGAACTGAGCAGTTGAACTTGACTCTTTTGGGGAGCTTTCCAATGATACAACCACTGACCATCACTTTGGACTTGGTAACATTCAATCTCAGACCTTTACTTTCCATATCCAACCATATTTGGTACAAATAAACGTCAATAGATTCCTAACCTGTCAACAAAATTTCAGTCATGAATGTCAGTCTTTGTTTTATCAACGTTTAATACAACTTTGTTTTATTGGTGTCCAACACAACATTGTTTTATTGATGTCCAACACAACTTTGTTTTACCGCCGTAAAATACAACTTTGTTTTACCGCCGTTAAATACAACTTTGTTTTACCGCCATTAAATACAGCTTTGTTTTACCGCCATTAAATACAGCTTTGTTTTACCGCCGTTAAATACAGCTTTGTTTTACCGCCGTTAAATACAACTTTGTTTTACCGCCGTTAAATACAACTTTGTTTTACCGCCGTAAAATACAACTTTGTTTTACCGCCGTTAAATACAACTTTGTTTTACCGCCGTTAAATACAACTTTGTTTTACCGCCGTTAAATACAACTTTGTTTTACCGACTTGGAGGCAACTTGCAAAATTGTTAATAACTCTGACACATATATCTTCAAGAGCATAAATAATTTGAGGGTTGTTTTGCAATAAACCCACAGATAAAAATCTATGGGTTGGATTAAGATCTGACGAGTGTAAAACTCATTGAGGCTCACACCTTCTACTGATGAGACAGACACGGCAGGCACAGTCTGAAGTTTATTTGTTCCAGATAGGTTGGATTGCAGAAAGGATTGTGACTTTTATTAACAATTCCATGGGTAGCATATTTGTGTGTGTGTGTGGGGGTGGGGGTGATCACCCTGTAGATTTCGTGGTTTGTAAATGGAAGGTGAACGAGGAAGAGGGAATACACATTATACTACACCAGCATTTCAGAAGTGAGGGGGGGGGGGGGTTGGGCGGATATTGTGTACACATCTTCTGTGATGTTAGGCAGGAGCATCCCATCAGAAGTTCCCAT
The DNA here is from genome assembly GCA_963556195.1 of Sepiola atlantica. NCBI lineage: Eukaryota > Metazoa > Mollusca > Cephalopoda > Sepiida > Sepiolidae > Sepiola > Sepiola atlantica. The sequence continues at coordinate 105,845,563 of OY744532.1, read as the reverse complement.
CAATCTGGGGGTTATCCATTTGCCTTGAAAATTGTTCATCTTTATAATATCTCGGTGGAACCTTATTCCATGATCATAACTTACTGGCCAGAGGTTCAGAGGGAAAAGTTGAGGTGGGGTGGAGAAAGGAATCTTGAGTGGCATCCGGTACCTGTGACAATCTTGTGCCCATATGCTACCAAAGAAGCGATCGCAGACTGATTTAAATGCTTCCCATGCTCTCAGTTCTTTGAGAGTAAAATCTCCTCAAATTCCTTACACTTTAGTACTTTGTGGATCTGAGGTCCGAGGAATAATTGCCCATATTGTGCTTAACAGAGTTGGAAATAGAGTGCACAGCTGTCGGAAGGCGGCACCATTTTTGTCTATAGCCTTTGTGAAATTCTCCATCAACGATTTGTAATTTATATCTGCTACATATGATATGTATGCTTATATATATATATATATATATATATATATATATATATATACAGGGTGTCCCAAAATAATGTATACACTCTTTGAATCGTTAAAACTCGTTCAATTTACTGATTTTGACTTGCAAACAAGGTTGATAGAACAGTAGAAGAGTAAGAATACACATTCAAAAATACTGACACTAAAATTAACAAAACCATAGAAAATTAACTTTTAATAAACGTAAAGGCTACAATGTTTAAAGCAAGAAACCTGAAGCAATTGCAAACAAATGGGAGTAGCAATTGTAGTAGAATGTGCCCAAGGAGTAAATGTTGCAGGACGTTTGTAGGTACAATTCTTAACGTCTTCACTATATGGAAAGTGTATTGAGCAGAACGGGTTGGGGTTAGGGTGAGGGTTCATTTTATGAACATTCTGAAATTACCCTAAATAGCCTTTATCTTTGTTAAAAGTTAAGTTTCTATGTTTTTGTTAATTTTACTGTCAGTATTTTTACGTGTATATTCTTACTCTTCTGTTTGTGCGTGAATCTTGCAAATAAAAATCAGTAAATTGAACGAGTTATAACAATTCAAAGGGTGTATACATTATTTTGGGACACCCTGTATATATATGTATATAAAGGAAATTTTAAAGGAAGATATCATCATTTTTTTCTTTTTTCCCCTTAATATTAGTTTTGATTATTTACCTACATCAGGACACAACTAGGATTTTTGCTTAAAAAAGGGATAAATACGTAAAATGAATAAGGAACAATTTTGATACCAACGGTTTTTTTTTGGTGGGGGGGGGGGAGTTTAATCTAATGTGAAACAAAAATTGACTGAAGAAGTCTTTTGAAAACATCTCAAATTTATTATCAAAGAAAAAATAAAGTATTACAAATAGATTTACGATTTTTCGTGGTCACACGGAAAGAGGAAAATACAGAAACTGTTATGGAACCCAATAGGATATGTTTCCATTAACATTTTAAAAACTATTTTGTTTTTCATTGTTTCTTAATCTTTGTTAAAATCAATTGTTGAACCCTCCACCACGACAAAAAAAATATTTTGGTTTTGTAAATAAAAAGTTTGGCAATCATTGTTTGTTGTTTTTGTTGTTTTTTTAATGGAAAAATATTTGAAATCACTTGTAACAAAATATTTGTTACAAAATATTTGTTACAAAATATTTGTAACAAAATCTTTGTTACAAAATATTTGTAACAAAATATTTGTCACAAAATATTTGTTACAAAATATTTGTTACAAAATATTTGTCACAAAATATTTGTCACAAAATATTTGTCACAAAATATTTGTAACAAAATATTTGTCACAAAATATTTGTTACAAAATATTTTGTTACAAAATATTTGTTACAAAATATTTTGTTACAAAATATTTGTTACAAAATATTTTGTTACAAAATATTTGTAACAAAATATTTGTTACAAAATACAAGCAAAAAAATCGAGATAACAACATGAAGGGTCTTTGCGCATGCAACATGAGGTCACTTACTTAATTTTGGTGTCAGTCACAATTTTCTTGTCTACTATCACAATATAAATACGTTAAAATTCTAAACATTTAAGTAAATTTCACTCATAAATTTATAACTTTTCTAAACCCATAACTTCAGTTGTGTAAGCTCTTTTTTCACACACTTTTTACTATCTGATGCTGCCAAGTCTGCTGCAAAGAGAGTAGGCTTCATCTACTCGGCTATAAAACTTCTACCATCTGCCAGTATCTTCTATCTCTATAATGTTACCATTTGCCCGTACATGACGTATTGTTGCCAATTATTGACAACTTTTTAAGACAAAAGTTCTTAAAGAACTGAGAGTTCAAAGATTCCAAGAAACGTTCTGGTGAAAGAAGGTGTTTTATTTGCAAGGAGAAATTGAGTAAACGTGTTCATTTCGGCTGGCGCCATGTGCATTTATGTGTGTGTAAACGAGATAGGCATGAAGATGTGTGTGTATTAGTGTGCCTGTTTTGTTAGTGAGAGAGCATATGTACAAACTTGTGTGAAAGAGTGTTCGGTTAACAGTGTATATATTCTGGCACTGAGTTTAGTAGTACGTGAAAGTTTCTCGTCGCATCGGTCGAGATGTACCCACGTGTGTCGGATATGGAAGAAAAATACCCAAACAATGACAAAGAAAGCTGTGTGTTTGGATTTTTATAGTACATGCGGTTTTTTGGGACCAAATATTTCTTGCGCTGTGATTGGTTGAAAGAAAGTGCTTATTGAGCTTTTGTTCGATCGAGAGTCAATGTGTAAAAACAACATTCGCTGCTGCTTCAAACAAAGCCGTTTGTGTTGTGAACCACCTCCAGTTACTGGTGAAGACACTTTGTAAATGATTTCGATATTGATGAGTGAAATCTAATTTCAATTTTTTGTTAGAGAAACAGAAGGGAACACAGTCTGTTACACTGCCAGCTCCGCAGTGTGTATAAATTATTATACACACTGTCGATAAGCCGAGTCATCTTTGCCATTTCACCAATTTAAGACAAACGCAGAGAATTATTTCAATGAAGATTTATTAGTTCATACAGAATGGACAACTGCAGGAAATCAGAAAGAGATATACTTTAAAACATGAGCTACTGCATCAGAGAGAGAGAGAGAGCGAGAGAGACAGAGGGAGAGATAGAGAGAGAGAGACAGAGGGAGAGATAGAGAGAGAGAGAGAGGAAGAGAACGAGAGAGAGAGAGAGAGAGCAAGCGAGAGATTGAGAGAGAAAGAGACAGAAAGAGAGGTGCGCCTACCCCTGAACTCACTGGGTTTTTGGGATGGGACAGCGACTTTTTCGTGTCTGCCTCGTTCGAGTTTGACCGGAAAGAGAGAAAAATTCCTTTTCTCACATGGTTTCGTCACTTCTGCTTGCCAAGGTCAATTTTTGAACCCAAATCCGTCAATTATTCTCTCCCCCCCCCAAACTTGTGGATTTCTTTATGTAACAAGTCCTTTAGCGATGATGACAGGTGTAATAGTAAAAACAAATGTGCATAATGGATATGCGACATACAATACATTTAGGGCAAGTGTTGGTGTCGTGTAGATTCACAATGAAAGTATTTAATTAAACGGCTGCGAATTGCGACTACGATCTCCCCGTAAATGTGCACACCCATCAAAGCTTGATGAGATCACCTCTTACCCTAATCCTAACCTCTTATCAGAACAACAGTAATTATCATATAAAATGCTTCTTTGGCCACACCTAGTAATTACCAGTGTTAATTGAATTACCTAATCAACTCAGCTGCCAACACAAATTGAAGTTTATATATATATATATATATTTATAAATATACATTCATTTTTGGGTGTGGCACACTGTTGGAGGAAATGAGGGTTTTCACTTAGCAAAAAAAAAGAAGAAAAAAAACAATACACTTCCGTAAAATAATTGTGTCCTTTCAGTTATCAGTATCGTACAAAATGTAAACAGATGAATAACTTCATTTAAATATGATATAATTTCAACCCCCTTCTAGTAGCGAATTTGTTGGCTCAGTTGGTAGAGCGCAGGAGGCCAGTACTGGTTTGAAGCTTGCAATATCTAGCCACACTGATTTGTTGTAGACAACAATATAGTAATATGAAAATATAATACAATTATTCATATATATATATATATATATATATATATATATATATATATATATATATATATATATATATATGCTTTTGTTTCACTGTTAGATACTTAATCCACCTTTTTATTTTATTTACTTACTATTATATTTTTTTTTATTTATGACTTTTCCAACGAATGTTAAGTCTGCAATATTTTGAATTTAGTTAGTTTCTCTGGGAATTTAAACTGCATTTTCCTTTTTTTTTCTTTTTGTTTAAAATAACTCAAAGCTTCTTTAGACTAATATATATATATATATATATATATATATATATATATATATATATATATATATATATATATAATATTAATATTAAATTATTTTATAATATTTTTTCTACGTACGACGTCGTTTCAAGCTTACGGCTCTAATCAGTGCAGGGCAATAACCATCTAAGATGGTCATAGAACACAAACCCGGTTCACAAATACACTTTGAATCTGTAACCGCACCTAGTCCCATTAGGGCACGAGATATTGGCACGTAATAATGGAGAAATTAAGTGGTATTTATACTGAATGCGGCGAATGAATAAAATTATTTAAAATAAAAATCCTGACCCCCATAAAAAAATATATTTTTTTAACAACCCCTAAAAAGAATCAGTATTTTGTGAATATTATTATTGTTAAATAATCCCCCCCCCCCGACCAAAAAAACAAAAACAATCATTCGATCTTTTCCATTTAATGCCGGTCACTAATGAAAATTCTGTTACTACACTGCCTCTAAGGAGGAGGTAATGCCTGGGAGGATGGTCTCATTACAAACAAACAAACAGATACTACAGAGACAAATATCATGTGTTAAATGGAAAAGACACCAATTGTTGGGTGAGTAGTAAAAAGTGTAAACGTGAAGTTTCCTGACCTGATAATTTTATCGGAAAAGTGAAAAATTTGTATTTCTTGACAATAGAAATGATTGTACTGAGTCTTTAGCCATTTTCTCATGGTGTTCTTCGCTTCATTATCATTTTTGGAACTCAAGTGGCCTTAGAAAATGCAAGCTTATCATGCGTAACTTGTCTCCAGAAATTTCTCGTCTGTCAGTCATTTTCCGAGTGCTCGCACATTTTTACAATTAAAAATCTGAATGTTAATTCCTCCCCCCCCATTCTGTCTTGAGAGACAATCGATGTCCTCGAAATGGGTACCTGTGTTAAGTAAGTCGAGTGGACGAGTTAGCTGGTGCTATATTAGCTAATACATATATTTTGTTAGGTTCTGAGACAGGAAATGTTCTAGACAAAGGTTAGCAGAACTAGGAATCCAGTATTATGAGAACGGAAATCTATAATACAAATTCACGTAAATAAGGTCAGACATGAGAGGCAGTGAATTTTGAGAACAGAATCTTCCTTAGTCTTGGAGGGAAATGACTAAGAATTAAAAATGAACAAATGAAATTGTAATCTAAAAAGCTTATGCTTTCTTCCTTTCTCCTTCTGTCGATGAAGATTACCTACACTGCCACAATGAGACAATCATAACTTGCTGCTTAATTGTAACATGACTAGCAGGTGCAACTCAATAAACCTACTGTATTCTTGACCTGGTGTTGTTGAATTATTTGCTTATGCATGACAAGCTTTGATTTCTCAGCAACAAGTTCAGACAGACACAGCACGCATTGGCAATGGTCATCAGTGCACTGAGGAAAACAACAAATCTGAATACACGTGTTGACAATGGCCTCGATGCAGAGAAGGATGAAACATGGTCTTAAATAATTACTGGTGTCGATCGCATAATGGGTTTAAGGTAATTAAGGATTGTGCAATTATCCTATATATGCATGAGAAGGAGGTTATAGCGAAAGAAGGGTTGGACAATCACCAACAGCACTTCCCCTAACCTGGCATTGCTCAAATCACCAGAAGCAATGCTGGGACAAGCAGAGAAGGACTGCTGTTATTTGAGTTTTTCTTCTCCGAAACAACCACGGCTTAAGAATCTAGTCTACTCTTACAATTGACCCATAGATAAGCGGGGGGGGGGGGAGGGGAGATAGATTCATACGAAGACGTACACTCACTTCCAATTCCAAATTTAAAGCACTTAGTTCTATTTATCTTCTTCCCACAAGGCAAGATGTGACACAAGGTCGGGAAAGTGGGGAAAAACCAGCGCTCGAGAATTTGAGCACTCTGGCTGTTTAAAAATTGCCTGAGCAGCCCCGTCTGCATTCCCCGGTAGGGGCGCCTCAGGCGATTGGCAATAAACTAACCCTTTCTCAACGGGTGAGAAGGCAAAGCCTGAGAGGGTGCACCTCCTAGAACTGCACAGGACGGACAACCGATAGACCGGCATAAATCCAGACCCGAAGGCCCGGACAATATCGGTTTATTGGGCGGGGCAAATAGTCACTGATCTAAGTATTGATCAGGTTTAACATTGCTTAACTTCGATGATCTGACAAAAAGACAGTGTTTTAATGTGATGTAAACATCTCTTTCTTCTTCTTCTTCTCCTCCTCCTCCTCCTCCTGTTATATAAAAAAAAACGGCTGCTGTATGTGTATGTCTGTGTGACTAAAGCTCAAAAAACTATTAAACCTACAAATCATATATATTCTGCTTCAGTACCACCCAGGGTTGGTTTTGGTAAGACAGTTATCATTGTAAAGTTGATATAAGCTGAGGTCTTTGCAAACAAAAAACATGTTGTAATAATAATGTTAAAATATAAACACAATAAAAACGCCATAAATTGACTGAAAGAAAAGCTGCCGACGAATTTGAACAGATCGTATCAAGTTATCACTTGTAACTGTCACATCACTTCCACTCCACTAATGCTCAAAGATATATTTTTATGATAAATATATATATATCGCACAGTGTGGTCTTTTTATCTATACTAAAGCTCAAAATAGATGCCACCACCCTAAATATGATGGAGGTTTTTCATCAAAATGTCGACATGATTGCCAGAGAATTGACAAAGTTAAATTTAAATGGGCAAAAAATTAAACTAAGACGTTTTTTTTTAAAGTAATTTCCGATGCATTTGAAGATATAAAACGTAAATTTGTTTGAAATTGTTAATGTCATATGAGTTACTGCCCTTGGTTTAAGGAATGGCCACCAGGGTTAGGATCTATAAGAGTCTGGTAGCCATGTTGGATGGGTTCAGAAGTGAAGTAACAGTTGGGCCAGAAGGACTGTTAAAAGAAATTGGATTACCAGTAGATGGTATTAGGATATTTAACAGAAATAGCATGGTAAGACTTTTTTGAGTGACTCCATTCTGTGGTTGGCATTGGTTTCCCCGATTCTTTCTAAAATCAGTTTCAAGAGTGGCCGCGTGAAGGTTGCCAACATCCATTAGTAAAAATGGTTTTCTTTTAGTTCGAGTTTCACGTCAAAGGTCGATGAAAAGAAATCGCTCTAAATGTCGACCCACCCACCCTGACTAATTTTGTTTCTGGTCACTCCCAAAAGAATAAATATTACAAAGAAATGCTGAACAAGAATATACCAGCTTTGTGGGTGTTTCTTGTGTTGTTCGTGACTTTTAGTTGGAGGCGAACACACACAGACAAACAACTGCCCTTTATATAACGGATTAGTAAAACAGCATCATATGGACATGAATAACCAAAGTATTTTAAGAGAAAAATTTAAAAAAAAAAGGCTTGATATGCAATAAACCGACAAAATAAACCAATCTAATACATTTGTTCACACATGATCAGCGGATGATGCGAAGCTACCTGATTCTGGCATACAACATCATCAACAGGAATTTAAAAAAATTTCATCATCGTGGGCACTCAGAGAAGATTTACCATTGTCGTTTTTGTCTCAACAGAAGAAGGTCAGAATTCTATGTCCGGGTTTTTGCTCTGTGGAACAGCATGCCAGAGGTTACCGTGACGAAGCCTACCATATCCAAGTTTAAAGTGGTCTTGGGAAAATATTCAGACTGTATATAGATGTGTACATATGTCTTGTTGCACTTTGCTGGGTTTTTTTTATTCAATAAATTTGAACTGAATTTGAATTACTGCAGAAGACGGAAGTACTTAAAGCATAACATCAACATTCGGCTAATTTATTATAACTTTTCACCCAATGACTCTAAAAAAAGATAAGAGAAAAACATTTCTCCTATTTAATTATATATATATATATATATATATATATATATATATAGTCTCGGAAGTTTCTCAACCATTAAAACTATATATATAAAATTTTTTTTTTTTTTTTAAATATTTTAGTCCCAGGTCGTTCGGTGGAAAATCACTTTTTTGTAAGTCAATTTATTTTTTGCAGTCTATTAGTATTAGTTTACTTCCAAGAATTTACGCTAGTCTTAACATCATTTAAGGGATCATCAGTTGTTTACCATGAAAAACCGTTTCGGAAATTTAAAAACAAAACCGTATTTTATTTCATGGCTTCCCAGCAGAGTTGATCAGTCCCCACTTCCCTTAAAACTTCCCTTAAAAGACAAGAACGAACAAAAACGTTCTGTATATTAGATCTAAGTTTTGTTCCAGATAAATGTTTTGCTAACTTAGTTATTAAAAAATGTCCTCCTTACCTGTGTTGTTCGTCTGTATATATATATATATATATATATATATATATATATAGAAAGAGAGAGAGGGAGAGAGAGCTTTACAGAAAGAAGTGGACAACTCATGTTTTTTATCCAGCAGTGGGGAGGCAAGTAAATAAGAAACTTATTTGAAAATAATGTTGGTAATATGTTGAATTATCAAACAGGTTATTTTAAGGTGTAGATTGGGCCACAAAAAGGGCGGGCCCATATTTTAGGAGAGGGAGTCACTCATCTTTTATCCAGCAGTGGGAAGGCAAGTAAATAGGTACTTATTTGAAAATAATGTTGGAAATGTCTTGAATTTTTCAACAGGTTATGTTAAGGTGCAGATGGAGCGTGGAAGAAGTGGTTCGTCTTATTTTAGTGGAGCTGGTAAAGCCCTATATATATATATATATATATATATATATATATATATATATATAGATAGATAAATGAAAGAAGAGAGATAAAGATGTACGAATGACAAATCTATCGATTGTTCAATGCAAGGTGTACTCGGTAAAAACATGTTTATTTTTCTTTCCTTAAGCCAAGGCTTTTCAAAGATTAAAATCTTATCATCAGAGGAATTACATAGATGGATAAGTTGGCAGTAGAAAAGCCCAAATTCTAAATTTGAAAAAATATAAAGTAATTAAGAGTAAGAGTATGCGTGTAAAAATATATGGAGTCTATCCAGTTGGTGAATGTCCGTTGATGAGGTGTCCGGTGAAAGGAGATTTAAAGATGGAAAATATAAAGCAAGATTATGCTGCTCTTTCTAGGTAGCGATTTCTAAGTCTCTCTTTCAATGAGTTGTTTGTTTTTTTATTTTTGTTTACTCTATCGCTATGTATTTTTTTCTGAAGGAGAACTTTTTGGTTTCTGATGAGTCTATGGAGGAATGGTACAGGATTAACATACAAATATAAGTTGTTCTTCTGTGAACGAAACGGTTATGTAATTGTACCAAAGTCTTTTGTTTTGAAAAAAAAAAATGATTAGTGAATAAAACCTTGCTCATTAGAATGTAGCAAAATATTGCTTATTAATCATCAGCAGCAGAAGCAGCAGCATCATCATCAACAACATCGTCATCATCATCATCATCATCATCATCAGCAGCAGCAGCAGCAACATCATCATCGTCATCATCAACAACAACATCATCATCAGCAGCAGCAGCTTAACATCGGTTATATATGCTGACATTCATTGAATGGTTTTTCGAAATTGACTTCCAAACTAACCTATCTCAAGTCAAGTCTTTATCCCTTTTTCTCTCAAGTTCATTTTTATCACTTCCTCACACGTATTCCTTGGCTTTCCTCTGTGAACTGAACATGCTACCTCAACTGTTCTACATTTACTAACCCAAGAACTCTCATCCATTCTTTCAACGTGGCCATACCAATGAAGTCTCCTGTTCTGCACATATCTCCCTATACTGTCCACACTTTACCTTCCTTTGAGTTCAGCAGATTTAAGCTCACATTATACATCCATTGTATCATTCTCATATCCTTTCTCTCCATGCAACACATGTCCTAAACTCTCATTGGCCAGATTTCACTTCCATACATCATCACACTGCATACACATTCTTCTTTTAGGTTCGCTAATTCTTTCCCATTTTTCGTAAGAAGAATGGTATCGTCTGCACACCCTAAGTTACTGTGTGTTCTTTCAATTATTGAGAATCTGCTAAAAGAAGTCAATAATACAAGTTTAGAATTCGGTTTGAAAATTAACGCAGCAAAAACCAAAGTAACGGTAATTTCTAAGGAAAACAATGAGAACACAGATAGGATCAAAGTGGAGTATCTGTTCTTATATTATGCTTCATCTTTTCTGTCCTCGGTCAGTGAAGGAGAAATCCTTCTAGATTGAGGCAAATTTTTATTTTTGTCCCAATCCAGAGTGCCACTGTTGTGAACACATTATCAAATAAAAGAATGACAGTCTATCCATATAAAATTTATTAATTTTATTCAACAACTTGTTAAGACAATGAAAGATAAAGTTTGTTAAGAATGAGAGTTCAAAGTGTCTGAGAACGTTCTGCAGAAAATGAAGGTGTTTGTCTGTAGGGAGAAAGTGAGTACACGTGTTTATTGCAGCTGTTGCTTCATGTGTTTACGTGTTTAAATGCAATAGGCAGAAAGATGTGTGTGTGTGTGTCTTAGTGTGCCTTTGTTTTCTTAGTGAGATAGTGTATGTATTAATTTATGTGCACATGCATTCGTGTACTTAGTCAGAACGTGTATGTATCCATGAACATGTGCATTCATTGAGCGGCGTGTATATGCTCCATTGGGCTTGTGCTTAGTAGTCCGTGAAAGACTCTCGTTAGTCTGTCGAGGTTCTTCGCTAAGAGCCGGAATTAGCTTTTAAGGACTTAGCCATATGCGTTGGGTAAGTATGAAAAATGCTGGAACAAAGAGAGTTCAGTCATCAGTGTGAATATTGCTGAGAGTGTTTTGAGCGATTGTGATGTAAGCACGCGTGTTCTTTCTAAAAGGAAAACAGGAGAAAGAGAGAGAAAGACGTTTTTTGTTTTTAGACGACGTGCAGATTTTCAGCAATGGATATTTTTGCTTCTCTGATTGGCTGAAAGAAACCGCTGATTTGAGATTTTGCCCAATCAAGAGTCAATACAATATTCACTACGCTACTACTCCCAACACTCCTTTTATGGAAGCTAGATTTCCCCCCTATTAAAAAATAACCTTGTGTCTCACTCTGCCCTCGTGGAGAAGCAAGTAAATAGGGACTTATAAGAAAATACAGCTCTCAGTGGACGGTCAAGTCACACAGCATGTCAGACAATTCGGTTTCCTTGAAAACAATTTATATGATAATAGAAGTGCTCAAATAATAACGTTACAATGTTATATTTGGAATATAAAATAAAGGAATCAAAACACGAACGATAAGTAAGAAAGAGAGAAATCTTATTATTCAATCCTTCGAATTGTGTTACAAAAGAATGTTGAACATTTGTTTGATCGGAAGAATCAGAAATAAGGAGGTACTTGATCGCATGGCTCTGGAAAAAAAAAACGATAATACTCGACAAAACAAAGCATTCACTATCTGGGTCATATCATCCATGGTGATAACATCCTGACGAACCTTCTGATGGGAAGAATTACGAGTAGAAGAGCAAAGGGATGACAGAGAGATGCCTGGCTCGAGAACATCAAGAAAAATGTTAACCTTGTAGCAGTTACATGAGGGAACTATTTTGTTTAAATGTAAACGCAGTATCATGCATTAGATTGAGTCATTGTTTGGCTTTGCGCATGTGCACTCGAGCCTGGACTGTTAACTGCATGGGTGTTATGATACATCTGTGCAGAAACAAGATCAATACGCGTAGACGTGTCTTGGCGCCAAATAGACAATTCAAATCCGTTCCCATTTTGGTCGCCTCTTGATAGGATGTTATCCTGTGCTCACTGTTTTACTACGAGCAGCCGACTAAAATGGAAGTCTAAGATACAGCATTTGCTTATCGACAAAAGCCAGCCAACTGAACAATGTCTACGGGGCTGCCCAGGCATTTTTTGTAGGCCAGAGTGCTCTTTCTCAGACTTCTCATGGGCAAACGTAGTCTCTTGGCTACGTGCATCTCAACAAACGACACAAGTCACACTCATAGACTTCTAAAATATAGCAACAGTCTCATGAACTCACTCACACGCAAGTCCACACACATACGAACAAAAACAACACTTTCTTCGTCTAGACCCTTTGAACTCTTTTCTTCTTAATTCTTTTCTTTTGGTTGTTCATCAAGACGTAAGTAAAATTGATGTATTTTTGTATGGATAGACTTTGTTGTCATTACTTTTGATAAATGCCTTTTTCCACTACACATTCACATGATGGCTGCTGCTGCTGCTGCATTCAAACAAACACAACTTTTGACTTTTTGTAACTACCATTTATCATTCATGACGTCATCCATTAATGTCCTATTCTTGGTATTTATCTACCTCCCACAGCAGTAAGATGTGACACAAGGTCGGAAAGTGGGATTTGATAAGTCAGCACCCTAGAGGAAGAACACTTATGACCTTTAAAAATTGCCTGGGCAACCCCGTCGGCATTCCCCGGTAGGGGCGCCTCATGCGATTAGCAATAAACTAACCCCTTCTCAAAGGGTGAGAAGGCACAGCCTGGGAGGGTGGACTTCCTAGAACTGCACAAACCGGCGGAATCAAGGCTCGAAGACCAAGACGGTACCGGTCTATAGGGTGTAGTATCCATCGGAACAGATACTACACTTTGATCTTGGCCAAAAGGCTAATGTTTATTTATTTACCTCCTCTCCAGGAGGTTAGGCACAAGGCCAGTTTTATCTTCCTCCCACAAGGTAAAATGTTACCCACGGTCGGGTCCGGAAAGTGGTTAATGTCCTATTCTTAACAAGTATTCCATACAACAGAATCAAAACTTTTCCCTGATGACAAGTTATCAATTATGAATATCTTTTAGTTCCTTTTTCTCTTAAGATTCATAATTGTATTAGAAACAAACATGTTGCATGACTACCAATAAAAGCCGGAAATCAAGTACATAAGTAGGTACTAATATAATAATTAAGTACTAATATAATAATTAAGTACTAAGATTATAATTATCAAACTTGTCCTAATAAACGACTACTACATAGTTAAATGGTCAATCGAGGAGAAGAAAATGAATGTTCTTCACTTTTTACTAACTCAACAAGAGAACTGTAATGGAATATTCGAATATCTATGTATTTCATATAGAGATCAAGTGTTAGCGCCAGGAAGGGGCTCCTTTGATTTCTGAGAACTTTTACTGAAGTAAAATGAAACAAAATAAATAAATATATATATATATATATATATATGTGTGTGTGTGTGTGTGTGTGTGTGTGTGTGTGTGTGTGTTGGTTCCGTTCAGTGGAAAGAACTCCAATATAATGCTCGATTATTCTATAAGATGTATATATACAGATGCATTAGTAAACAAAAAGAAACAATTCGTCAATAAAATAAGTATACCATCTAAAAAGTCTTACAAACATTTCAACCTATGTAAAACAGCGTTTGTGATGTTTATGGATCCCCGGTGCCAACACAGACCTCAGGATATTATTGTAAAACAGCAACAATGCCAAATACAGGGTGTTTCAAAAGTCTTGGGAACATAACGATTTTTAATAACTCAAAAACTATTAGGAGTTGAAAAATGAAATTGGTACCGTTGGAAAGGTTAAAGTTTCAAGTTTTGTGGGGAATCTTCAAAGTTGCTCAATATGAGCACCATTCGTCACACGGCAGACATCTAGTCGATAGTCCATTTCCTGCCAAACGCGTTCCAGCATCTTGACGTCAATGGTTCCCACAACTGCCGTTACTCGAGCCTTTAGTTCGTCAATATCTCTTGGAAGGGGCGGCACATAGACTTGTTGCTTGACAAAGCCCCAAAGGAAAAAGTCACACGGGGTAAGATCTGGAGACCTAGGAGAACGTCATCACCTCGCCCAGATCTCCCAATCCATCTACCAGGCAGCCTTGTGTTAAGAAACTGCCTTACTCTAAGACTCCAGTGTGGTGGTGCACCATCTTGTTGAAAAATGAAGTCATCAGATTCTGCTTGTTCCAACTGAGCCATTAACCAGTCTTCCAGCATGTTGAGATAGGATTCACCAGTGATAGTTGCCTCTTCAATAAAGAACGGTCCATAGACACCTTTCTTGGAAATTGCACAAAACACGTTCACTTTTGGTGAATCTCGCTCGTGCTCAAGAAGTTCATGAGGATTCTCAGTACCCCATATGCGAGTGTTATGCTTGTTAACTTTGCCATTCAGATGGAAGGTCGCCTCATCGCTAAAAACAAGCCGGTCATCAAAGCCGTTATCTTCCAACTTCTCTTGCATTGCAATGCAAAAGTCACGGCGAAGTGGCTTATCAGTGTCCTTCAACTTTTGGACCAACTTGAGCTTGTAAGGTACCATTTGCAGTCGTTTCCTTAAGACACGCCAGACAGTTGCTGGAGCAAGCTGAAGTTCCCTGCTGGCTCTTCTCACTGATTTACGGGGGCTCCGCTGAAAGGCTGTCCGAACTTGCTCAACTGCATCTTCTGAAGTTGAAGGGCGACCTGTTCGCTTACTTGGGCACAAACACCCATCTTTCACAAATTTAGCATGCCATCAGACAATGGATTTCCTTTCAGGGGCTTCTTTTTTAAATTTCCTGCGAAATGCACGCTGAACACATGTCCACGATTCAGTCTTTGCAAATTGGAGGATGCAAAATGCCTTGTCTTGTTTAGAGAACGCCATTACTGCACCTGGAAAGATAACACGAAAATCATTAGTATGACCAAAAATTTGATTAAGCAAGCTTTAAAATGGCACCAGTTTCATTTTTCTACCTGGAATAGTTCATGAGATATACGCATTTGTAATGTTCCCAAGACTTTTGAAACACCCTGTATATATATATATATATATATATATATATATATATATATATATATATATATATATATATAGCATGGATAAGATCAGGCTCACATGCTTTGGAGGTGTCAAGGATTTTTATAATGTACCGGACAATGGAAGGTGTGATGATCATATCATCGAGTGTGGCTTTAGTCCGCAATGGGAAATTTGCGATAGGTTTTAGCACCCTACCTGAGAGTCCATCATTCAAACTCCTCGGATAACATGAATTGGAACAAATACATAGAAGACATTGACAAGGCTGTTGCAAGGAAGGTGGGCTCCCTCTACTGTACTAGAAAACTTCTCACACCTGCCAGTGTCCTATATATCTACAAACCCACCATTCGCAAATGCATGGTGTATTATCACATCTGAGCAGGTGCACCAACTACTCTTCCTCTTAGACAGCATCCGAAAAACAGCCGCTAATCTAATAGGTCACACACTATCTACCAGGATCCAGCTTCAGTCCCATCGCTGCAATGTTGCATCCTTGTGCTTGTTTTACAAGTACTTTAATGGAATGTGCTCCGACGAACTTGCTGCATTAGTGCCCACTCGACTCGACGTCAATTACTTCCGACTGACTAGAAAATCAGCAAAATCCCACCCCTTCATTGTAGAGGTTCCCAGATGCTACTCCAATAGCTTCTTGCCCCCTGTTTTTCTGACTGTACCAACATGCAAAAATTTAAATGTAATGTAAACAAACGTCTTGCTTCACAACTCTCCATTAAGAATGCCCCTGTATGTATGGCCCCTAATTCATAGTAGCCCCCTTACGTCTCGGATGGGAAATGAAAATATAGAAAACAACAAGGGGTGGGAGTGAATGAAATGAATGTGGATGGCTGTGAGTGAAAAAGTGGAGGGGTGGGGAAAGAGGATGGGGAGGGGGAGGCTCTGTGTTTTTGGTGTGTAGGTAGTGTCATAGTTTCAGAAAAGATTTGAAGAAATTAAGGTGATTTGAAAGTGAGAGGGGTGGGTAGGTAAGAGTGTGAAAGAAGTAGTCGAAAGGGTGAGATGGGTGACAGGGTAGAGGGGAGATTTTGTTGTGGTTAAGTGTGAAATTTTTGGAGAGTAGGAGTGTTTGACCAGCTGGCTATGTCAAGAATGTGTGGATATAAGTAAGTTAGAAGGAAAGTGTTTAAATGTGCTGAGAATATGACAATGAGAGAAAGGAAGAAACACAGAGCCTCCCTCCTCCCCTCCTCTTTCCCTACCCCTCCACTTTTTCACTCACAGCCATCTACATTAATTTCATTCCCTGCCACCGACTTCTCTCAACCCGGACCTCGGTCCTGCGCTCCAAGTAGTGGCTACTACTTCTTCTCATTAACCCATCATGTCAACCCAATATTTCCATGTACTTGCATGACTTTTTTTCTTAAAATTATCATCTTGAGGAAGTCTAACAAATAAAGACGAAACGTTGATGAATACATAAAAAAACATCTTTTGGTTTTTTCTTTTTCATTTCCCATTACGTCGGATTACCCTCATCCTTCCTTTCTCACACACACGCATATATATATATATATATATATATATATATATATAGTACTTATATTATATTGTTGTTGTTTCCTAGATATTAATCCAATGAAACTCCAGTGCTTATGAGGTAGTGCTCAATAACAAGTAGAACTGTATTATAGTAAAATGTTTTATTTATACAAACATTATTGGCTACATATATGCATACATGTTTCCGCTGCAATTTCATTCAAAATTGGGGAAAAGAGAGAGAGAGGAAAAGAGAGAGAGAGGAAAAGAGAGAGAGAGAGGAAAAGAGAGAGAGAGAGGAAAAGAGAGAGAGAGAGAGGAAAAGAGAGAGAGAGGAAAAGAGAGAAAGAGAGGAAAAGAGAGAGAGAGAGGAAAAGAGAGAGAGAGAGAGAGGAAAAGAGAGAGAGAGGAAGAGAGAGAGAGAGAGGAAAAGAGAGAGAGAGAGAGAGAGAGGAAAAGATAGAGAGAGAGAGATGTAATATAAATGAACAGAGTTTGAGGAGTAAGGACATCATCTGGATGATTTCCAATGTTTCAAGTAGAGTAAGGTAGGGGTTACCCCCCCCCCCCTGGAAAAGTAGGTCAAACAGATAATGCAAAACACAACACGGGAATGGAAAAAAAAACGGCAGTTGATTATTTCTGAAAACAGTATCCAAATATATGTTTAATAAAACAAAAAGACTCATGTCATGTATGAGAGGGTGTGCCCATGTTATACCCTCTGAAACCCATTTCAAAATACTCCAAAGAAATTGAAATTTTTGGGAATATCTATTAATTGGTGTCTAATATCTATCGTTAACATTTCACAAAAATTGGAGGTATCTGAATTTTCACGAAGAGATTCCACCCTCTTTGCATCAAAACAAAATTAAACTAAGTATATCCCACATTACCAACTCTTACGTTGAGCAGCTTTGTTTCAAAATTCATAATGATCGGTCAATTAGTTTAGGAGTGAATACTGTATATACAAATATATAAACATACCGAACTTTGTATAAATAGAGATACGATCTTTCAAATTCAACATCACATAGTGATTTTTAATAAATGGCTTGAGGATATTATGCATGTATATCATATACTTGAAAAAAAAAACCCGGAAAGAATCGTTAAACCAATAATGATCGTGTGGTCGTCGTCGGTTTAACTCTAATTGTTTTGCATTTTGAGCCCGTTGTGCTGTCTTCATTATTAACTTTTACAATTGTTGTTATTAAGAAAGAAACAACTCAACCAAGAGGAAAGAACAACCGAGACGCCACTATGCACTGAGAAATAACTTATAACAAATAAAGACTAGAAGATGTCGCACAGAGATATTTTGTTATAATCTGGAACAAGATGCTGGCCAGAGATATTTTGTTACAGTCTGGAACAAAATGCTAGCCAGTGATATTTTGTTACAGTCTGAAACAAGATGCTGGCCAGAGATATTTTGTTACAGTCTGGAACAAGATGCCAGCCAGAGATATTTTGTTACAGTCTGGAACAAGATGCTGGCCAGAGATATTTTGTTACAGTCTGGAACAAGATGCTGGCCAGAGATATTTTGTTACAGTCTGGAACAAGATGCTAGCCAGTGATATTTTGTTACAGTCTGGAACAAGATGCTGGCCAGTGATATTTTGTTACAGTCTGGAACAAGATGCAAGCCAGAGATATTTTGTTACAGTCTGGAACAAGATGCTGGCCAGAGATATTGTGTTACAGTCTGGAACAAGATGCTAGCCAGTGATATTTTGTTACAGTCTGGAACAAGATGCTGGCCAGAGATATTTTGTTACAGTCTGGAACAAGATGCTAGCCAGTGATATTTTGTTACAGTCTGGAACAAGATGCTGGCCAGAGATATTTTGTTACAGTCTGGAACAAGATGCTGGCCAGAGATATTTTGTTACAGTCTGGAACAAGATGCTGGCCAGAGATATTTTGTTACAGTCTAGAATCATAGAATTGGTCCACGGTAGTGATACAATAACGTTTTTTTTGTTTGCTTTTCAAATGATGCTGTTATTATTAAATGAACTTCTATATTAGTTTCACTGCAACATTTTAAGTAAAGGGTAAACAAATGAAATGAGGAGGACTCCAGAGTGTTACGGAAACTATCTCTTTTAACAGCCCCCCCCCCCCCCCACTAAGTCGGCTTTGGTACTCCTCTAACCAGTTTTTTTTGGGGGGGGGGGTGTTCCGGCTTGGCATTTATCCACTAGCTATTTATCCACTAGGCTATTTATCCACTAGGCTATTTATCCACTAGGCTATAGGCAAATAATATAAATAGCAACGTTCTCTCACTTCACAACTATCGTCAAAAAGAATTTTAAGTAGAAGGAAATGAGAAGATTGAAGAGGAGAAAAGTCGAAATTATTGGGAACGTGATGGGGCAGGAATTGTTTTTGGAGAGCCTTTCATTTGGCTTTATGAATGGAGTTAAGGAAAATAAAGGAAAAGATCCGTGGATTTCCTACTTGACAAACTTTGGTAAAATGGAATGAGGAATGCAGAAAGAAAATAAATAGGAATGGTCATAAAAGAACAAGCATCGCAAGATGGTCATAAAAGAGAGACGTGTTATATATCCGTAATGAACGTGATGCTGTACAAGTATTGGACCAAATATCCGGCAAGTTTGGAACCGGAAATGGTCCAGATTCCTTAATAATACAACATAAGTATTTACGCAAAATATAGCATAAACCTCGCTTCGAAAATGTAAGAACACAAGAGAACCATTAATGATAATTTAAATATTTTACTAACGGAATAATAGTAGATGTACCCGTGATCCGTAGGGTCACAGACACTACAACTATTTTATTTGAAAATTCATAAACTGTGACATCTTTTAAGACATTCTTCTTGCATAACTAAAAAAGAATAATTCTCTTTACTTCTATATTATTAGTATTATTAACTAACTAGGAGTTTTCATATTATTTCATAGTAGTTTCAACTTTTGGATGTTTTTAGTTGGAGTTTTTTTTTTTGAACATCAAGTCAATTCCCTTGACCTTAGATATTCAAGCTATACCTTAACACTTTCACTATTCCTAACAGTCAAACCTTTTGCAGTATTGGAAAAGAAATTGTCTCGTCAATCTGTTTAAGCCACTTATGGTGGCTTTGCGTTATTGTTCCAATCGTTCCAATTACAATGGGAATCCCCTTGACTTCTTTACATTTCCATAGTCTAACTAATTCCCATTTTAGATCTTGATATTTTTTTGTTTTTTCGTGTTTTTTCTCCTGCATTCTGATATCGAACGGGCAGGCTATATCAATGATTAAACAAGTTCTCTTGTTTTTGTTTAGAAATTATCCTTATTATTATTTGTACTCACTAGGAGTTCTCACACAAGTCATCGTCAGTGATTGCTCACTGATAATAACCGGCGGTATTCCCTGGAGTCTGAATGACAACAAGTCACCCCAGATTTCCAGTACTCAATTATTATTATTATTTTTTTATTATTTTATTATTATTTTGTACTCACTAGGAGTTCTCACACAAGTTATCGTCAGTGATTGCCTACCGACAACAACCAGTGGTATTCCTTGGAGTTTGAGTGACAACAAGTCTCCCCAGATTTCCAGTACTCAATTATTATTATTATTATTATTATCATTATTGTTATCATTATTATTATTTTTTACTCACTAGGAGTTCTCACACAAGTTATCGTCAGTGATTGCTCACCGACAACAACCAGTGGTATTCCTTGGAGTTTGAGTGACAGAAAGTCTCCCCAGATTTCCAGTACTCAATTATTATTATTATTATTATTATTATTATTTTTTACTCACTAGGAGTTCTCACACAGATCATCGTCAGTGATTGCTCATCGACAACAACCAGTGGTATTCCCTGGAGTCTGAGTGACAACAAACCGCCCCAGAGTTCTAGTACTCTCCACCTCTGTTCGATCACCACTGTAAATGATCTTGCAGTATTGCAACAGCCGCCTACCATTGATTTCTTGCTGGCAACAATCATTGGTCTCCTCTGAGATTTGGGTGACAATAAGCCTTCCCAACGTCCCAGCACTCTCCGCACTCTTCCAGTGGAGGTCTGGTTAGTGCTGTCCCTCCTCGGTCTTATTTTAATTATTATTATTATTATTATTATTATTTTATAGAAGTAAAGAGACTTATTATTCTGCCATTTAATTTATATATGTGTTTGTGATGTGTGCAGACACACGTATGTAAATTAGATGACTATCCTGAAAAAGAGAGTCACTCTTTCTCTAAATGCTCACAGAGAGATTACGACATATTGGAAAGTGGTTAAATCAACATAGAGTTAGATAGGTGAGAGAAATACATGGATAGCCAAGAGAGAGATGAATCACTTGTTAAGTTAATTATAGATTATGGCTAATTAGAACAATTAAAACATAATTTACTTTCAAGCATAACTCAATCCCAGAACTATGGTATATTTTATCATGTACTATGTGTTATTAAAGTTTATTGGAAAAAAGGCTTAGGGAAACAAACGTTGATTAACTGACATTTAGTATAAACACAAGATCTTTCTTACATTTATTTATAACCCAAATTACGTTTTTTTGCAGGCGGAAAAAATCCTATTTTAGTCACATGAATTATTAATGAAAGTAAAAAAAACCATCCGGGCAACGTCGGATAGTGACATCTAGTTATTAATAAAAATGGCATTGATTACCTAAGGCTCGGAGTGTTCTACTGATAAAAGCACATTTTTTTGCACGAAAATGACTTTGCATCATTTTAGTGATCATAAGGCAGTTTCTGCCTGCCCTTCACCCGACCTAAAATCTATCCCTATGTGTGTGTGTATATATATATATATATATATATATATATATATAGTAATCCAGGTAGGGTAAAAATCCACAGGGTAGAAATCCAAAGGGGAATCAAACCGGGCTTATAAAGGAGTGCTCAATAAAAATATATAGCTGTATTGTGAATGGTTTTTTATTCAAACATGTACAAAGTCTGCTACACTGGCATGTCGATGTTATCGATCTACAGCTATCAAGAGCTGAGGTCTCATCAGGCAGAAAGTTTTTTTTGTGATCCAACCTGGTCGGTGAAATCCTGGATTTCACCGACCAGGTTGGATCACAAATAAAACTTTCTGCCTGATGAGACCTCAGCTCTTGATAGCTGTAGATCGATAACATCGACATGCCAGTGTAGCAGACTTTGTACATGTTTAAATAAAAAGCATTCAATATATATATATATATATGTATTTATAGGGATTTTTAATTTGAATAGATTCTTTATTTTTGATGATTCCTTAATGGAATTTTAACATAATATGATGAAGACAATGGAGATTTGTTTTCAAAGAAAGAACAAAAATGAAAAAGAATTTATTATTGAAAAATAACTGGTTGATAATTAAACAAATTGTTAAAAATAAATTATTATTTGAAAAAAAAAAAAAAATCCGACCCAAAATATAATTGGGGATTTTTGGGGATTAACACCAGTTCGCAATTTTCGATTTTATATACAGCAGCCATGATGAAGTGGATACTTTCTATTTTTTAGAAACAAGTTATCAATGACAAAAATTGAAAAACAGACTGACTCTACTCCATTATATAGATTACCGCTGAGGGTTATATATATCCAACAACATATAATATCCGGAATTGCGTGGCTTCTTAGATGAGGTGGATTTTTGTGGTGGTCATCGTGGTGCGGAGGTTGAGTTTTGTTTCCTTCCCTACAGAGGAACTAGACCAGATCTTGCTGACCTTAACATTCATTAACTGCCAGTTGGCGTTTGGTGGGTAGGTCAAGTTCATGGAAAAATATTGAAAGTGCAAGAGACAAATATATTAAAATTTGAAGGAAATATTGATCAAGCATATGGTTTACTATGAGCCACAGAAAGATAGTCTGCAGGCCACATGCAGCACACAGGCCATGCGTTTGAGACTTTATGAATGTTATCCGAAGGTATTTAACAATAACTTGCCTGGCCAACATACACATATAAAAGGATTATTACTGTAAGTGAACAATGCATTAGGTAGTTACTTGTAATGTATACGGGAAATGGCCCGGCTGTATTCGTACTATCATCGTATTCCTCAAGACTAGCATTATCGTCATCGATACGCGGCCTGGGATAATTCATTCTATAAGGAATGAAATGCCAGTACTTTCTCTACAACAGAGACAAATCAATAAACTTCTAAATCAGTTTCTGTTTGATTTTTATTACTCAATTTTACATTCTTAAAATAAATATAAAATAAGAGGTTTATGTAGTTTGCTTGAAGCATTGTTTATTGGTATATAATATAATACTACACTATGTATACAGTATGTTTCTATTTATATAAAGTTAGCAATGTGTCTATGTTTATCACTATGTATGTACAGGATTCACTCCTAAACTAATTAACCGATCAGTATGAACTTTGAAACACAACTGCTAGGCGTAAAGGTCCAAATGTGGGCTATATTTAGTTTAGTTTATTTTATGAAAAGGGGGGGGGGTGAAAGCCCTTTGTGAAAATTTAGATAACTCTGATTTTTGTGAAATTTTAACAATAGATATTAGACATCAATTGATAAATATTCCCCAAATTTCAGTTTTTGGGGAGTTTTTTAAAGAGTTTTTAGTGGACATAATATGGGCACAACCTCCCATTTAAAAATTAAAATATATCATAGACACCAATTAAGATTCCCTGAATTTCAGTTTCTTCCTAACACTCTTTAAGCTAAAGCCTTAAATTTTAAACATTTTCTAGAATCTAAATCATGTAATGAATTTTGATCAAAATTAGAATAAGGATTCTAGACATAAGGTTTAGTATCATTATAGGTTGAGTTTAGTCTTCATAAGGTGGTGCAAAACTGTACTCTTCGAGGAATTCATTTTACATGTCCTGGGACGGGTATTCTTCTAGTATATATATATATATATATATATATATATATATATATATATATATATATATATATATATATGTGTCAATGCCTATGTGTGTGTTCTCTATAGAAAAAAGTTAGAGAATTTACATAAAACTAAAAGTATATCCATATGTTAAATTTTCCGGGGAAGACAATGGAAGTGCCCTCCTAAGAGAACTATGGGGGCTGAACCTGGAAGTGAGCTATTTGAACAGAACCGTCTTCAAATATCAACTACGTATATCAGATTTTAATGAAATTTAAACCATATGTATAATACACTAATTCAGAGAGTTTTCTAAAATGTCAGGTTCTTCTGACTAGATTAGGGAGCAAAACGGGGTGGGGGTGGTGGGGGGGGGGGGTCACTAAAAAAAGAAAGTAATAGTCTGCATATTAAAAAAGGACATATTAGTGTTCCTCATTCAATCCCGAGCAACGTCGGGTCTTCCTGCTCGTTTCTATATAATTCTTTTATTTACATATCTGCGTATGTGTGTGTGTGTATTCTTCAGAATGGAATGATCTCTTGACTCAATAAACCTTCAACACTCCGATGGGTGTGGCTTGCAAACAAAGATACGCACCGTTCCCCCATGCATTGGCTAAATGATGCCATTGCATTGGAACCTGGAAGTGACTCAATGCAGAAAATCCACCCTGACGAAAAACCAAGAGTCATCCAGGAATCAGCTGGCATCCATTGAAGGGTAATTTAATCGTCTTCTGTTTGAGAAAAACAAACCACAACTTATAAAGGCAGGCACTGCTTGTTTCTCTGGGTCGTTATCAGTACCGCATTATCAGGATTATACCATTAATGGAACAGAGTTGAGAAGAATAGGGATTGGGGGGTTAAGGTTAGGGTTAGGGTATAGTACCCTGTGCTGCCAGTTTAGTTGTCTCATTAATATGAGATGTTGTTCATAGATTGTAAAACATCTTCGCGTTTTTGTTTTGTTTTTCTTAATGATTAATATAATGGAGATGCTGTGTCTGTACGACTCGGAATTTTATTTTGAAGGGACATGACGTTAAATAACACCGACCATTGTGTTTACGACCAAATGATGATTAACCATAATCGGAAATGATGGGACATTTGTGCGGTTTAATAAAAGCTAATTAGATCAAATAATGAAAAAAAGTATTTTTATTTTAAAAAAATTGTCTCATTAATATGACATGTCGTTCACAGATTGTAAAATATCTTACCTTTTTTTCCGTATGATTAATATAATGGAGATTGTGTGTCTGTTACCAAGACACTGAATTTATTATCAAGTAACCTGATTTAAATAACACTGATCTCTACATTTACAATCAAATATATATGCAGCCCATCAAGCATATATTTATGATAATTTTATTAATATAGAGTGACTTTGCGTCGTCAACGCTCGGGCAAACCTCGGAATCGGCCGAGAGTCGACGAAACTATTAACCAAGCAGCCGATAACTTTTGGAAGAAATTAATCGCGTTCAATAATAAAAAAATGAATTTCTATAATCTGTCAGCTCGTTGAATCTTTTGAAGGACTAATTGAGTTTTTAAAACATTGAAAAAAAGCATATTTTGAAACTTTCCGGTGCACAAACAAAAAAACATTTTATTTAAAAACATTTAATTAACTATGGTTCCTTTGACAAAAAAACAAAAACAAAAATAAACATCTAATTAATAACAGTTGTTTATCTATGGTTCGTTTGTTCTTTATTTTTATTTATGTATTTTAGTTTGGTTTTCTTCGTCGTAATTTATTGTCTGTTCACGGGCTGTTTACAGACAATAGTAGATGCGAGTTGATGTCGATCCTGGAAGACAGCAAAAGTGGACAGCATGACTATTGGAGGCGTGTCCCATGCATGCTGTGACAATGGAATTGGTCACCATTTTCACAGATAAAAACAATCCTGTCATGATCGATGTTCTGGTGGTGTGCGGTAAACCACTGGGGTTTGAACTGTTGTTGGGGATCGATGCAATAAAGGCATTGGGAGGCATCATAGTTGGGTCTACAGGAGCGGTTCGGATCGGCAACGGGAAAGTTGCTATGTGTGTGGACATCTCCATTAGTGAAACTGACTTTACCATTACCTTCGACCATCGAAGACGAGCATGGATCGTGGCATAAAAGTGGGCAGATAACTGCACACCTCAAGGACTGTGCGATGGAGTGTCTGAATATCAGGTGACTGCAGAAATTCTACCAGAATATGATCAGAAGCTTAGCACATAGATGGACAAGGGTTGGCTTGTGTCATACCCAGAAGAAAAGCTAGGACCTCCCAAGGGGTTAATTCCATTGATGGCTGTGATGCAGTGAAATAAAGCAAATGTGCGCTCAGTGGTCGACTATTGTGAATTTAACCATAATGTAGACACATTCATGGCAAAGACAGATGTTTGCATTGCTAAAATGTGTGAATGGCGCCAAAAAGGGGCTTATGTGTCTCTGCTGGATCTCAGGAGAGTGTACCTCGAAGTATGAGTCCATGAGATACTGTGGCCATACCAGACTGTGAAGATTGATGGAAAGAGGTACTGTCTGACACGTCTGGGGTTTGGATTGAATGTGGCTCCCCTTGTCATAAAGGCAATTGTCAACACGGTGCTATTGCAGGAGGAAGCCATTGACTGTGCAACATCGACTAACATCGATGCTATCCTTGTCGGTTTGGACTGTAATGTAAGGACCTGGAACGATTGGGGGATTGCACATGCGTGCTGGGATTGATGGTTTGGAGGGAGCGTGTTGCCCTGCGTTTGAAGCGAGGAAACACAGTCTCAGAAGTTTGCAATATCGTCATGCGACAAACTGTATTCTTGTGTGGAGAATCCCCAGTTCAAATGGATGTTTGACCTTGTTGAGGAGTTTCTTGGTTTTCAAATGACGGTCCTCGTCGGGCCTTGATGGTTAGTAGTTGACCCTTGACAGTCTTATATGAGGATGTTATGTTATGATCCTTCCTGCTAGCCACTGCTTTCACACGTCTTTCGCAATTCTCCAGCTCACATCTCATGGCCTTCAAGATATTCAAGAAACACTGAGCTTTATTTTTTTTTTTACTAACGAGTCACCACTCATCAAGGCCCAAAGGCCACTCGAGGACAAGGGTTAATAGTTTGTGTCAGGTAAATAATGAGACAAACACCTTGAGGATCACAGAATATGGGGGGATCTAGACTGAGACTGATTACTTTATGTGACGGTTCAACAAGAATTTGTTAACATTAGACTTGAAAACGACCATGCTGAAGTCAACTGGAAAGCAGCCCTGTGGTATTGTGTTCCACAGATGGAGAGTTCTTAGAAAGAAACTCTGCTCATGAAAGCTCCATTCGGTTTTAGATACACAGAGGAAGAAAGCAAAATTATTTATAGTGGTTGTAGCTAGATGTGTGAATGTTTTACTGGGAGAAACCAGAGATCGGAGCTCAGTCGAGCACCTACCATGAAAATAACGATAGAGTAGAGAAAGACTAGCAAAGTCTCTTCTGTGAGAAAGAGGCTGCAGGGAAGAGAAGAGGACATTCTCCACTAGATTTCAGAATCTATTTTGTACTCTGTCAAGGCTCTGAGCAGCACCTCCCCAGACGTGGCAACACATTTTTTTTATCGTGCACGAGTCATCATGATGAAGGTCACTCTCTTCCAATATCTCATGCTTTCTATTCGTCCATGATCTCCAGCTCTCAAACTCACCAGTAGTGTGACACATAAACAGCTAAGACTATAAAAACATGCTGTATATAAATTAATATATATCTTATACCAATATACAGGATCAGCCATAAGTAACTATATAGTTTGCTTTGTTTGTAACTTTGTTGATTCTTAAGTCTTTCATGTGGAAATCATATATTTTCATTTGCTATAAAAATTTTATTTGGTTTCCATTTTAATTTTTGATATGTACCATATCCACACAATTAGCAAAAGAGCAAGAAATCGTGGTTTTTGCTTGAGTGGCCATCTTGTTCGCCAGATTTGATCAATCTCGACTTTTTCCTGTAAAGCTCTGTAGCATTGGTCAACTTAAGGAAAAAAATCCGAGCTGACATTGCTCAAGTGTCGTTTGAGCTGTGTGCCAAAGTATGCTGCTCAGTCCTTGAAAGATTAGAAAAGTGCATTGAGCTCTATGGAAAGCACACACGGGTTTTAATAAACATCATGTTTTATTTTTTAGTTTCAATATTGCAGTTGCATATTTCTTTCATGTTACATTTATGATGTTGAAATAAAAAGATATAGTTACTTATGGCGGACCATGTATGGCAAATGGACGTGTGCTCTCTCTCTGTGTTTGCTAATCACTTTTATGCTTTAAGATATAGGAACATGATATTTTGTAGGAATGGTCATCTAATTATATATGCAGGTTATCATAAGGGGGAGAAATCCTAAATTTTTTTTCTTATAAAGGCTTCTCCAAGGAAGAATGAAAACCCCTAATGAGCATTCTTTTTACATCTGATGTAAACAATAGAAAGATTACACAAAATTTCAAAAATTAAAATGAAAACAAAGAATTCTTTAATGAGATTGCCTATACGGTTAGTCACCATTTCTGGTACATTTTGACCTTTGCCAAGGAGGTTATGTTTTTGGTCAAGTTTGTTCGTTTGTCACTCTGTTTGTTTGTGTACAGACTAGCATCCACATCGCTTGACCAATTGTCACCAAACTTGGTACAAATATCGGTCATGGTCTAACTAAGAACTGAATTAATTATTTGAATATCTAAGTCAAAGGTCAAGGTCACGAAAAAGTTGAAATTCACACTTTTGAAATAATTTCGGTTTCGTTTATTGTAGAAATCCGCTACCTGGCCTATATCATAGCCAATGAACTCCTACATCTGATAAGACATTCACATTTGACCTAGACCTTGCAAAGTTTGGCCAAAGCCGAAATTCTGTCGGAATTTCAATTTCCGATTTTTCTAAATTTGATCTATGGATCTAATTCTCTTTGATAAATGTAACAACTATGCAAAATATATACATTCTAAAGGAAAGAAACGCTCCTAACGAAAATAGGACGCAGACGATTTACAGAACTTGTAATTCAATTCTTCCTCCATTCTTTGTGCAGAGTTGTAACCTCCGCGAAGGAGGTTATGTTTTTAGTCGAGTTTGCTGGTTTGTCACTCTGTTTGTTTGTTTGATTGTTTGTTTGTGTACAGTCTAGTGTCCCTATCGCTTGACCAATCGTCACTAAACTTGGAATATAGGTTATGGTATAACTAAGAACTGATTTTTTGGGGGGTATCTAGATCAAAGCTCAAGATCAAGGTCACTAAAAAGGGAGAGTTACCATTTTGTCGATAACTTCAGTTCTTTTCATTGTAGAGACTTGCTACTTGGCCCATATTATAGCCAATGAAGTCCTGTATCATATATATATATATATATTGACTTTTAACCTAGATATTGAAAAGTTCGATCATTTCAAATTCCAATTATTCTAAATTTGATGTATGCATCTGATGATCTTTGATAACGGCAACCACCATGCAAAATGTCAGCTTGATCAGATAAATAGTTTTTGAGTTATCAACGTTTCCTTGGGATAATTTCGGGAATACTTCATACAATATGGAGAAGTAAGACCCAGATAAAACTTTGACCCATTCTTACATTGTCAGGCAGAGTTATGCTGTCTCACGACTGACTTATGTTCTTGTATTTTAATAGCATTAGAAGAATTTTAATGTTGAAGTCAGATTAACTTTTTCATTATTTATTTAGTTGTTTTTCTTACTGTCAAATGTCATGGCTATTTGTTTATACTACAATTACTGGTCATGAGGAAACCATCAGCTTTCAATCCATTTACATAAAGAAGTGTCTTCAGTCACTGACATAAGTGAAACATTGGCTTTTACATCAATTCATTCCTTGGTTTCTCAGATAGAATCAGTGAGTGATAAATTAGTAGTCACCTCATCAAGAGAAATTAGTAGCCTCCTCATCAAGAGAAATTAGTAGCCTCCTCATCAAGAGAAATTAGTAGCCTCCTCATCAAGAGAAATTAGTAGCCTCCTCATCAAGAGAAATTAGTAGCCTCCTCATCAAGAGAAATTAGTAGCCTCCTCATCAAGAGAAATTAGTAGCCTCCTCATCAAGAGAAATTAGTAGCCTCCTCATCAAGAGAAATTAGTAGCCTCCTCATCAAGAGAAATTAGTAGCCTCCTCATCAAGAGAAATTAGTAGCCTCCTCATCAAGAGAAATTAGTAGCCTCCTCATCAAGAGAAATTAGTAGCCTCCTCATCAAGAGAAATTAGTAGCCTCCTCATCAAGAGAAATTAGTAGCCTCCTCATCAAGGCAAGATGTGTCACAGGGTCGTATTATAAGAGTAGCAAGCCCAAGGTTTTTTTTTGTAAATAAAAATTGCTGGTGATGGAATAAAATTATAAATACTAATTATGATACATAGATAAAGCATCAACAACCCCAACTGTCAAATTAACCTATCTCTGACCAGGTCTTTATTTATCCCTCTTTATTTCAAATCCATCTTTATCTTGTCCTCAGATTTTTTGCTTAACCTCTCTCTCCAAACTGACTCAGCTACTCCACTCTAACTGTTCTACATCTACTAACACAAGCGCTTTCATCTATTCTTTCAATGCAACCAAACCTCCCTAGTAAAAAGACCTTTGTGAAAATTCGATTTTTGTGAAATTTTATCAACTATCAATTAATAAATATTTTCACAATTTTAGTTTCTTTGGGCTATTTTAAAGGGTTTTTAGGGGGGGATAATATGGGCAAGACATCCTATTTGAAAATTCAAATATTTCAGATTTGCATTCAATTTGATCCATAGTCATTAGACACCAATTAAACAAAATTCCCTGAATTTCAATTTCTTCTTAAGACCCCTTAATCTTAAGCATTAAATTTTAGGCATTTTCTAGAATAAAAATCATGTAATGGATTTTGATCAAAATTAGAATAAGGATTCTAGACATAAGGTTTAGTATTATTATATGTTGATTTTATTCTTCGTAAGGGGACATAAAATTGGTGCAAAACTGTTCTGTTCATGGAATTAATTTTACCCATCCTGGAACGATATGATAATAAATTGATAAAACTGGGGTTATAGTAATTGATTAATTGATTGATTAATTGGTCCCCCAATTTATAAAATCGGGGGACCTATGTTTTGAGGCATTTCTGTCTGTCCGTCCGGATTTTTCTCCACAACGATCTATTGAATTTCTCTGAAATTTTGCATGAAGTTGTAACTTTGGTCAGGTTAGAAAGTGACATTCTCCGATTTAAAAAAAAAAAATCTGGTTAGCCCCCCAGGGGGTCAAAAGGCCCCGAAATGACAAAAAATGACATTTTTTGCCCCATAACTTTTCATCCATCCATTCAATTTCTCTGAAACTTGGCCAAAATGTGGAGGCAATTGTTCCTAATAGAAAATAAGTATCGCTGACCTTGGAAACAATCTGTTTCGCGTCCCCAGGGGGTCAAAAGCCCCCAAAATTGCAAAAAATTACCCTTTTCTCCCATAACGTTTGATCCATCCATTCAATTTTTTTGAAACTTGGCCAAAATGTATAGGCAATTGTTCTAGATATAAAATGAGCATCCTTGACCTCAGAAAAATTCTGGTTCGCGCCCCCATGGAGTCAAAATGGGGGGTCAAAAATGCCCCAAATTGCCCAAATTTATTGCATTTTACACTCGCCACATCGAGTCACATACAGAGGGGGACCACGCACGCGCGGCTTGTTAATTAATTGATTGATTGATTAAGTATTTAATTGTTAACTACACGGAGCAAATAATTTGTTATATAATTAAATATTGAGGAAAAAAATAATTTTCATTTCTCTGTAAATTCAATAAAATGCGAATCCATGTGTTGTCTTCGATTTGTGTAATTTGAATTATTCGGACTACTGTTCTCATATTGAGTGTTTTTCTCACAACGTTTAGGCCACCGTAACCTTCGACCTTCTTTGGGTGTATCTTTTTGAACTTGGGAATATTTCTGTCGAACTCGATCTGTTTAGCAATCGCTTTTGTTCCTTCATTTCTGAACACATTTAAACATTAAAACGTAAATATGAAATTCTTTACCAGCGACATTATAAAACAGATAATATTCAGATAAGTTTAAGGATAGGGTTATGGGCACCTAAGAAAATTAAAAGAAGGTATTGGTAAGAAACGAAATGATAATAGACAGAAAGAAAGATTATGTAATAATTTTATTTTATTTTCTACTAATTGATTTTTTCCTTCAATCAATCGTGTGTCATATAGTATCCAAGTTTGTCTAATATTTCGAGGTTAAAACCTCCTTTACAAAATATATCTATATTGAATCCACATGTGTATAGGTTTTATGTGGGTGCAGGGATGAATGTACATATTCACAGACGAAATCGGAAGTGATGAGATCAACTATGTATTTATTCTTTTCTTTATTATTCAATAAATATTATTACAAAAGTAAAAAAGAACGTGAAAAATTATTATGCATTTAATTTAATATTTATATGACATTAAAACTCTTGAAGAATGTCAAATGCAAAAGTTTTGCACAACTCTAAACGTGATGTAACTTTTGTTCAATTTAAAAATAGCATAATGTTTTTACCATGTGAAATTCACATGACTTTTGCACAATTTCAAATTCATAAAGGTTTTGTACCACTGCAAATGACTAAATCTTTCGTACAATTTAAAATTCATATTAGTTTTGTACAATTTCGAATTAATAAACCTTTCATACAATTTAAAATTCATATTAGTTTTGTACAATTTCGAATTAATAAATCTTTCATACAATTTAAAATTCAAATAGATTTTGTACTATTTCGAATTAATAAATCTTTCATACAATTTAAAATTCATATTAGTTTTGTAAAATTTCGAATTTATTAATTTCGTACAATTTAAAATTCATATTAATTTTGTACAATTTCGAATTAATAAATCTTTCATACAATTTAAAATTCATATTAGTTTTGTACAATTTCGAATTTATTAATTTCGTACAATTTAAAATTCATATTAGTTTTGTACAATAAAAGGTTTTGTACAATTGTGAATGAATAAATCTTTTGTACAATTTAAAATTCATAGGTTTTTGCGAATGAATAAATCTTTATATCTTTATAATTTATTTATCTTGAATATGTATTTTCGGTACCAACATAGAGGACATTTCGAACGTGAGAATTTGTAATCTTTTTCTCCACACGTGTAAAACTCAGAATGAAACTCTTCCACTATCTAGATGGATTTTCAAAGTGCACGGACATCAGTCTGTTTCTCTGTTTCTCGGCATGTTTTACAAACCTTAATAGATTAGGGTTAGGGTTAGGGTTAGACAAGGAATGTTACGTTATGTTTGTGATCAGGTCAGATGATTCTCGGTCCTTAGTTAAAGAACCCACCGACTTTGTTATATATTTTCTCCACGATATGTGTGCTCCAGAGAGATCACTATGTAAGTACAATTTACATATTCAAGGAACCCTTTCTCGTGACTAACACTTGATCTCTATATGAGATACATAGATATTCGAGTGTTCAATTATAGTTCTTCTTTATTTCACAAAAGTTACATTAATAAAGAAGTGAAGAATATTGATTTTCCTCTCCCCAATTGACCTTTTTTTGTTGTCTCTTGGTTTTACCGGATTCCAGGACAAGAATTCATCTAGTCTGCTGGAGTATCCAGCTAAGTGCTGTTACTTGAGGTAACGACACTTGGAGAAGATGCACAATTCCTTTTATGAGTCAGTGTAGCCATACTGAGGGAGGTGACGGTGGTTAAGTGGATAACGACACGGACTGAAGACCTGGGTGTTCCAAGTTCGAATCCAGTCGGTTCCTCAATACCACTTTCATTTAGGGATGTTGGCAACCTTCTCGTGGTCCTTCCCGTAAGTACCCAATGTCTTTCCAGAAAGATTTCTAACTAGAAAAAAATTGGGGAAACTAATGCCAACACCAGAATCATCTGATTCACACGAAAGAGGAAGAAGAGAAGATCTTATTTGGGCTTCGAATACTATGTTTTTAAAAATATTTGGTCAGGCTCAAGTATCCTCATGCCAGGTTGTTTTGTCAAACCCCTGTACAGAAAGACTGTAGACAGTCGAGGGCAGTGTCTTGGAGGCATTTATATGTGTATGTGTGTACGTATATATGTATATGTAAATGTGTATACATACAATTTACATATTCAGTGCCTCTTAACATGTATCTTTCTTATTGTAGTGGGAACAATTGTGTTCTTTGTTTGGTACTCATTTCTTAGTGATTTCTTTGAGTATCGTTTACATGTTCCATGTTTCTTAACCTTCCTTTATGTTCGTTTATGACAAACCGTAAATAAATTAAATGTTATTGTATCCAACAGTTTCTTCTCTATTATCTTTTTTCTTTCTGACGCACATGTGGTATATTTGTTAATAAAACAATCAATATACACCAATTAGTCTACCACGTGGTCAACTAAAATAATAAAGTTGAATAACAATATTTCATCTTTGTATAACTTTTACAAAATTTAAAATTCCTATACTTTTTATACGCTTTCAAATTTTTATACCCTTGGCACAATTTTCAAATCATATAACGTTTGTACAATATGAACATTTTGTGTTTAGTCAATAAGAATCTGAAAACTCGTTGCACAATGTGGGTCAACTACGGTTTCACTGTGTGCATCAGATACAAAGTCTATATCATCTGTGAAATCCCAGAAAGCTAAGAATAGCCCAGATGTGGACGATTGTCCAATTTCTCAGAAACGATCCCATCCACAAACCGATTCGGAACCCCTGTTTTCAGAATCTCAACCACCTGCAGCACCAGGAGGTGCATCTATACCAATTCAGAATGGAGAGAGAGGAAATCAATCGCAATGTATCTTCAGACCCGGAAACCCAGAGTCTTGATACTACTTGATTCTACTCCAATGACGAACTACCAAGATGACCAACAGAACCTGCAAAATACCTGGAAGATGGAGCAACTTCATTCCGTATGATTAAGATACCATGGGAGAAAATGTAATAAGTAATCGAGAGTAACCTCCCTTTTTTTATGATTACCTCCCTTTTTGGAAAACTCTTTAGTTAAGTAGGAAAGCGTAACATTTTACTACATGTGTATCAGTTGTTCAAAATAGAATAAAGCTTTTTGCAAGTCTTCTATTGTTCACGTTTTAAAAATTAAAAATAATAAAAAGTATTAAATAAATGTTCTTAACTATTACTCTTGGTTACAGAATTCATGCCAGTAAAATGGACGTTAAACCGAATATGCTGCTGCTGCTGCTGCTGATGATGATGATGGTTTTCCAAAGAAAAAGACAACATTTATACAATAAGCTATTATATAAAGGAAAGTTGTTTGACTATGAGTGTATACCTAACTAAAAGTCAAAAACTACACAAGACACACCCACAAAGCTTATATATTCTTTTTCAGCATTGCCTCGGACAGAATATAGACATTTTGTTTTTAATATTGATTTTTTATGTTACTATGTAATAATTTGTCAACGATTTTTTTACAGTTGTCAGAGAAAGGGGGGTGATATAGAGAGAGTTCTCGTTTGTAATTACAATACCTTTTGCACAATTTAAAAATAACTTTTGTACAATCTGAAAATGTCGTGTTTCATCAATAATAATCTTAAGACTCTTTTCTTAAATCATTAATGACAAAAAATTTAGAATGGGGTTCGCTGTCATTTAATTCTGTAAAAATCCATATGCATTTCAGTGTATAGTCACCAGGCTAAATAAATAATTTGTATTAAGGATTAAAACAAAATAAAAACACTTTCGTTTAATTAATTTGCTTATTCTCTTTAGAGACTCAATCAATATTTCAAGAATGTCAGTTCCTGCAATTCTTTGGTAAACATAGTTATATTTAGGGCTAACCATTTGTGTCGAGAAGCAAACAGCAGTTCTCCACATGTTCTTTTTTAGTTTCTAATATAAACAGATATTCAATTAAAAATCCTCCTCTCTATAACAAAGAGCAATGCGTATTTATTTGTATATAAATATTCGTCCTGTCACACAAAAGTCGGTGAGTACAAAATTGCTTAACAAATACAGGAAGGGAATTATCAATTACCTCCCTTGAATGAGGAAATCTTCAGGGATTTTTTTATCTCTTTTCATAAAGTTCATTCATTTTCAGTTAACATCATTTTAACATCATATGGATCTCTTTTTTTAATGATTTGGTAATTCTCCATACACTTGACCAATATAATAAGAAGGTTATTTCCTACAATTGATTAGTAAACATAGGATAATTATGAATAACCATTTAGGGAGAACAAACACAGTGTTTCTATGTTTATATATCTACTAGACTACCCATGACACGTTCGCTATTTAGTATTGTTTAATATGATTAAATTTTAGATACTAAATTATCATATTCCTATTAGGATATCCAGCTTCATATAGTATTCCAATGAAAAAATGAACCTATGTGTCCTAATAATTAATTTAATCTAAGATCTTGAAATTATTGGAAATATTTCTATTGCACGTTGCACATTTTGGGGTTGATGAAGAATCTGTGTTGAGTAGGAAAGTAATTAAATAGTTAAGTTTTTATCCTGTTAAAAAGTGAAAATAAATTTGAGTTTCTGAAATGCGTGTACACTTGGATAACATTGTTAGGCGTTGAAATTTTGGACATACAACACTATTTGTTCCCCTTTGACTTCATTCTTAAATTCATAAATTCTTTTGGCATAACTAAAATAATAAGTCTCTACACTTCTATATTATCATTCTGGATAATATAGAAGTAAAGCTATCTAATTTACATATGTGTTTATGGTGTGTACAAACACACTATGTAAATTCAATTTAAAGATAGAGTCACACTTTTCCTAAATGCTCACAGAGGCATTAAAACTATTAGAGAATGGTTGAATTAACATACAGTGAGAGAGGGTGAGAGAAATACATAGATAGCTAAGTGATAGATCAGTGACTTGTTCAGTTAATTAAAAATTACGACTAATTCGAATAATTAAAATGGATTTTTAAAACATAACTCAATCCTAGAACTAAGGAATATTTTAGCATGTATTTTGTGTTATTAAATTATATAGGAAACAGCCTTGAGGGAACAAACGTTAACACAGCTTCAGTGTAATAATAATATATATATATATATATATATATATTTATAAGTCAGGTTCATATTATATTCCAATAACCATGTTTTTATTTTATTATTTTTATTTTTTCACATTTCCAAAAAACATAACATTTCTGTGAGATATATTTTTTTACAGTCCGTTTCATTTGTCTTGTGCCAAACAACATGTTTATGTTAATATCGTTACATGTTATGTTTTTTTGAACATGACTTATATTTGCTCTGTTGTCACTAATTGACAATCATCGAGATGAATCTTTTAAGGAGACTGCAAAGTAAAGGGGCACTGATATTATATGCTAATACATATATTGTCATTAATAATTATATATATATATATATATATATATATATATATATATATATATATATATATATATATATATATAATTGAATAAAATACATGTTTTAATCAGCCATGACCATTGGTTTCGTGCCGTGGGCTATTTATCCAAAAAACATAACATTTCTGTGAGATATATTTTTTACGGTCCGTTTCATTTGTCTTGTGGCAAACAACATTTTTATGTTAATATCGTTATATGTAATGTTTTTTGGAAATGTGAAAAAATAAAAATAAAAATAATAAAATAAAAACATGGTTATTGGAATATAATATGAACCTGACTTATATTTGCTCTGTTGTCACTAATTGACAATCATCGAGATGAATCTTTTAAGGAGACTGCAAAGTAAAGGGGCACTGATATTATATGCTAATACATATATTGTCATTAATACTTATATATATATATATATATATATATATATGATAAGTCAATGAAAATAATTAGACTTGCAAAGGGAAGCAAATCAAAATCTTCTGAACAACCGAAGATTTTGATTTGCTTCCCTTTGCAAGTCTAATTATTTTCATTGACTTATCATATATTTTGCCTTACCTCACAATAGGTTCAACTCTCTAAAAGTTTACCTTTTAGTTATAAACTTTCATATATATATATATATATATATATATATATATATATATATATATATATATATAATTGAATAAAATAATGTTTTTAATCAGCCATGACCATTGGTTTCATGCCGTAGGCTATTTATCAGATGACTCTAACACGTTTAGAGTGTCATGCTTAATTTGTTTCCGGTTCTACATAAACGTTTGGCACTGAATTGCTGCTAGTCACTTGGGCGATCCAATTTTATAGCTAACGAATGTCCGTTTTTCTGTTCTCTCTTAAATTCTTTTTTGTTCTTGGTTTTATATTTTTGCTTTTATTTAATGCTATTTTTTACTCTTTTGATTCATTAATAACTGCTAACTGTATTCTATTTTGTTTGTGGGCAGATAATTCTGTGTAGCTTAGTTTTTTTCCTTGCATCGGGTAATTTTTATATGATTTTTATCAATTAAAGGAGGCAATTCCCGTTATTATTTGCTTTTGTTATTGCTTGTATGATTGTTTATGTGGTTTTTTATTGAAATTTGAAAACAACAACAACGCTAATATGGATCATCAATATAGATACAAGCCGATAGCTGAAGAGCGATCGACAGTTCCTGGGGACAATGAACATAGATAGGAACAGATACTACACTTTCATCCTACAGTCAAGTGTCCTTATTTACTTGACTCTCCACGAGGGCAGAGTTAGACACAAGGTCGGTTTTCAGAATGGGGAAAATCAAACTCCCCACAAAAAGGGGCACTCTGAATTAGGACAAAAGTAAAAGTTGCCTCAGTTTAGAAGGATCCCTTCTTCATCGATCGAGGCCAGAACAGATACTATACTTTGATCTCAGCCTGAAGTATCACTATTTACCTGTTTCGCACTGCAGCAATGTTAGATATGAAGTCAGTTAAACATGGGGGGGGGGGGATCCAGCTCCCCCAAATAAGGGCCACTCTGAAAAGATACAAAAATAGTACAGAATAGACACATCGACATTCCTCAGTAGGAGTGCTAGTAATAACCCCCACCTTCCTGAAGGTGGAGGTAATGCCTAGGAGAGTGCATCTCTTAAGACTGAGCTGGACGATACCATATCCTGACATAGAAAGGGTTGATAGTTTAGCACAGTCGCTAGATTATCAGAATGGTAGCAAGGTGAACCTCGGCTGGTATGATTATTGGCAGGAATCAGGTAAGAGGCGGCTTTTTTAGCTGGATCACCATTCAGCAAACAAAGCAGACAAATTAATGAAGAAGTCAAAGTTTGGCATAAAAGATGGCGGTCAGAGTCAGTTTAAGCGTATCAAGTTTGCTATCAGGGATGGCAAAGTTGTAAACGAACCACAACATATTCTTTTCTGCTGAAGTTCCATGAAAGAAGCTTCTAAGACGTTTCTAAATATTTATAAACGATTACCATTGCTGGTGAATGCGATTGTTAAATTATAACACCTACGAATCTGTTTTTAACAGCCAGCATGTCAGTGAAGAAGTGAAACTGAGAATGCTTACAACATACATCCAAAGCATTTTTTTCTTGTGGACGCAAACCAGACCATTAGAATACAACAACATTGATGCTTTTCCAAGGAAGTTACTGAGAAGAGTCATTCAAATCAACTGACCAAGGACAGTCTCAAACAAAGATATCTACAATCTCACTGAAGCAAAACCATGGAATGCTGTTATACTTTAAAAAAAAAACTGGGAAAACCAAAAGAGTACCCAACTTAAATTGTTAAGTGAAAGTACAGAATAGTTAACAAAGCACCCCCTCCCAACGCTTTCTAAATAATAACGTTATTATTTCAGCACAGTCAGTAAGCTGCAGAAGATTATTTAGATAGCTATTCTTAACATGGGGAGGGGGGCATTGTTAACTATTCTGTACTTTCACCTAACAATTTAATGAATAAATTAATAAATGAAAATTTGTACAAAACTTGGCAAACCAGAAAAGTAAGCGACCCAAAGCAGAAAACCTTTAATATCAGGAACTAAATCTGACAAAACAATATTTGCTGCTTACTTTGAGTCGGTTACTCTTCTGGTTTTCCGAAAACTGTCATGGTTTGGCCATTTCAGAAACACCTGCCCGTCAAGCACTTCAAGCTTTCATAAAGCTTAAAAAAAGATTAGCAGGACGACTAAAGATGAAATGGCTCGACCAAGTGATAAAAGACTTCAAATCACTATCAGACACCCACATTGAAAACGGCATGAAAAAAAACACATCAATATCCTCGGAGTTAGGTGTTTCGACAGACTTGACTAGAAATCTATTGTTAATAGCATGATGTTAACTAGGGTAACAGGGATGATGATGATGATGATGATGATGATGATGATGATGATGATGATGATGATGATGATGATGATGATGATGATGATCTTTCTTTAAGTTATCTAGTCAAAAAATCGTAAACTGTAGCGAGTCATTGGATAAGTAAATTTTCAGTTTTTATTGTTGTTGGTGTCTTTTTTTTTATAGAGTTCATTAACTTTCAGTGTTTATTTTAACACCAGGTGAAGTTCTTTTTTTCAATTTGGTAATCCTTTATAGAATTACCAATATTTTAAGAATGTCAGTTCGTGCAATTCTTATTAAACAGAGTTATATTTCAGGCCGACCATTTGGAGTATACCAACAGCAGATTTTCATTTTTTTGTTTAATATATATATATATATATATATATATATATATATATATATATATATATATATATATATATATATAAATAAATAAATATTGGATTATTTATATATATATATATATATATAAATAAATATTGGATTATTTATATATATATATATATATATATATATATATATATATATAAAAATATTGGATTATTTATACTTACAGACGCTAGCGTTTCAAGCTTATTGCTCTTATGAGTGCGGTAAAATAACAATTTCAGACGGGCGGGATGTACAAACATGGTTCACAGAGTCAGCCTGTAATCTGTAAGCAGTCGCCATATCTACTGTCGCATGATTAAGGGAAATTAAGATCTATATATACCTAGAAGCGAGCACAGATAGAGGACTAGTCGGGAGAGTGTTCAACGAACGTATTCGAAACTTTTCATTTGAGCTTTTTGACAGTCTATTTTTAACATCACCGAGAGTGCTCGACTTTAATTTTTTCACGGGGCTTACTATAATATTTATAAATAAATAAATATTAAATTATTTATACTTACAGACGCTAGCAGTAGTAGTAGGTAGAACTAGTATATATATATATATATATATATATATATATACACATACCAGACACCTTATCAACTAACATTCACCAACTAGACTGACCCCATATTTCTTTTACACGCACACTCTCACTCTCCATTACTTAATATTTTTTTCAAATTTTGAATTTTGGCTTTTCCACTGCCAATTTATCCATCTATGTAATTCCTCTGATGATAAGATTTTAATCTTTGAAAAGCCTTGGCTTATGGAAAGAATAATAAACATGTTTTTACCGAGTACACCTTGCATTGAACAATTGAAGTTGAAATAAATTTGTCATTCGTACATGTTTATCCCTCTTCTTTCATGTATCTTATATATATATATATATATATATATTAATAAATAAAACCAACAATTTAAACCCTATGCTAACAAGTTACCTCTCCTACTCCCACCGCCTCGTCCCCACCAGTAAGCAAGTTCTCAGATGAGAAAAACTATAGAAATGGTTTCTTCATGCAGGTGTCAGGGGTTGTTTAGATGACAGACTAATGCTAATAACTATTTCTTAGGACAGGATAACTTTAATTGACCTATTCAATATGCAGCCGGTTATATTATATGTTTTATAGGCTAATCTCTGTGTTCACTGCATGTTGATTTGATTTCGAAATGATGTGTTCATCAGAAATCGGGAATAAGCCAGAAATAAAAGCGCAATTAGTTACTTGCACTTTTATTTCAAACGAAGTCGAAAGTCACCTGTCTGTTCAACAACCTTCAGTTTTGTTACTAAACAGGAATGGCGACCTGTGAAGGGAGCCATGACACTGGAAATTATACTGATGTTTTAAAGAATTGTGTGAAAGAAAGAAAGAATTAAAATATGTTTTTATCA
Organism: Sepiola atlantica; assembly: GCA_963556195.1. Lineage (NCBI taxonomy): Eukaryota > Metazoa > Mollusca > Cephalopoda > Sepiida > Sepiolidae > Sepiola > Sepiola atlantica. The sequence goes on along the minus strand of OY744532.1, from coordinate 105,803,786 downwards.
ATGTTTTGATGGATATGCAAATAAGCACAAGAACGTGCCTAATTAGCAAGACGAAAGAAGAGATAGGCTGTGTAATAAGTAACTCGATACAAGTTATCATGTTTAGTAAACTTGTAGTGACAACTAGTGACTGCCTAAGATGATTAAATACCATTCTGCACTTCACCATAATCTTATAATTATTTTCATTTGCTATCTATTTCTTTATAAGCAAAACATAAATATATACTAAAAAATGAAGTAGTGGGAAATCAGCCCTTTAGTCTTGTTTCCCTCTAAATCGCCAGCGCTAAATTTAACTGTGTTTAATAATGAATTGCAGGAACTGACATTCTTGAAATATTGGTCTAGTCTATGGAGGATAAGTAAATTTGCCAACACGTTGAGAAAAGAGCTCCACCTGGTGCTAAAATCAACACTGAAAAATAATGAAATTTGCAACAAAAAAAACAAAACAAACAAACCAACGACAATAAAAGCTGAAGATTTCCTCATCCAAGGGAGGTAATTTGTAGTGCTTACTGAAAGATAATGAATCATCTCTGTTGAAATTTGAGGTTATCTTATATTTACATATCTATCTCTCTCTCTCTCTCTCTCTCTCTCTCTCTATATATATATATATATATATATATATATATATATATATATGAGAAAGAAAGGATGAGAGTAATCCGACGTAATGGGAAATGAAAAAGGAAAAACCAAAAGATGTTTTTTTTTTATGTATTCATCAACGTTTCGTCTTTATTTGTAAGACTTCTTCAGGATGATAATTTTAAGAAAAATGTCATGCAAGTACATAGAAATATTGGGTTTCCCAGCCCCTCAAAATCCATGCTACACCTCACCATGACAAAAACCTCAGCACCCCCTCCCCTACCCTAAGACAAATTCAATAACACTCCCACCACTCCCCCTTTTCACTCACAGCCATCCACATTCATTTCACTCTCTGCCACCGACTTCTCTCAGCCCGGACCGTGGTCCTGCGCTCCCAATAGTGGCTACTACTTCTCATCAACCCATCATGTCAACCCAATATTTATATGTACTTGCATGACATTTTTCTTTAAATTATCATCCTGAAGAAATCTTACAAATAAAGACGAACCGTTGATGAATACATAAAAAAAAACATCTTTTGGTTTTTGCTTTTTCACTTCCCATATATATAGCCAAACCAATCAACCTAGTTGATCAAACCAATCAACCTAGTTGATCAAACTAATCAAACTAGTTGAACCAAACTAATCAAACTAGTTGATCAAACCAATCAAACTAGTTGAACCAAACTAATCAAACTAGTTGAACCAAACTAATCAAACTAGTTGATCAAACCAATCAAACTAGTTGATCAAACTAATCAAACTAGTTGATCAAACTAATCAAACTAGTTGAACCAAACTAATCAAACTAGTTGAACCAAACTAATCAAACTAGTTGACCAAACTAATCAAACTAGTTGAACCAAACTAATCAAACTAGTTGATCAAACTAATCAAACTAGTTGAACCAAACTAATCAAACTAGTTGACCAAACTGATCAAACTAGTTGATCAAACTAATCAAACTAGTTGAACCAAACTAATCAAACTAGTTGAACCAAACTAATCAAACTAGTTGACCAAACTAATCAAACTAGTTGAACCAAACTAATCAAACTAGTTGATCAAACTAATCAAACTAGTTGAACCAAACTAATCAAACTAGTTGATCAAACCAATCAAACTAGTTGATCAAACTAATCAAACTAGTTGAACCAAACTAATCAAACTAGTTGATCAAACTAATCAAACTAGTTGAACCAAACTAATCAAACTAGTTGACCAAACTAATCAAACTAGTTGAACCAAACTAATCAAACTAGTTGACCAAACTAATCAAACTAGTTGAACCAAACTAATCAAACTAGTTGATCAAACTAATCAAACTAGTTGAACCAAACTAATCAAACTAGTTGACCAAACTAATCAACCTAGTTGATCAAACTAATCAAACTAGTTGAGCCAAACTAATCAAACTAGTTGAGCCAAACTAATCAACCTAGTTGATCAAACTAATCAAACTAGTTGAGCCAAACTAATCAACCTAGTTGATCAAACTAATCAAACTAGTTGATCAAACTAATCAAACTAGTTGAGCCAAACTAATCAACCTAGTTGATCAAACTAATCAAACTAGTTGAGCCAAACTAATCAAACTAGTTGAGCCAAACTAACCATAGATTTGAAAGCAGCACCTTCTAGCCAATGTCCTTATCGATGTCAGAAGTTCTTGAACCTTTTTAAACCTCATTATTCAAAATTAAAAGCACATAAAAATAACATCGGAAACAAATGTTCCGACATTGTTAGCGTTATCTTTTAGGCGACCGAACAACAATTTTTCACGTCAAAACTTCGTATGTATTTCACATACTGTTTATTTTGAAGAGAAAACATTTTTTTTTTAATCTAAAATAGATTAAAAATATTTCATATATTTTTAATTTAATAAGAATTTTTATTTTATATTTACGTTTCTTTATTTTAGAACTATGTAAAGATGTAAAAAAATTGTTTACACCAAACTCATTTGAGTAGATTAAAAAAACAAAACATTTTCGTTAGATCGGTGGCCTTGTGGATAAGTATTCACCTACAGTTCTTATATTTTATGTCATCGTGGGTTCGAATCTCACGCTAGACAATTGTTTTTTTTTTGTTGTTTTTGTTTGCTATAGTGTTCCAGTTATTGCTTAGCGGATATCGGTCATCATCATAAAACTTAATGATTTATTTTTAATAAAATGGATGAAAAATATTTAATAGACGTTCTTAACTTCTAATCCATCCATAATATAAGAGTCACTTTCTTTGTCTCTGTGTGTGTGTCTGTCTGTTTGACTTCTTTTAGAAATGGAAAATATGGCATTAATACTAAATAAATTCCCAATAAATAAAGCAGGTGCCATGACCGGAAATCAAAACCGAAACCTTGAAATACTAGTCTGATGTTCTACGAACTGAGCTATTTAGATTTTCTTATAAATAGATCTTAAAACATTACCATAACAAAATAATTATAGCTTTGACGTGACGTCATAGATTTAGGATTTACGTCATGCTTCAAAACATGAATTTAAATATACGCGATAATTAAAATAGATAAATTAATGCTTAAACATTCTCAATAGCGTTGGAAATTATTTTAATAGTCCAAAACAATTTATCTTGCTTTAACTATGTATTGACATATAAAACTAATTTAATATATAATACATACTAGAATTTGGGCCCGTATATATATATATATATATATATATATATATATATATATATATATATATAAAGAGGTGTACTAAAAGCGAACTACCTGCTCTCTCTCTCTCTCTCTCTATATATATATATATATATATATATATATATATATATACACACACATACACAGAGTAGGCCTCCGCTATTCATGGGGGTTACGTTCCAGACATACCTGCGAATAGCAAAAATCTGCGAATGTTGATTGGTTAATACAAAATTTAAATAAATAGATCGACTATAATCATTGGTTATTACATTGGGATGTAGGGGAGGGGGCATTACACGTTTCCCTGGATTGCTCCACTTACCCTTGATCATCACATTATTATACTGAGTGTTTATAAAGAGAGTGTAGAGAATGAGGCAATATCAAAAGTAATGACAGAATCTTTCCACACATAATTAATCAAATTTTAGTACGTCTTATTAAAATAACAATAAGCAAAAATTCAAAAAGAAAAGAGTTAAGAAATGTTCAAAGGATCTAGATGAAGAAAGTGTTGCTTTTGTTCATATGTGTGTGTGGACTTGGGTAGTGAGTGAGTTTGTAAGACTGACACGCTATCGCTATATGTATGTGTAGATATTGTTGTTGTTGTAGATGTTGTTGTTGTTGTAGATGTTGATGTTGTTGATAATGTTGTAGATGTTGTTGATGTTGTTGTAGATGTTGTTGCCGTTGTAGATGTTGTTGTAGATGTTGTTGCCGTTGTAGATGTTGTTGTTATTCTTGCTGTTGTTGTAGATGTTGTTGTTGTTGATGTTGTTGTAGATGTTGTTGATGTTGTTGTAGATGTTGTTGCCGTTGTAGATGTTGTTGTTGCTGATGTTGTCGTTGTAGATGTTGTTGTTATTCTTGCTGTTGTTGTAGATGTTGTTGTTGTTGATGTTGTTGTAGATGTTGTTGATGTTGTTGTAGATGTGGTTGCCGTTGTAGATGTTGTTGTTGCTGATGTTGTCGTTGTAGATGTTGTTGTTATTCTTGCTGTTGTTGTAGATGTTGTTGTTGTTGATAATGTTGTAGATGTTGTTGATGTTGTTGTAGATGTTGTTGCCGTTGTAGATGTTGTTGTTGCTGATGTTGTCGTTGTAGATGTTGTTATTCTTGCTGTTGTTGTAGATGTTGTTGTTGTTGATAATGTTGTAGATGTTGTTGATGTTGTTGTAGATGTGGTTGCCGTTGTAGATGTTGTTGTTGCTGATGTTGTCGTTGTAGATGTTGTTGTTATTCTTGCTGTTGTTGTAGATGTTGTTGTTGTTGATAATGTTGTAGATGTTGTTGATGTTGTTGTAGATGTTGTTGCCGTTGTAGATGTTGTTGTTGCTGATGTTGTCGTTGTAGATGTTGTTGTTATTCTTGCTGTTGTTGTAGATGTTGCAGTTGTAGATGTTGTTGTTGTAGATGATGATGATGATGATGATGATGATTTAAGGTAATTATGGTTTCCTATTTCCTTATTCTTAAAATACTGTCTAGTAGACATCAAAAAAAAAAAAAAAAACTGCAATAAATTGGATGACAACGCTTAAAGCTACATCCTAATCTGTGCTCCCTCCCCTAACGGTAGGATCCGCCCCTGACTGTTAACACTAGCAAAATAAGTGTAAGTTAGAAGGATTCTAAATTTGAAGGCCCTGATCTTTTGGTAATAATGGGCCCCACTTTGTAGCCACTTACAGCAGGCTTATCTCCATAGACATCTTTGAACGTCACTTCTAGCGGAATTGGAATTTCCGCAAATGAAAACAGAGGGACACAAAAATAGGGAGATAAACGAAAACAGATTCAGGAAAAAATTTGAACTTAGTTCAACGGATGTTTTTTTTGTAGGGGGCAACAATTATGCCAATCACCTCTTTGTTATATATAGCTCTGTGGTGTTGGGGTTTTCAAACAAATAGGATAAAATGTGGTAAATATCTACATAATAATAATACACTAAGGCAATTTCATGTTCGTGCATACATTATCATCCTCCTTCCCTTTTTTTAAAGATGAGATTGCCTGATCGCTGAAGATGAAATGCAGAAAAAGTCATTTAAAAAATTTCATCTGATGACGTAGTGTATTGAACATAAAACTCAAACTAAAATACACTTTCTTGTCCTTAGGGCGAGGATCAAAGTGTTGTATCTGTTCTGCCCAAAGATGGTACTATAATATTGTGGGCTTTACATTTGTGCTAAACGTCCATAGAATCGAAATCTGTCACAATCTTCTACAATGGTTTTTGAGATAACATTTTTTTCTCTTAATCCTAACCTCGATTTAGTTCTGTCAAGCGAGGTTCAAAACGGGTCAATTTGCCCTTTCAGACTTTTATTTTCGAATTCATCATGTTTAAAAATAAATATAGTCTTTATATAGCCATAATATATAAATATATATATATATATATATATATTGCTAAGCTATCCTTTTGTCATTTTTCACACACACACATATATATATATAAGAGAGAATAGTAGTTTGCTTATATATATATATATATATATATATATATATATATATATATATATATATATATTAATCATGACTACATGTATTAGCATATACTATCAGTGCCTTTTAATTAGCAGTCTCTTTAAAAGATTTAGCTCGATGATTGTCAGTCAGTAACAACAGAGCATATATAAGTCAGGTTCATTTTATATTCCAATAACCATGTTTTTTTTTATTTAAATTTTTTTTTACATTTCCAAATAAACATAACATTTCTGTGAGATGTATTTTTTGCGGTCCGTTTCTTTTGCCGTGAGCCAAACAACAATGTTTATGTCAATATCGTCTGTGCAAGACTACAAAATCATCAGAAAAATCCACAAAAAATGTTTTGAACAAAAAAACCTATACTATACAGTGGATCATTTTTTTGGCAAAACAAACAAACAAAAAAACAAAGAAAAGAGCAAACTCACATGTGGGGAAAAAACTCAATAGTACGCCATTTTTTATTTTTCAGTTCAGAGCTGGAACATCCTAAAAGCTATGCAGACATTTATAAATTTTAATTCAGTAATATTTCTTTAAATAATAAATTCTATCATTTATTAATAAAGATTCGAACTCACTTGAGGGTAATATTTTACTTGCCTAAACCAAACTGATGTAACTTTAGGCAAGTAAAAAATTACCCTTTAATTTGTACAAACATGTTTAATTATATGTGCGTGTATGTCCAGTTTATTTATTGCAGTTTGAAATTTGTTACTAGGATCAAGTGGATAAAAAAAGTATGCACGTATCTCTGTCACCAAAGTCGAGTTAACTATAGTTCATTTTCTTGTGCCAGAAGACTTTTATTTCATATCACATGATCTTGACCTTTTGAAAACTAGATTCTTGGCAGTCTCTGGTCGATCGGTATGTATTTTAAACGTCACTAGTTTCTTATTAAATTTCCTTTCAGAACGAAATTTTCTCAAAGCAATGAAAGCAAAGTGTTATCAGCTAAAAAGATATCGACTGTTTCTTGTCTCCAGTAAAAGACTCCAATTGTTTGATCTCTTGGCCTGTTATAAGTATGGCCTTGGTAGTAACTGATTAGATCTGACATATGGTTGGCTATCTTGTATCACATGATATGACACTACGACATGCATATCAGAAATTCAGTGGGTTTCCAAAACAAGAGGACATAATCTACGACTGACAAGAAATGCTACTAAGACAAACAAAAGACTCTTTTCATTCTTGAGTAACAGAGTGATTCCCTGGTGGAACGGATTGCCAGAAGAAATTGTCAAAGCCCCTTTGGTGAACGCTTTTAAAGTCAGGTTTGACCGCCTTATGGAAAGCCATCTTGTAATATACAACTTGAGAGCCCTGGACCACCCACAGTGTCAGTCGGCTAAAGAAGAGATACAAAGGAGCGGTCTAAACTGGATTTAAAGCATCGGACCTGACTGAAGACTCTACTCTACTCATATGCTAACCCTGAGGTCAAACCTTGTCAGTCATACCTAGATAACTTCATCCATTTGATAAATCATTTCTACACGTTAATCTGAAAGGATATTACTGTTAATCAATGTATAACCAATGCTGACATACATCGACGGTCAGTAGATAGACATTCTCCTTTATTATTCGTCATTTTGTACAATCGATCAAGAAAACAGTTATACAAATTAGAACGAAATTTACCCTTCAGCGATAGGTCTTATCAGATACACAGGGGAGAGCAATGTAATACTGATATCTCACATAGATTCAAAAGAAAGTGTTTCTTTCATCAAATGGTCTTCATATATATATATATATATATATATATATATATATATATATATATATATATATATATATATATGTACATATATATATATATATACATGGAGAGAGAGAGAGAATTGTTTTCTTCAACTTGGAATTGGTTATTTCGGTTTATTTTGGCAGGAATATCATACCTTAAGGACAGATGAGGAAACGCTGATTAGGATGAAGAGAACTTATTTTTACCATTTTTTTTTTACTTCTGAAATTCAATTTTGGCAACAGAAAACGGTTTGTAATCTTTGATGGTTCCTCGGATCTCGAGTTCCATTCGGTCTGTTTTGTTTGGTTGTTTGGGGAATGTCACAGTAATCTCACTTGTAAGGAAAAATTGAAGGGAAAAAATGATTTTCAAGTAGAAATTTTAAAAAATCAAGAAAAGTTCCAAGATTTTAACTACTTTACAAAAGAAATTCAACTCAAACGACTGAATAAATAGATTGTTTCGGTAAAGATCCTCATACAAGATTCATACGCACACACACACAAACACATATATATATATATATATATACATTTCTTTAAGTTTGCACAAATGTTTATATAGTAGCTCAATAGTGTATAATATGACTAGAGCTCTTAATTTAACTTGATATAATCCTAGGTCATTCAAAAATAACACACCACAGTCGCATCGTGTTTTTTAAACCTGACTGTGGTGTGTTATGCACTGATGAAGCATCTTTGTGAATGCTTGGTAAATTTTGTATACCATAAATGTGTATATTTACGAAATGGGCAGAAACAATTGTTTGTAAATAAAATTTATTTTGAATGAAATAGGATTATACTACGTTATATATATATATATATACTTGAAACGAAAATTTTAAATAATAAACATTTCATTCATAAGTTTCATGGAAACACAAGACTAAAACTTTCATACAAATAAATAAACATACATTAACATTCATCCATATAGAAAGATAAACATTAACATTTTGGTAATTTTTATACCAATTTATTTATCTGTTAAATAAGACCGTAAAGAAACGAAAAGAAAGAAATCAATTTGCCTGAGCTATGGTGTGTGTTGTTAGGGGGCTCTTTTTTAAACTTACAATTTAGAAAGTGATGGCAACTTGTTGAAATCAAGTGAGTCTCCTTAAAGGCCGAAAAGGAGTATTTAAACACAAATGTGAAACAATCATTGAATTAAAAAACAAAACATAAAAAAAATGTGGCATCACTAACGGGAGGGAGAGAGAGAGGAAAGAGAGAAATAGAAAGAAGAGAGAAAGAAGCGAGAGAGGAAAGAGAGAAATAGAAAGAAGAGAGAAAGAAGAGAGAGAAAAGAGAGAAATAGAAAGAAGAGAGAAAGAAAAGAGAAAGAGAACGAGCAAGCAAATCAGTCAGTCATCCTCTCCCTCCCTTTTTGCTATGAAATTTTCTCCCTTATGCCTCATTGGCGAGCGATGTTAGTTTAATTTAAGAAAAGTTTAAGTAATTTATTCTTCTTTATTGAATCACTTTAATTAATTACTGTTAATATCAACAAAACTATTGCATAATTATAGGAAAAATAGGACAATAAAATTACAAATGAATAATACCAAATATTAATTTATTATGGACTGTTTAAAAATAGTTTTTTTTTTATGGAAATACTTCCAGACAAGGCATGACGCCACTTGATGTAAGGAGCTAACAAGAACGAAAGATGATTATCACAAAGATAAGAGATGCCTATTTGCCTTAGTCTTGAAAAAAACAAGGCTATAGGTAGGAGGAAAACAGTCAGCAGGAAGAGAGTTCCACAAGCCTGCAGTTATTGGAAAGAAGCTACTGGAATAGGAAGCTGAATTACAATGTATGCAAATTAGGTATTCAAATAGTTGTCTTTGGATCTTTCGTATGTACTATATATACAGTATTTCAAAATATAATCTTGTATCATTGATTTAAATAACAGTAACCCGTGTTGATGGTAAATAAATGAAATATATACGGCATAATCACGTTGACACACTGGTTCCTATTAGATCAGCGAAGTTAAGCAACGTTGAGCTTGGCCAGTACTAAATGGGTGACCATTTCGGAACACCAGACGTTGTATGTAGTCTAGAGATTCTATCATGTCCACAAAAATGTTAGGACAGATAGAGTATCTGCCTGACTCCCCGAGGACGTCCGTGGACGTTATGAGAAAAAACAACAACAAACAACAATAAATGAAAGCATAAACTTTCGCATTTATTTTTCTCTATATAATTATGCAATAGTTTTGTCGTTATTAACTGTAATTAATTAAAGTGATTTAATAAAAAAATGATTAATCACCAAAAGCTTTCTTAAAATATTATGTTCTCATTAATTTTCAAGTGGGATAATTTAAATGAAACCTATTAGTTTTTTAAATTACAATAGATTTATAGTAAAGATATGTAATGTAATTTATACATTTGAAAAGTCTACTCGGCGTTGCCCAGGATTGATTATCATTTTATTGTTAAATTTTATTGGTTGCATATTTTTTTTAAGTTATACAGGAAAAGAACTGAGATGTTAGTCTTGTATGCTTTATTATTTCAATAATTTTCACAATAAAATATAGGGGAGATAAATCTTAACAGGTTAAAATATTTGCTATCCTCCTTACATTATTTGAGTCAATATCTAAAATAGTCGTCTAATGGAATAATTTGTTTTCCAAACAAACTGAACTGAAAGACATAACATACTAGAAGGAAAAAGAAGACAAAGTGGCTAGGCAGAAACAAATATCGATGTGTTAGATTCGATGTTATTTAGGTTGAGCGTTAAATGTGAGACACATTCTAGAATGAAAATCCTATAATGGATTTTGCTCAAAATTAGAATAAGGATTCTAGAAATAAGGTTTTCATTATATCTTGATTTTAATCTTCGGAAGTGGACATAAAAGTGTTGCAAACCTTGTGGAATTAATTTTATACGTCCTGGGACGGGTATTTTTCTAGTCATAGTTAGAGAACCGTTTTGATAAAGGTCCAGATTAGAGATCTGTTTAAGCTTTGTAGACCAAAAGGCACTAAGTGTTGGTGGAGACCTACTTCAGCAAAGTAAGAAAATTAGATTCATATGTGTGTGTTGCTGTGGTCCAGAAAGAAGTGCGAAGTGAACACGTTACAATAATATGCATTATTAGTCAAAGCTAGGCTAAAACAGGTCTAGGAAAGAGGCATAAAAAGAGACGGTTTTCAGTTCTGAGACAAGAAATTGCCAGCCGAGTAGAGATCACAAAGTCTATCAGTGATGAACGCTATTTCCTTTATGGATGTGAACCAATGGTTCAACGACTGAAGTCAAAGAGAAGCTTCCTCAGCCATGTTGAACTCCTAACAACATAACAGGAAGAGACCAGACTACAGCTGTGGACCAGACGGCTAGAGAATGGCCCCTTCTCACTAACCTGGAATCCCCCCTTCCAAAGCCCTCCGTTCCGATTCAGAAGCACCCTGGCTTTAGTAGAAAACACTCAACCGCCTGAGAACGTGAATGGGTCTATCAAATGTTGCTATGGGTAGATGGGGCTACAAAACTGACGCAACCATCTGTGAATGTGGAGAGGATGACCATACGATGCATCACTGCCTTGTTTGCTCTCTACTGCCCAACCGATGCAGCTTGAAAGATCTTGCAGAATACAACACTGATACAAAGGACTGCGTAAAAAAAGTGAGAAACTGTCGTATGACCACATGACACTTCAAAGACACGCAAAGAAGAAGAAGCAGAAGTTGTGAGTCTGTTGGATTTTGAGTCTTGTGCTTATCAGATCGGTGTTTGTGTAAGAGTTCCTATTTACTTGCCTTTTCACGAGGGTAGAGTTAGACACAAAGTGAAAAGGCGTGTAGGAGCCAATTCTTTTTGCTTTGTATGATTCCATTTACTTGCCTCCCCACGAGAATAGAGTTAGACACTGTGGTGAAAATACAGTTCTTCAAAAAGCAGCACTCTGGATTGAGACAAAAATTTAAATTGCCTCAGTCTAAAAGGATTTCTCCTTCACTGACCGAGAACAGAAGTGTAGCACATACTACACTTTTCTCCTTGTTAAAAGGTGTGTAGGAGCCAATTCTTTTTGCTTCGTATGATTCCATGGAATCCTATGTGAAGTGTTTTGACATTCGAGTTGGTTGCCAGTTGAGAGAGGCTGCTTATCTACGTTGAGTATTCCTCTCAATCTTGCAGTTTTTATTCATGAAATTCAAAATGGCCACATTCATTCATTCATTCATATATATATATATATATAAAGTTTTATTTCCAGTCTGTTTGGTTGATTGTTTGTTCACAGACTCCTGTCTCCTTTCTGGAGACAGACTCATATATATATATATATATATATATATATATATATATATATATATATTATACATGATTGATTAAACAAGAGTGCCAACTTCTGCTTATTTAGTTTTTGATCCCGTTTTTTTTCTAGTCTTTGTACGACGGATTTGATGTTATAATCCAAGGAGTGTAAAAAATCTTTGTATTTTGTGTGAACGTTTTCGACCGACTTTGATCGTCGTCAGGCGGTTGCAAAATGAAATAAATTGGTGAATCTATCAAGAGGGCGCTCTTTGAAATTATTTTAACAGCACTTCAATAACTTTCACCCCCCCCCTCATAACGGGAATGGTTGATGTTTGGTTTATTAATGCGTATCTTCCATTATGTGGAGGCGAACACTGCAACCCGAAACCGCCAGAATGGATGTGTTATTTGTTAAAATGTTCCTAAATTCCTCCTTAGGGATTCCATGCTTTATGAGATCTTGGTATATGGAGCTTTGAGGGGAGATGAGGTGGCAAGTAAGTCCTGTTTAATGAAATATGTATAAAAGAAGGAATGCTGCCCAATTATACAAATTTTAAATATATATATATATATATATATATTTTTATTCTAAAAGTGCATTACCTAGGGTATTTGGATAAGTATATTTCACTTTGATCAAAGTGGATAAAATAATATCATGGGGTCTACATTCTTGCCGGACATCCATAAGAAAGGAAATACAACTTTTTATTTTCATTTTATTTTATTTATAACTTGAAAATTATAGAAAAATAAGAATAGAAATGTGTATAAGGGTTCAGGGCTTGGAGCATTAGTACAAAGGAGATAGTGTTCGCAGTCGTTCCTGAAAAACCTTGCCGGGGTCAAAGAATATAAATTTACCGAATATTATTTCAATAAATGCTCTTTCATCCAATCAATGGTGCATATATCCTTGGGCCGAAACTCTGATATTGAGCATTTTAAAATATCAAACATAAGAAACTGTGATATGGTGTTAGGAGCTGAGGGGGGAGGGGGGTTAGGGTTAGGCTATAGGATTCCTCATTCAATCCTAGACAACGCTGGATCTTTCTAAGTTCTTATTGTCTGCAATGCGTTCGGCCGTCTTGAATTTCTACTTGCCACTGGACCTAGACAATGCCAGATCAGGAGAAGTGAGGTTGAGGATTTCGCAACACTTGTTTTATAAAAAAAATCATCTTTTCACATAGTATCCATTGTCGTTCAAGACAGAAGGATGCATCTAACTCTTTAACTATTTGTATGTAATTATTGTTTCTGTTAGTCTGATGTGCCGAAATAGAAAACTCCTAATTAAAAGCTTTGTTGTTTTGTTTTTTTTCTCTGCTGAAGTGTGATCTACATGAGTCAATTATTGAAATAATTAATGTTTGTTTTTGTTTTTTTTTCACAAGAATTATTGAGGACATGGCCAATTTGAATTCGATAAATTAGAAAAATTGGGTATAAGATTGAAGCATTTAAAATTTTTAACAGAAAATCTTTTTAAATATTCCAAAGTGAACAAGAAATTCGATCGCTCACCACAATAAACATTTGGATTTATTTTTGTGATATTAAATTGTTAGGCATCATTTGTAATTTTGTGTAGAAAAATAAACGCATACAGTGTTCACCACCATGTGGGGCTATGAAGATGCATATAATCAGGTGATGACCATTGTTTTCTATCATTTCGATTCCTCTCATCACAACGAAAAACAATGCTACTCCCCCCCCCCCCCCATAAGTTCTTTTTGGTGAGGTATGCTTACTTCCTGCTGAGGCGGTTAAGATGCTCGATTTTGATCTTGCTTTTCTAAAAAATGTTACACCTCCTTCAATCTGAAGTTTCCCTGTTCAAAGTGAACACCTGATCTTGTTTGCTTTGGAAAACCCACCATTACAACAAAGGGAGAATACTCTATTGAGTCGTTGACTGCACCACTATGCTTTGGTTCCTGGGCATTATCGACTTCCGTCTGATGAGCTGTTGCTCTGTGGACTCTTCATTTTGCATACCTTGCCTTGTAATATATTAAATTTTTTAAAAGTCCTTGTAATATATCTAAAGAAAAAATCCTTGCAATATATTAAATTTAAAAAAATAAATTAAAAAGTCCTTGTCATATATGGAATAAGAAAACAAACTTAGTTGTCAAATATGACAGGTGTTGTCTGGGTAGCGAAAGTTTGTGTTTACGCAGAAGATATAAATTAGAATGTGTAAATAAAAAGAAACAAAGAAAATAAGATTATCAAAGTGAATTAAATCAACTGGAATTCTAGGCATTTATGCATCGATACAATTGGGTAAGGTATGAACCCACAATTCCCCCTGATACGATTGGGTAAGGTATGAACCCACAATTCCCCCTGATACGATTGGGTAAGGTATGAAGCAACAATTCCCCCTGATACGATTGGGTAAGGTATGAACCCACAATTCCCCCCAGCTATTGGTAAAATAACAACTTATGTTCAATTAATCATATTTAAGGAATGGTTTATAATAAGCATTATGTTTAAGCAGTAAATAACTCAAAGAGGTTTGATTGCCATAAAACAAAGATGCAAAGTGAAATAAACCTAACTAAACGAAACTTAACCAAACCTAATTAAATCAAACTAAACCAAAATGAAATCAACCAAACCTAACTAAACAAAACCTAACGAAACCTAACTAAACCAAACTTAATCAAACCAAACTAAACCAAAATTAAATCAATCAAACCTAACTAAACCTAAATAAACAAAACCTAACTAAAACAAACCTAATGACACCAAAATTAAATCAAACTAAACCAAAATTAAATCAACCAAACCTAACTAAACCTAACTAAACAAAACCTAACGAAACCAAACTTAATCAAACCAAACTAAACCCAAATTAAATCAACCAAACCTAACTAAACAAAACTTAACGAAACCTAACTAAACCAACCTTAATCAAACCTAACTAAACCAAACTTAATCAAACCAAACTAAACCAAACTTAAATGAACCAAACCTAACTAAACCTAACTAAACCAAACTTAATCAACCCTAATTAAACCAAACCAAACCAAATCAAAGCCTTTTGCAAGATGTGTATATGTTCAGTAGTCTTGACTTGGAATTGAACTTAGCATGTCGAGTCCACAGTCTGCACGCACCAGTAACTATTTCATCCGTGGCATGTCAGGTGAAATATATCATCATTTCAAATGAATCTCGGTACGCACACCACGTGCTGCTTCAGCTGAAGAGGGCACTCAGGTCAATAGTATTTATTTGACCTCAATAGAGAATGTATGTGAGTGCCGATTAAATTACACAGTCGTCGGCAATTGAAATATTAGTGAAAGTCAAGTGGTTGACTTCTGAATCTGCTTATGAATGAAATTCAAAACTAATGCCAGTTTATTCAAGAGTTGTCATAGTTAGGGTGACGTAATTAGAAGAATATACAACTTTCAAAAAGAAAAGTGAAGAACGAAGGAGGACACTTCTTTATTGAAAGCCATATCTACTAATTGCAATTAGATTAGCTTATTCTCAGCATCTGTTTCCCTTTTACACACCTTCAATATATATATATATATATATATATATATATATATTATCTACCACAGCATTTCATTTTCATGACTTATCATGTACCTTACTCCATATATATATATATATATATATATATATATATATATATATATATATATTTAGGCAAACGTTGTTGAATAGCACAGAGTGTTTCTGCTTTGTGATCTTTTTAAAAAAAATTTCCATCTTCCGAATGGTCAACTTCGTACCTCGATCAAACTGGTGTATGAAGTTTCCGTAGTTTTGTTGTTCCATCTTCCTTGCGAGTACTTTCGATTTGATATCCTCAAATCATCTTCAGGCGTGTTAGTGTGAAAAAAGAATATGTATTTATAGAATGTAAAGAGAGGAAAAGAGTATGTCTTTACTTTTTATTTTATTTATTTATTCTATTTATTCATTTATTTTTATTTTTATTTATATATATATATATATGTCATTAATTTGATAGAAAGAATCAGACAGTGTAGTGTGCTCAATAATTTAAAATTATTTAAAGTCTTCAAACATAGAAAATGAGATCATAATATTTATTTATTAATTGTGTAACACAATTAATAAATATATATATATATATATATATATATATATTTATTAATTGTGTAACACAACTAATAAATATATTTATATATATATATATATATATATATATATATATATATATATATATATATGATTATAAAAATATGTTTTAGCATATTCTTTTAATACTTTATGTTTACCAACCTCTTCCAATGTAAGCTCGATGATTGTCAACCAGTAACAACAGAGCATATATAAGTAAGCAAAGTTCATTTATATTCCAAGAGCCAAGATTTTATTTATCTTACAAAACATTTTCAAAACAGATACACTTTAGTGCAAATTATTTCACAAATCGTTCCGCTTAAAGTAAACCAACCAACATTGTTATGTCAATATTGGATCTGTTCTTTATTTGAAAAATTATACAACGTGATGTGACATGATAGATAAACGTTCAAAAGGAAACTTTGAATTCACATTCGACTTTAGCTTATATATATATATACTAGCAGGGCTACCCGGCGTTGCTCGGAGTCATACAAACATATAATTGAAGAAAAATCGCGTGTGTAACATCTTTATATTAAAACTTCTATTTCTCTCCCTCTCCCTATAGACGTCTCGTTATCTTTCTATTTTTCTCTTCCCTGGTCGCCCCATTTCACCGCTACTTTCTTCCTTTGCCTTTTGCGAAAGCTGTCACTTCCCCACCATTCCTCTTCCATTGCCCAGGGCAAAAGTATGACATATTTCTATAAAAAGTACTACCTCTGTCTGTGCATTCTATATAGGTGCATATCTCCACCCCAGTGTGCATAATATATATATGTACCTATCGCCGCCCCGGTGTGCATACTATATAGGTAGCTATTGCCACACCGGTGCACATACTATATACGTAGCTATTGCCGCCCCGGGGCACATACTATATACGTAGCTATCGCCACCCCGGTGCACATACTATATACGTACCTACCGGTGCCCGGTGCGCATACTATATACGTACTAATCGCCGCCCTGGTGTGCATACTATATATGTACCTATCGCCACCCCAGTGTGCATACTATATACGTATGTATTGCAGCCTCAGTGCGCATACCAGATACGTACCTATCTCCACCCCGGGGCAGATACTATATAAGTAGCTATCGCCGTCCCGGTGCACATACTACATAAGTACCTATCGCCGCCCCGGTGCGAATACTAAATAAGTACCTATCGCAGCCCCTGTACGAATGCTAAATACGTACCTATCTCCGTGCGCATACCATATACGTACCTATCGTCGACTCGGTGCGCATACCATATACGTACCTATCGCCGACCCACTGTGCATGCTATATACGTACATATCGCCACCCCGGTGCACATGCTAAATACGTACCTATCACCGCCCCAGTGGGCATGTTAAATACATACCTATCGCCGCCCCGGTGCACATACTATATACGTACCTATTGGTGCCCCGGTGCACATACTATATACGTACCTATCGCCGCCACGGTGTGCATACTATATACGTACCTATCGGCGTTGCACGGGGATCACTCTTCTCCAATCGTCTCCTTCACCCCATTGGACACTACACCCGTTGCCCTCGGCCAAAGCTGTCTCGTCTATGTTGCCATCGTCAGGTTCACCTCCTTCTACAGTTGCCCCCATGCGCTAATGCCGACTCTCTCCTCTCAACAGATACTACACTACCTCCACACCTCTCAAAAAAGGAGGATGTAATACCTGAGAGAAGGATATCATGACAACAGCCAAAATAGCCTTCCTACGGTCGTCTATTTTTGCTAGGCTGCCGCATCAGAAATTAACGCTAACCCGTAAACCCATGGAGCCCCAGTCATATTTCTTGGGTGGTATGACATAGATTTTCTTTGTTTCAGACCAAGAATATTTTTAGTTAAAAAAGAAAAAGAAAAAAAATAGTTCCGCCCCCCCACCACAACCTCCCCAATTTTTTTTTTACCCTCCCTATAAATAGAAATATTTTTAGTTTAAAAAAGAAAAAGAAAAACAAAAACAAAAAAATTTTTTGACCCCCCCAAAAAAAAAACAATTTTTTTTGTATCCTCCCCCATACATAGAAATATTTTTAATTAAAAAAAAAAAATTATTTAATATTCATTCCTATCCCTTACGCGCGTTTTGTGGTAAAATTCGGATAAGTGTATTTTTTTCAATTAGTCCAATGTTGTCAATCTTCAGAAGGTTTCAGTATATGTTGTTGAGTAGCAAAAAAGCATGTCATGGGAAAAAAGTGATCACTTCAGAAAAAAACAAAAACAGAAAAAATTCAACTTCTTAATAAGATTTCTGCACCCGAGAAAACATACGAATCCCAAACGATGGCCCCCAAAGCTAATATTTACGAAACTAACCTAAATAATTCCTGCTAATTAATGGAAATTTCTCTATTGGAAGAAAAGACCCCTCAAAACTCTCGAGAAAATCAGTAAATTATGTTTAGCTATTATTTATTATTAATTATTACTCAAACAGCTTAAAGTGTCTAATAAGGCTATTTCCCAAACCAGAGATGGAGTGCAAAACCTCCATTGTTTTGATGCTAAACTATGAGAATGACCAGCCCCGCAGCAAATATTTAAAAACATTAGTATAGAGGAATTAAAGTCTCAAAAGCAAATCTCTCCTAATCATTTATTTTTATTCTTGAGAGTTTATCAGATTAGCACCCGAGCTAACTTTGACCCAACCCTAACCCGAAGCTTCTGAGACAATCAGTAAAACATATATATATATATATATATATATATATATATATATATAAAAGATTTTATTCACCTTACCAAATATTTGTTCAAAACAAAAGATTTGGTACGGATTCGTTTCGTTCAACAGAAAAACAACTGATATTTGTATGTCGATTACGGATCTTTTTTCCATGGACTCAATCAGAAAAAATACATAGCGAAGCAACAAACCAGAATCCAGGAAAAAAACAAATCGAATTCATCTCCATTTAGAGAGATCTAGAAAACGTTACCTAGAAAGAGCAGCCATCTTGTATTATGAAGAAAGATTTTAAAAGGTGTGATGTTTTGGAGTTTGTATGTTGTAGAACTGATTATTATTAAGCACTTTTATCCGTTGCACCACGGTTCGACAAGATGCACCAGAAGAAGGTTACATCGGCCGAAACGTTGTGAGAATAACATTCAAGATGAGAACAGTAGTCTGTATAATTCATATAATAAAAACTACACCTGCAACAAAACGCGATTTGCTGCTGATTGTTGACCCCTAACTCGGCTGCTATCCATTTATACACCTGGGTGGAATGTTTGTTTTAGACACCTGCAATTTACAAGCAGTCAACCATCTAAATCCTAACCAGACTGAAAGAGGGTTGAAACTCGATCAGGACACCGCCTACACCTTAACTTCAACGGGACCCTTAAAGCTCAATTTCACGAGATAGATATAAAAATAATAATGGACTTGTTGCCACAGTCGATAAAATAATGCAGTTCATAATCACTGGATGTTTTCTCTGACTTCTCTCCTTTCTGATTCTTTCCTCGCCTCCAGTTCGCAAGTCAGCAGATGTCAGACAGTAAATAATCTCACCAGCCGTCTTTGTGTTTACGTGTGCCTTCCCTGTCAGGGTGACGGATACTCACTGATGCACACATGCGGAATCCGTGATTAAATACAACACTTGCGCATGCCATTTACTCACTGCATCAAGTGCGGACAGATTGAAGTGGAGTTGTTCTATTTCTTCTAGGTCGTGAGTTCGATCCTCACTAGTAACTTATGATTCCGACATTTCCTTAATTTTCAAACTACACCCCAGGCAAAGATGGACCCTTTTATGACAAACAAGTTTGGGGCCAGTTCCACTGCTTGATCCGGGTTCAAGGTCATCACCTCCACCACAGACTCTTCATCACTTAACCGTAGTTATCTGACCGACAAGAACTGTTTTTTCAATGTGATCTAATAATAAGCACAAAGAGTATGTAGAATTTAAGTAAAAACGGCACGGTAAAAATGACACATGTAAAAATGGCACATTGGATAAATAGTAAAGAATGGCGCATGAGAAAAATTTAGATGAATATCTCACAATGAGTTTATCAAAATTTAGAATACAATACATAAAGAGAGAAGATTAAAAAGTTTGTCAAATTAAAAAGAAAATTATATCTACATTTAAAAGTAAAAAAATTTATACCCTAACCAAATTTTTTCTAAATTCGTCACTGGTTTTATTTACTATGCCTATCCCTAACAACTTGTAATTCTTCGCTCCATAATAAAGAGCAATGTGTATTTATTTGTAAATAAATTATCCGTCCCGTCACACAAAAGTCTGCCTGACGAAGGGAGAATGCAAATCTATTTCCATAATGAGACGTTTTATTTTTTTCCCTTTCTGCTTTCTATACCGAGTTATACGTTTTTTTTATTATTCCTTTTTCGTTTTTTTAAACTTTCAGGTTTTTAGACGTTTTCTTTCTTTTTTTCTTATTTCTGTAAGTGAGTGGCGACTGTTGTCTTCTTTCAATTTCATTGTTTACCTCTAACGTCTTTGATGTTTTTAACATCCGACATCATTTTTTAATGGCTAGCTTCCCTCTCAATAATTAAAAGAAGAAAATCAAAGGAAGAAAAAAGAAACCAAGGTTGCTGGTTGGCTGGCGGTTCTTTTTTTTTTTTTTTTAAACATAGTTCACCTCAAACAAGGCAGGCCGCCACTGTAGACGTAAGGGGCTACTGAGAAAAGAGAAAAGGGGAGAAGGTTGGGGGGGGGGGGGTTCAACCTAAATTGGGATCTGTGTAGCGAGATGTCTGTTTACATTAGTTTTAAATTTCTGCATGTCAGTACTGTCGGGGAAACAGGGGGCAGGGAGGGATCTCCAGAGGCCAGCAGCACAAGGAAAGAAGCTATTTGAGTAGAAGGCTCTCCAGTATTTGGGGACCTCCACAGTGAATGAATGAGATTTAGTTGATTGTTGAGTTAGTCTAGTGAATTTACGTCGAGGGGGCACCAGAGTAGCCAATTCATCGGAGCATAATCCATTGAAGTATTTGTAAAACAAACATAAGGATGCCACATTGCGGCGATGGGACAGGGGCTGGAGCCTGGTCGACAGTGAGGGACCTATTAGGTTGGCGACTCTTTTTTGGACCTTGTCAAGGAGGGAGAGACTAGTAGATGATGCACCAGCCCAGATGTGACAAGAATACTCCATGCATGGGCGGATGGTGGCTTTGTAAAGATACAGGATAATGTCAGGTGTGAGGAGTTTACTAGCACGGTAGAGGGAGCTCACATTCTTTGCTGCAGCCTTGGCAATTTTCCCTGTGCCATTATTGCAGTGCACCAATTTGAAGATGGCAATACAAATATTAATCTGATGAAATCCTTATATGTCTGCAAAAGATTTGCAGAATGAAGGTTGTCAAACAGGAAGTGTAAATTGCTTTTAAAAGTTTGAATTAAAAAGCTGATTGAGCATAACTGAAGTTTTGAAAGCATTCACCCATGTCGTGGAAAAAGTTGTCTTCAGTGAATTACATGACCAACTTTTGAAATCTAAAGTCTGTCGTTTACTGAAATTTAAAAGGCAATGTCGAACGCAGATGGAATGTGCAGTTTGAGTTGCTCCATTAATTTTTTCGACAGGCTTTACATATAAGCAAATTCTCATTATTAAACAATAAATTTATTAAACTTTTTTCAACTTTACGAAAAGATGGTCGAGAATTTTTAGCGTGGATGATGATGCTGATGATGATGACGATGATGCTGATGATGATGATTACGATGATGATGACAATGATGATGATGATGATGATGTTGTTTCTCCTCCTCCTCCTCCTCCTTCGTTGAATGTCTGTTTCACATCCTTTTGAACAGATTTTAGAAATTGATTTACAAACGAACCTACCTCTCACCAGGTCTTTATTAATCCCTCTTACTCTCAAGTCCATTCTTTACGTTTCTTCCTATGTTTCCCTTGACCCACCCCTGCTACCTCAACTGTTCTACATCTACCCAAGAACACTCATCCATTCTTTCAATGTGACTAAACAAACGAAGTCTTCTGTTCTACTCACACTATCCAGATTTAATCTTCCACTGAGGTCATTATATTTCTTTAAGACTCACATTAGGCATTCATCATATCATTCTCATACGATTTCTCTCCATGCAACGCATGTCCTCAACTCTTATTGGCCAGGTTTTACTTCCATACATCATTACACTTCGCACACATGCCTGACTTGGGCGACAGTAGTAACGCTCTGCTGATTAGTAATTGCCGCACTTCACTGAACTTACTACTCTAGCCACTTCTAACGCTTGCAACCACGTCTGCTTTAGCTCCTTCCTCGGCTCCAATGGTATCACTAAGGTAACAAAACAAAAAATAAATTCCCATCGCTGCAATGTTGCATCCTTGCGCTTTTTTTTACAATAGAATGTGCTCCGATGCCCCCTTGACGTAAATACACTCGACCAAGCTGACAATCAGCTAAACCCCATCCATTCACTGTTGAGGTCCCTAGATTCCGAAGAGCCTTCTACTCTACTAGCTTCTTTCCTCATGCTGCCGGCCTTTGGAACTCCGTCCCTGCTCCCGTGTTTCCCCGACTGTACCGACATGCAGAAGCTTAAAACTAATTTAAACAAGCATCTCGCCGCACAGCTCCCAATTTAGGATGACCCCCAAAACTTTCACCCTAATTTTCAGTAGCCGTTTACGTTTACAGGGGCAACTTGTCTTGTTTGGGGTGAAATTAGTTTTAAAAAAAAAGTTAAATGATATCATGAACTTGGTTATTTGATTGTTAAATTGAAGCCTACTAATAAACTGTATGAGACATTAAATAATCATGTATGAATCAACTCCACCGGCACATTTGAGTGACAAGTAGTAGTGTTCCGGGGCTTCAGGAAATTACTTGTTTGAAACGTTGGGAATCATTAATGATTGATTATTGATTATGTGCATACTCCAGTGAACTTCGCTACATGCTTGAGAACAAAATTCTGCCATTTATCACGGTCTTGGGGCAGTCTTTCAGCTGTCAGATTTTTTTTATCTAATATTTCGCTTGATAAAAGCTTAGACAAATAAAACGTATAAACCTTTTTTCGATAAAAAAAAAATCAAGATAAAGAAAAAAAAATATATATATATTTTGATTTTGATTTTGATTTAATAAAAATATCTGCATCTAACACATGGTTTCTTTGAAGGCATTTTGCCTCTATCTTTATGTTAAAATTCAAAAGATGCTTAAAAAATGAACTTTCCCAAATTTATAACTACCAGTGACCATGCGCGATCAAGTTCTATTATCATATATATATATATATAAACATTTAATGAATCAAGCATTACTTTTACTGTTTCAAGAATTGCAACATCAAGTCCATATATATATATATATATATATATATATATATATATATATATATATATAGTCTTGGAAGTTTTTACAATCTTTAAAATTATATGAAATAAAAAAATAAAAAGTAAAAGAGCAAACTTTTAGTCCGAAGTCCTTCGTTGGAAAATTCCTTTTCTTTTAAGTCAATTAACCTCTTGTAATCACTGCATTCGTTAGCTTCCAAGAATTTATGCAAGTCTTAATATTTTTGTAGGGATCATCAGTTGTTCACCAAAAATAACTGTTTCAGAGATTTAAAAACCAAACAGTATTTTATCTTATGGCTTCACAGAAGTGTTGATCAGACACCACCTCCCTTAAAAAACAAGAACAAAAACGTTCCGGATATCAGATCTAGTTTTTGGTTCCAGATTAATTTTTTCTAACCTATTTTGTTATCAAAGATATTCTTCTTACCTAATACAGTTTGTCTTTGCTCAAGAAAAATGTGTTTGTTATTTACAAAAATACTGTATTTTATAGAGTTCAGACGAATCCATTATACTACTTATCACCCCCCCTTTGATATATATATATATAAATATAAATATTTAGGCAAACATTATTAAATAACACGGAGTAGTTTTGTTTGATGCAACTTTTTTTAATTTTTTCAATTTTCCGAATTGTCCATCTAATGTTTCGGTCAAATTGATGTAAATATGATCCATGGGTTTCTTGTTCCATTCTTTTTTCTTTTTTGCAAGTACTTTCGATTTGAATCGTCAAATCATCTTCAGGCGGTATTAGTTTTAGTGTCTTTACAAATATATATATATATATATACACAAGTGAAAAAAGAGGAATAAAAGATGTGAAAATACAAAATCTATTTCGTCTTCAGTTGTTCAAAACAAGGTATATTCAAATAAAGGATATTTATTTTCCTTTCCTTAAGCCATGGCTTTTCAAAAAATGAATTCTTATCATCAGAGGAATACAAATAGATAAGCTGGCAGAAGAAATACGAAAAGTCATAATTTGAAAAGGTGTAAATGCAAGTATAATAGATAAATTTTAGGGAAAAATGCAGAAAATGTCCAAAAAGAAAAATCAAAAAATATTAAAAATGCAGGAAAAAAGTTTACTGTTGGATGATTCACGAGAAATGCAGCAGTTGGTTCAATAGGTAACAGATCCAAGAAGAATTAATCCATCAAATGTACAAATATTCGGTTTTAAGGAATTTGTTTAGGATTCAAGCTTTGTATTAAAGGCCATTTTAGAATTCTTTCATGGGTCCCCCGTGACAGATTTTAAGGATTTGAATCCAAAATGATATAGTAAATAGTAGTTTCCGCAATCAAGTAACTCTGTTGATGGGTAGATGCTAGTCAGAGAGTTAACTAATGCTGCTAGTGTTTTATATTTTAGTATATATATACATATATGTTTGAAAAAAGAGACAAACGGAAAACAGGTTAGAATGCAAGAGAAAAACAAAAACAAGAGATTTTACCGGTTTCGTTCGTATTATCGAAAGTCATCAGAAAAAGTGAAGATTTGGAAACAATTTTATTTTTAAGGCACTCACATGGGAGATGATCCGATTGGACCATATGAGAAGACTTTTAGCTACATTGAAATATGATTTGACAAGTAGGTGACATATTCTTATTTATTTCTTATTCTTTTTTTATATTTTTCTTTTTTTTCTTTTTCTTTTCCATTTTCGCATCTACCGAGCTAGTATAGGGGAGGCGATAGGTGGAGGGGGTAAAGGCGATAAGAGGGAAGAAGACAGAGAAACTAGCCACGATTTTAAATATATAGTATATAGTATATATATAGAGATATTTAATAAGGCTGTTTGCAATGTGGAAAAAAATGAAACGGTGAAAGAGAAGATGAAGAAAAACAAATAATTGGAGACAATATATGTAATATTTTTTTAAAAAAACTTATCTATTTATTTTTCAGTAAATCTTTCATAGTTAATAGAGTCCGAGATGGTGGAAAAAATATATGAAATATGAGGAAAGAGATTGGAGGTTACATCGGCTGAAACGTTGTGAAAATAGTGGGAGATGATCTCTTCTCTTTCCAACAGCCCCATTGCTATTTTCTCTCTATTTTATCGTTATTTCCACGAATGATCTTGAATCTCTGGTTTCTCCTTGTAAAACATTCACAGCAAGAACTCATCTTACTAGAACCACTATGAAGAACTTTCCTTTCTGCTCTGTGTACCTAAAATTAAACTTCCATGAACTGAGTTTCTTTCCAAGAACTTGCCATCAATGGAACACATTACCCCGGGATTGCTTCCCTGCTGACTACAGCATGGTTTTCTTCAAGTCCACTGTCAACCAATATTTGTCGAGCCGTCCTCTTAAGTAATCCAATTTTGCTCATTGTTTTGAATCCTCTCATAGTATTGTTCATCATCCAACTGCCAATCTCATTAACCCTCACCCTCGAGTGGTCTTGCTAAGCGGTGAATCACTAGTACAGTTCAAAAAAATAAGATGAGAATAGTAGTCTTGATTCAAATAATCAAAGTGATCAATCCTCATCTAAAAAATTCCGGAAATTGTATTGCTGCCTTGGTAATTTTAGTCGACAATTGGCGAGTGACATTGACGATCCAACGTAGTTTTAGATAATCACAACATTTATCACTAATAATAAATATTCTTTCTAAAACCAGTCCGACGTACTAATTCTAACGGTGGGTGGTGGTTGATATGGTTATTATAGAATTATTAGAAAACTGAAAGATGAGATAGTTTTAGTCGTTTCCTTTTTCCTCGTTTAGCTTTCTGTCGAAGGGATTTTGTATTTAGAAAATGCCATCAAGTAATTTCGTTATACCTAAAGTGTGCTGATGTCACCACCAATTTTGGGTCCTCATTTAGCCTCCAACCTGACATTTCGTCCCTTACTACGTTTACATTGTGACTCACTAAAAAAAAATTGTTGCGAGATCCCTCAATGGGGTCATCTCATTCTCATAAGTCGTAACTTCGAATCCTTTCTAGGTCATTTTTTATCATAACTATTTTCCCTTCATCGAGAGTATCTTATATACGGCATAATCACATTGACACACCAGTTCGTGTTAGATCGCCGAAGTGAGGTTAAGCCAGATCAGTACCAGACGGGTAACCATTGAGCACTGTATGAAGGAAGACGGCGACACCTCTCTGAGCCCCCCAAAAACTAACACTGTTAAAATCATCTCCCCTGACAGGGATCTTGTACATGTGACTGGAGACCGTTTTTGAATTTAATATTCCTAAGAACCTTTGGAGAAAGTCAGCTCAACTCGTATCGAATGAATTCTGCACCAGGCCAAGCTGAAGTATCTTCTGGTTATTTTCTGAGAGGGTAGGCATGAGGAATCTTAAGTTCCTATCTAGCAGACCCCTGTTATACATGATTCTTCATTAAGTTCTGAAACCGCAACTGAAATGTAACTTCAAATCCTTTCTATGTCGTCTCCTATCTTCCCTTAGTTAAGAGTATCTACTATACAGCATAATCACACTAACACCCGTTTTCGTTAGATCACATAAGCAACGCTCAGCCTGGTCAATACCAGATGGGTGACCATTTGGGAGTACCAGGTGCTTTATGTGAACGTAAACACTCCCTTGCAAAAGAAAACAACAAAAAAACTACCAAGAAAATAGCGTCAAAATCATTTCTTATGACCGGGATATACATGCGACTTATGCATTTAAAATTCTTAAGAAATTCCTCTTTTGGAAGAAGCCGGCTCAACACACCCAGGGTGAATGATGCACCAGGCCAGGCAAGTATATTTTCTATGTATTTTCAGAGGGGTCACAAGGGAATCTTAAGCTCGTATCTAGCAGGACCCTGCCTTAAATGATTCTTCATTAAGTTCTGAAACTACAACTGAAATGTAACTTCAAATCCTTTCTATCATAACTATTATTTCATTCACCAAGAGTACCTTATATACAGAATAATCATGTCGAAACATCAGTTCGAGTTAGATTACTGATGCAATGTTGAGCCTGGTCAGTATCACATGACTAAATGTTTGTGTATACAAAATGCTATATGTGAGAGAAGAGCAACACCTTGCAAAATAAACAAACAAACAAGAAACTGCCAAACTAACATTGTCAAAATCATCTGACCGGGATATATTGAGGTGGCCAAAAAGTATTGTTCGTTTTTTTAATGTCATCTTTCCGGCCTACTAAAGATCGTGTTATATTCCTATTCTTCAAATCCTGTATTTTGGTGTAGCGAGCATGTTGACAAACAGAGGATTTCTTACATATTCTAAAGGACGGTAGCTTGAAGAAAGAAGCTAATAGAGTATAAGCTAGAGTAGAAGGCTCTCCGGCATCTGGGGACTTCCACAGTGAATGGATGGGATTTAGCTGATTGTCGGGTTGATCGAGTGTATTTACGTCAAGGGGGCACCAGAGCAGCAAGTTTATCAAAGCACATTCCATTGAAATACTTGTAAAACAAGCACAAAGATGCAATATTGTGGTGATGGGATAGAGACTGGAGCTTGCTGGATAGTGAGGGACCTATTAGATTAGAGACTCTTTTTTTGGACCTTGTCTAAGAGGGAGAGACTAGTGGATGGTGCACCAGCCCAGATGTGACAACAATACTCCATGCATGGGCGGATGGTGGCTTTGTAGGGATATATTTTACAGAATGGGTGTGCCAGAAATGATTTGCTCGATTTTTAAAAGGAAGTTTTTCAGTGAAAGATACTCTCAACTCTAACCGGCCAAACATGATTGATAGTGACCAAGTGAAAGCCGTAGTTGAACAAGATTGCCGTTTGACAATTAGACAAATTGCAGACATTCTCAAGATTTCTAAATCGAGTATTGATTTACTCCTCTCCAGGAGTTAGGCACAAGGCCAGTTTTTATCTTACTCCCACAAGTAAGATGTGACCCAAGGGCGGGTCGGGAAAGTGGGGTTTAACAATTGCCTGGGCAGCCCCGTCGGCATTCCCCGGTAGGGGTGCCTCAGGCAGTAAGCAATAAACTTACTCCTCCCCAAAGAGGGGAGGCAAAGCCTGGGAAGGTGGACCTCCCAGAACTGCACAGGACAGACCCATTGACTGGCGTAAATCAAGACCCGAAGGCCAAGAGAACACAAGTATGGGGTGCAGTATCCATCGGAACAGATACTACACTTTGATCTTAGTCAAAAGGCTCGAGTATGGAAAATGAATTGCATAAACTCGGTTATGTTTGTAAATTTAATGTTTGTGGTCCCCATAAACTGACAAAAGAAAAAAAACGAATAGACTTTTTGGCCAATTGAATACATGCAATTGGGAACCGCTTGTGAATGTAATATTCCCAAGAAACTGCCGCCTTTGGAGGAAGCCGGCTCAACCTACTCAGAGTGGACGTTGCACAAAGCCAGGCAAGAGTATCTTAAGCTCTTATCTAGTAGAACTTTGCCTTACATATGCATTCATTAAGGTTTGCAACCACAACTGAAATGTAACTTCAAATCCTTTTTATGTCATTTTCTATTTGGCAAATCTCCTTATTCTCTGTCTCCGCTTTCATATTTTGTTGAGTCGGGCACACATTCTCTTCCACTCTGAAAACTATCATGATGTATCTGTTCAGTGATAACTTACCTCGTAGAATATCACGATGTCAAAGTAAACCTAGTTGCCCTACTAAGGCTTGAAAGTCTAGTCTACTCTACTATTTAACTCATGCCTGGTAGGGGGGGGGTGTCGTAAAGATTGAAAGTAATGTTATAGCACTGACAGAACCGAAGTCCACTGTCCGCGCCTATCCCCATCGTCCATGTCAATTATATCTACAATTTTTATTTACTAGTGAGTCACCACTTATCAAGGCAAAAGCCACTCGAGGATGAGGATTAATGAGATGGATGGGATGAACAAAGTTTGATTACTTATTTTACTTACCTCCCCAGGAGGTTAGAGAAAAGGTCAGGGGTTAGGTTGAAAAGCCAGTGCCCTAGGATTAGCGCACGTTGCCCCTCAAAAAATGCCTGAGCAACCCCGTCGGCATTCCCTGGTAGGGGCGCCTCAGGCTGTTCGCGATAAACCAACCCCTTTCTCAAAGAGAAGGAAAAGCCTGGGAGGGTGGACCTCCTGAGACTCAACAAGAGCACATCTAAACCCGACAGTAACAATGTCGGACCGACTGTCGAGAACGTATCCCCACGACGTGTCTAAAATAAGTTGAGTACTTATGAGAATGGTTTAGGACAAGTATTGGTTGACAGTGGATTTGAAGATGTTTTAAATTTCTGCATGTCGGTACAGTCGGAGAAACAGGAAGCAGGGAGGGAGTTCCATAGGCCGGCAGCCCAGATGTTGTAGTGCACAGGGAAGCAGTTCTGTGATAATGTGTTCCACAGATGGTAAAAATCAAAAAGCATATTACTGCAAAGTAATATGCACCACAAAATGAAAAAACTTCTTTCAAGAATATTTTTGTTTTATTTTCTCACAAGGTTTTTTCCTTTGTTTAAAAAAAAACTTCTTTTTTTTTTCAGCATCTGTTTCTCTGATGAAATTTCGGAAAAATCATCTCTTTTCTTCCACGGTTTACATCTTTCTGTTTTTACAAGTACGTCAGCACGTATCAAGGCTAAAAAACGACTAGAGGATAAGAGTTAATGAGATGGATAGAATGACATTTGAATGATGATGAATATTATGAAAGGATTGAAAATCTCAAGATACCATCCATTCAAAACAACAGATGACCCATCGTAGCATCAGGCTGATTGCCAGATGATTTCCCCCGTGAATGAAACATAAACGTTTCTGTGTAGCTGACTTGCCATGAGTACATTTTCACACTACTACTAAGCTCTACTCACATATTGAGCATTGTTTAAGTAAATATTAAAGATATACTGACGTATATATATATATATATATATATATATATATATATATATATGAGAAACGAAAGATGAGAGTAATCCGACGTAATGGGTGATGAAAAAGGAAAAACCAAGAGATATTTTTTATATATTCATCAACGTTTCGTCTTTATTTTAAGACTTCCTCAGGATGATAATTTTAAGAAAAATGTCATGCAAGTACATCGAAATATTGGGTTGACATGATGGGTTGATGAGAAAAAGTAGTAGCCGTGGCTACTGAGAGCGCTGGACCAAGGTCCAAGCTGGGAGAAAGTCAGTTAGTGGCAGAGAGTGAAATGAATGTGGACAGCTGTGAGTGAAAAAGAGGAGGGTTGGGAGTGTTAGTGAATTTGTCTTAGGGTGGGAGAGAGGGGAGGGGTGCTGAGGTTTTTGTCGTGGTGAGGTGTAGCTTGGATTTTGCGGGGCTGAGGAAAGAGGAGGGAAGGGGGAAACTCTGTGTCTTTCGTATGTAGGTAGTATCATAGTTTTAGAAAAAGATTTGAAGAAATGAAGATAATTTGAAAGTAGGTGGGGTGGGTGGGTAAGAGTGTGAAAGAAGTAATCGAAAGGGTGAGATGGGTGAGGGGGGAGGGAGATTTTGTTGTGGTTAGGTGTGAAATTTTTGGAGGGTAGGAGTATTGACCAGCTGGCTATGTCAGGAATGTGTGAATATAAGTGAGTTAGAAGGAATGTGTTGAAATATGCTGCGAATATGACAATAAGGGAAGGAAAAAAGAGATATTAATTTTGGCGAGAAATAGGTGAAATGTAGTTTTGTGCAGGCTGTGATGATGGTTTGAAATTAAATTGAGGGCGGAAGGGGTTTTAATATCTAAATATTTGTGAGGATGTCTAGATTGTGTTCATTGGTAAGGCTGTTATTTGTGGTTAAGTGGTTTAGATTCGTAGTGAATGAAAATGTATGTGAGGAGGAGTTAGTACGTGTGTGTGTGTGCGGGGACTTGTATATAAGTACAATTGAGAACGAAGAGAAGAAAGGTTAGCCATGATCTAGGTTTAGTTTTTGTTCGGTCAGGATAATTTTGCTTATTAAGGGGGATAGATTGTAGAAGCCATTTCGTTGTCTGATGGTGTTGGAGGCTGTGATTAGTGCAGTTTCCAGTAGTCTTCGCCGAGCTTTGTTGTGAATGTGTTTGGTGATTTTGGCCTGTTCAAATTTGAAAGCATGATCGTGCTCTGATACATGGGGAAAAAGTGCACTGAGAGAGTTATTGTTTTTTATGTTCCTTTTGTGTTAGAGTTAGGGAAAGGCGATATGCACTAGCTCAAAAATTGTATAGATTTTTCTAAAGATTATGACATGCTGAATGTCTTGGTGTTAAAATCAATTTAGCATTACATATTAATAGTTGAAAAACACTTTTTAATACTTGCTTGTACATCGGGTTATTTTCAATATAGCCGCATGATTGATAAAAAAAAAGGGGAATGGAAACAAGGTGCCACGGAAAGAAGAATGAAAAAGAAGTAAAGTCTTTCAATGAATTATAAAAGAAAATACAAGAATTATGTTTTGAAACAAATATTTTAATAAATGTTTTATTGTTTTGTATTTAAAAAAATTTTTTTTAATGGAAATTGCTCCAGACAAGACATGAAGCCACTTGATGTAAGGAGCTAAAAAAAAAAGATACTATTTCAAGGTAAAAAACTAGCCAACGATAAAATTCCGACCCAGAAAACAGCAATTCTTTGCCTTTTGCCAGAAACATCGCTCATGGAATCTGAGGACTAAAGGACAAAATAAGGGAAGCGAGAGTTACGAATCTGCCGAAAGTAAACCGAAAGTTCACTTTGTACTCTCCTTTTAAATAAATTATTTTATATAAATATTTTTATTGTTTTAAATAAATGATTTTATATAAATAGTTTTATTGTTTTAAATAAATAGTTTTATATAAATAGTTTTATTGTTTTAAATAAATGATTTTATATAAATATTTTTATTGTTTTAAATAAATAATTTTATATAAATATTTTTATATTCATTTATAAATGATTTTATATAAAAAATGTTATTGTTTTAAATAAATGATTTGATATAAATATTTTTATTGTTTTAAATAAATGATTTTATATAAATATTTTTATTGTTTTAAATAAATGATTTTATATAAATAGTTTTATTGTTTTAAATAAATGATTTTATATAAAAAATGTTATTGTTTTAAATAAATGATTTGATATAAATATTTTTATTGTTTAAATAAATGATTTTATATAAATATTTTTATTGTTTTAAATAAATGATTTTATATAAGTCACAAAAAGACTTTACTTCTTTTTATTGAACCTAATTTTGATTCCCGTATTTAGCGACTACTGTCTATCCAATGAAATATGTTGTGATCTTTGAAATAAGCCGATAATACTAGCACATTTACTTATTTAAAAAGAGTGTTTTTTACTATTTCATAGGTAATACTAAATTGATTTTAACTGCAATACATTCAGCATGTCGTAATCTTAAACAATATACAATTTTTGAGCTACTGCATATGGCCTTTTTCGAAAAAAATTATCTGAAACCTAAACTTCAGGTTGACCAATTTATGCTCTGTCAGACAAACAAAATTTTGGTAAACGTTATTTTTGGCGCCATAAATTATTGGAAAGGAAATACAGTTGGGATATTAGTCAAACCCAATTTATTTTGGTTTACTTTTTAAAAAAATACTTTTGTTCACTCCAAACAAGGCCACTGAGATGTGAGGGTCTACTGTGATTAGGGGTCAGATTTAAAGAGGTCATTCTAAGTGGGGAGTTGTGTTGCAAGGCGTTAATTCACATTGCATTTAAATTTCTGCATAGGGAAACAGGGAGGGAATTCCGAAGACAAAGTATCCAAGAAAAGAAGCTATTAGACTAGAAAGTGTTGTGGCAATTGCGGACCTCTACAGTGAAGGGGTGTGATTTTGCTGCTAGCTGGGTTGGTCGGGTGTACTTACGTTAAGGGGGTACAAGTGTAGTAAGTTCATCAGAGCAAATTCCGTGGAAGTACTTGTAAAATAAACACAGGGATGCAACCAATTAACTTTTGACGTATTTGCATTAAAAAAATTATATTTAATAGAAGATATAAGCATGTAAAATTACCGTCAGTATTGGTTGTGAGTAAAGTAATAAGGGGTCAGCCACCTTGTAATTTTAGGGAGTAAGATACCGGACCGGATTGGAAGGGACTAAGATAAATAAAACTAAAAGTGGGTTCTTTGATATGACATTTTTTCTTAGTCCATTCTGGTCTGTTTCCGTACTTTACTTCCTGAAATAACAAGATGTCTGACCCCCTTATTACTTTACTCACAACCAATAATTACGGTAACTTAACATATCTTCTATTAAATTTTATAATTTCGTTAATGCAAATATGTCACAAATGAGTAGTTCCTATTTACTTGCCTCCCCACGGGGGGGGGCAGAGTTAGATACAAGATCGGCTTTTAATGTGGAGAAATCCAGCTCCCCAAAAAGGGGAACTTTGGAGTGGGAGAAAAATTAAAATTAACTCAGTCTAGAAAGATTTCTCCTTCACTGACCGAGGACAGAAAATATAAAGTCTAGTATCAGAACAGCTGCTACACT
The DNA here is from genome assembly GCA_963556195.1 of Sepiola atlantica. NCBI lineage: Eukaryota > Metazoa > Mollusca > Cephalopoda > Sepiida > Sepiolidae > Sepiola > Sepiola atlantica. The sequence continues at coordinate 105,769,897 of OY744532.1, read as the reverse complement.
TTGCTCCGGTAAAGTAAAATAAATTGTTTTTTGGCTAATTTCCCAACTGTATTTCCTTTAAAATAATTTATGTCCCCAATAGTTAATATACCGGAATTTCTTCATTTTTTTGTTTTTTCTTTATTATTTTTGGTCTTCCATCCGCACCCTAACAAAAAAAAAAAATGCCCCCCCCCCAAAAAAAAACCCCTGATAAAACTCCCTCCCAAAAAACAATCTGACTTTACTGCTGAGTCCACAGACAAGTCTCTAAGCAAAACTTTTCTCTTTTTTTTCTTCCCCCCCCCCCCGCCGCCTTTCTTGTGGTTTTACCAGGCTTCTCCTACTCCTATTAATACTCTGCCTATTTAAAATCAAACTCCAACCATTCCCCACCAATATTTATTCCTGTTTTTATCACCCTCTCTCTCCAAGAACCATTCTGCCTCATCCTCATCATCTTCTAACACTCTGATAATAATACCAACAAAGAAGTAGCAGGCGTAGTAGTAGTAGTAGTGGTGGTAGTAGTACGACTATTGACATAAGTTACAGAAGAGAGGGGGAGGGGTACTAGTTGTACAATTCCAAGAGAATTTCATGATTGCCCAACAGGTTCATTCATTAAGGGACTAACCCATACCAAAATCCTTTCTTCTCCTCCTCCTCCTCTTCCTACTTCTTCTTCTTCATCATCATCATCTCTAAACATTGTCTCCCTCCATCTTCCGTCTCTTCCTTGATTCCTCCTCCGGTTCCTTTTCTTTTCACCGTTTTACTATTGGATGGACTATCACCAGCGGGTCTCCTCCTCACAGTAAGAGCAAAACTTTTCGAACCCTCAGAAACCAGCACAGGTTAGTTTACAAAATATTACTATCCAATAATCACATGGATAACAGATAAAAAAAATTTTGTAACGATATTATGATTACTAACACACTTTAAAATTAAAACAAAAATCAGTTGAACAGAAATAGAAATATATACACGTGTGAGAATATATATATATATGTGTGTGTGTGTGTGCATAACAATAAAAAAAAATTTAAAAAGGGGGCTATCTTCATAATTATTTATTATTGTTATAAAGCTCTATCTGAAAGGATATCGAACCCTTTCTGTGTGCAAGGTCTGCTGTCTTGTTTTGACTATGTTCCAATTCCGAAAAGTTCATTCTTCATGTTTATATATATATATATATATATATATATATATATATATATATATATATATATATATATATATATATAGTTTCATCTAGTATTGAGCACTTTAAAAAAAATATTGGTTTTAAGTTTATTTTATAAATGCATCTAAACTTGTTCAATTAATTATATATTTCGAAGAGTTTGCGTCCATAGGGGTTAATCCAGTGAATACTTACTGAGTTTATAAAATAGTACTCAATAATAAATAGAGCTGTATATTTATTTGGTATGTTTGTATAAATAAAAAGTTTTATACCCAATACATATATATATATATATATATATATATATATATATATATGAAGCCAGTATTGAGCACTTTTGAAAACATTTATTTTAAATTTACTTTATAAATGCATCTAAACTTGTTCAATATATATATATATATATATATATATTTCAGAGAGTGTGTGTCCATAGGGGGTAATCCAATGAATACTTACTGAGTTTATATAATAGTACTCAATAATAAATAGAGCTGTATATTTATTTGGTATGTTTGTATAAATAAAAAATGTTATTATATATATATATATATATATATATATATATATATATATATATATATATATACACACACACACACATTAAATGCAATCATGTTTCGATCTCCAATCTCTCTCTCTCTCTATATATATATATATATATATATATATGTATGGAAAATTTAAAAAGGAAAACTAAAACTACTATTTATGTATTCATCAACGTTTCGTCTTTATTTCAAGACTTCCTCAGGATTATTGGTCTGAAGAAATAACACACATTTATATATATGTACTAATATTATTAACATCAGTTATAATATCAATATCTATAATCATAAATTATTATTACTAATAGATACTCACACATTTTTAGCATTAAAGCCGGAGGTGACGGTTGTTAAGTTGATAACGACATGGACTGACGATCTGTCGGTTCCATAGTACCACTTTCACATGGGGATGTTGGCAACCTTCACGTGGCCCCTCCTGCAAGAATTCCAACAACCGAATCGATCCGGTCATTCATACGAATTTACTTTTATCAAAGCCAACTTAAGTTTATTGCAAATATCAATATATACATATGCGCTTACATATGTAGAAATGGAAATCGAATAGCTACTATAAATGCAATCATGTTTCGATCTCAAATCTCATCAGGCCTAATGTAATACGGTATCAAAACATGATTGCATTTTTGTAGCTATTATATATTTTTTTATAATATTATTTTATTATTAAGAAGCTCTGTCAAAATTGTATTGAGCATTATTGGATTCGATGCTAATAAATACCAATTTGATATTGAGTTATATTGTTTGGTTTGGGACTTGTTAATATGGATGTTGTATTAATATAAAAAGCAATAATAATTATATGATGGAGAGTAACAAACCTTTTCAATATTAAAGTCAACATCAGTTTGCAACAAATATAAACACAGACACGTGTGCTATATATATATATATATATATATATATATATATCACCGACGTCTCACAGCCTTGACTCTCCTCCAACGCTCACAGTAACCACGGCTACTACTTTCCTTTATCTCTCCATCATGTCAACCCAAAATTTCGATGTATTTGTATTACATTTTTCTTCAAATTATCATCCTGAGGAAGTCTTACAATAAAGACGAAACGTTGATGAATATATAAAAAAAATATATCTTGTTTTTTTTCCTTTTTCATTTCCTATATATATATATATATATATATGTATGTGTGTGTATATATATATATATATATATATATATATATATATATATATATATATATATATATATAGCGAGAGAGAGAAATAAATAGACAAACATATACATATAAGTCAGCTTCATATTATATTCCAATAACCATGTTTTTATTTTATTATTTTTATTTTTTCACATTTCCAAAAAACATAACATTTCTGTGAGATATATTTTTTACGGTCCGTTTCATTTGTCTTGTGCCAAACAACATTTTTATGTTAATATCGTCTCTTCAACATTACAAAATCATCAGAAAAATTCATAAGGAGTAAAAAGTTCTTGGATTAAAGTGTCTTGAAAAAACCTACACTATACAGTGGTTCATTTTTCGGTGAAACCAAACAAAAAACCAAAGAAAAGAGCAAACTCACAGGTGGAGGAACCCACTAATACGCCATTTTAAAATGTTATGTTTTTTGGAAATATGAAAAAATAAAAATAAAAATAATAAAATCAAAAACATGGTTATTGGAATATAATATGAATCTGACTTATATTTGCTCTGTTGTCACTAATTGACAATCATCGAGCTGAATCTTTTAAGGAGACTGCAAAGTAAAAGGCCACTGATAATATATCAGTGCCCTAGTGTCATTAATTTATATATATATATATATATATATATATATATATATATATATATATATATATATATATATATATATATTAGTGTTAGGACGATTAATCAGAATCGGAATCCTGAATCGGAAAAATCAGAACATTTTAGGGTATCAGAATTGGAAAGATTTGAGTCTGATTTCAGATTCCAAAAATAAGTCTTTTAATTTTTGTCTGTTTAAACCAAAATTTTTTCATTGCTAGTATTGATGGTAAAATGGTAAATATTCATTCTTTTTAAATACCAGTAAAACCAAAATCTATACATCATAAGTACGAATTTAGGTAAAAATGGCACCGGAAGAAATGGCACGGTAAAAATGGCACAGGTAAAATGGCACGAGTGGATAAATACGAAAAAATGGCACAAATGAAAATGTAGAATAAAATCTCACAATGAGATTATGAAATCATTATTTTCAATCCATTACAAGGAAAAAGATTAAAGAAAAAATAGTTATAAAGATTGATTCGTGTAATGTAGCCCCCCCCCTCAAGTGTACTTATAATTTTGCAAAAATATATGCACATGTGTACTTATACTTTTGCAAAAATATATGCACATGTGTACTTATACTTTTGCAAAAATATATGCACATGTGTACTTATACTTTTGCAAAAATATATGCACATGTGTACTTATACTTTTGCAAAAATATATGCACATGTGTACTTATACTTTTGCAAAAATATATACACATGTGTACTTATACTTTTGCAAAAATATATGCACATGTGTACTTATACTTTTGCAAAAATATATGCACATGTGTACTTATACTTTTGCAAAAATATATGCACCTGTGTACTTATACTTTTGCAAAAATATATGCACATGTTACACAGTAAAAAAACAACAAAAAAAAAAAACAACTCTATAACTAAATATTTAGAAATTTGAAAAAAATCGGAATCGGTAATTGTATCGGAATCGGAAAAAATATTGGAATCGTCCCATCACTAATATCTATATTGTGTGTATTCTTTCATTTAAGCAAACATCGTTAAACATAACATAATTCCTCTCCTTGATTATACCTTTTTTAGTTCTTCAATATTTCTAATAATGTTTTTGTGTCAAAATCCAAATAAATAATAACGGTTCCATATATATCACTAGCACTTTCGATTCTTCATCGGATCATCTTCAGGTGACAACAAAAAAAGCAAATGAACAAAAAGCTGGAGAAAAGAGAATTTGAAAAAGTAGCCGAGAACACGTATATGAAGCCGTTCGACCAGTGCAGTTCGAGAAAAATGTTTACAATTCCAGGACGCCAAAATAAGTGTCAGCGGATAAATTGTATTTACGTTAAGAATTTTTAAATGTTGTTACTGGTTTCATACATAACACTATTTATTGTAGGTTTCTACGTTTTAATAAAGATACATTCGAGTATTTTTTTATTTTTTAAAAATCAGTTTCAGAATGTATTATGTTCGTGTTATAAACTAAAATCTGTCTTAAATCAAAGGGGGGTAGTTTTTTTTATGCTGATAAATTAAGATAGAGTTTACCAGGTGCATGGTGAGTATATATATATATATATATACTCACATTAACAATGTTTGCATATATATATATATATTATATAAGTAAATTTCGCGTACAACAAAATCGTAGGATAAATTTCAGAGGAAACATTTTTTTTTTAATCAATGAAACAGGCGGGTGGAAAAAAAAAGAAAATTGCTCAAATTTTCCTTAAGGCCTTATCGTCTGCCCCTCTAAGAGGAAACGTCAGAATGGTAAATTAAAAACTAAGAAAATCGAATGAGATATGAGGGGGGAAAAAAAATATATATATATATACATACATACATATATAACAAAACATTATCTTTATCTTTATAAAGTGAGATACATTTATATATTTATATATACAGTATTCATCCGTAAGCTAATCAACATCAATTAATAAATATTCCTCAAATTTCAATTAATTGTTTGTTTTGAAAAATGTTTTGTAAGAAATTTTTTTAAAAACCTTGGCTTTTGGAATATGAATGAATTTTACTTACTTATATATTCTCTGTGGTTAGTGGTTGACATTCATCGAGCTAAAATTGGAAGAGGTTGGTAAACAAAGTATTCCACAATAAAATATATATATATATATATATATATATATATATATATATGAAAATGTACCACCGTATAGTGTAGGTTTTTTCAAGACAGTTAAATCCAAGAACTTTTTACTCTTTGTGATTTTTTTCTGATGATTTTGTAATGTGGCAGAGACGATATTAACATAAAAATGTTGTTGGCTCAAGACAAATGAAACGGACTGTAAAAAATATATCTGAAAGAAATGTTATGTTTTTTGGAAATGTGAAAAAATAAAAATAATAAAATCCAAAACATGGTTATTGGAATATAATATGAACAACCCCAGACAAATGCTTGATTATTAAGAAAAATTCAAAAATAAGAGCGTAATATCCATTTAATATATGTATTACAGAAGATCAGGCAACATCAGTACCGGCGGTTTCAAATCCAAACAAAGGATGGAACAGGCTGAAGAGAGTCCGGCATATGAGACTACTTAAAGATCCAATTTGTTTGGATTTGAAACCGACCGTATCGATGTTGTCATGATCTATTGCAATACATATATAAATATGTATATATATACAGATAGATAGATAGACAAATTTATATATATATATATATATATATATATATATATATATATATATATATATATATATATATATATAACTATTTTGTAATATAGCAGGAAAAATCCCAGCACAGTGTTCAATTAATTTAGAATTAAAATTAAAAATTAAAAGCAAAATATTTATTTATTGGATGGCTAAGTTCTTCTGTACTTGAAACCGACGGTATGAATGTTGTACTAATTTTTCTGTACCAAAAAAAAAATATATATATATATATAAGAACAAGAGGGTAAGGTAAAATAAAATACCTTTAAAAGCAAGTTTAAAGATGCGATATTTTTTTTTTTATTAAAAAAAAAAGAAAACTCGATACCGATTTTTTTTCTTTTTTTTTTATAAACTTTCATTCAAATATATACATATACCACGTGCAAGCGTAATCTCGTACCGAAAGTGAGAAAAAAAAGCACCTCATAAACCGGCTGCAACAACTAAACCGGCTGTCCAATAAGATCGGATCTACAAACTACACTGAAGAGGCCAATTCTATCTTGGCGAAATTTATCTGTACTATAAACTAAAAATGAAAGTTTATAAAAAAATTTAAAAAATCGGTATTTAATAAAAAAAAAAAAAAATATCGCATCTTTAAACTTGCTTTAAAAGGTATTTTATTTTACCTTACCCCTTGTTCTTAAATTTAATTTGGATGCTTTAAAAAAGGTATGAACTTTTCAAATATATACATATATATATATATATATATATATATATATATATATATATATATATAGTAATCCAGGTAAAGTACACATCCACAGGATAAAAATCCAAAGAATTTCAACCGGGCTTATAGAGAGTACTTAATGCTTAATATCAAATAGAGCTTTTATATATATGATTATTTTTATTTATACAGACATGTACATAATCTGCAACACTGGCATGTTGATGTTATGGATCAACAGCTGTTAAAAGCTGAAACCTAATCAGGCAGAATAAAAATATGATCCTTCCCTTAGGTAATATTTAGAAAGAATACTCTTATTCTATATTTCAGTTCGAATGTCCATTGATACCAGTGGTTTCATGGAAAAACTGGAAATCCAGCCTGTAGGACTAAAGAATACCAAGTGTGAGTGCTCTTTAGCCGATGAACAATCAATCAAACATGTTGGAAGTAATGTGTGTATATATATATATATATATCTCACAATGTTTCATTTTACTTCAGTCGAAGTTCTCAGAAATCAAGGGGCCCCTTCCTGGGGCTAACACTTGATCTCTATATGAGATACATAGATACCCAAATATTCTATTAAAATTCTCCTTTATTTCTCCTACATTGAGTTAGTAAAAAGTTAAGAATAATACATTTCTTCTCTCCCCAACAGACCAGTCAAGTATGTCATAGTATATCTTTCTTGTGGTCTGTTTGTCTTACCGGATTACAGGACAAGAATTCATCTAGTCTGGTGGAGTATCCAGCTACGTGGGGTTACTTGAGGTAACATCACTAGGAGAAGATGCACTATTCCTCGTATGAGGGGATCTTATTTGTGCTGCGGATACTATGTAATTTGGAATATTTGGTCAGGGTTTACTTGTAGGGGTAAGTATCCTCATGTCAGGTTGTCCTGACAAACCCTTGTACAGAGAGACCGAAGACACACGAGGATAGTGTCTAGTAGGTAATTCAAACTATATATATATATATATATATATATACCAATATTAATTTTAAAATCTTTTTTACCTACATATGCCAGCGGTTCAAGCTTTCGCTCTCATCAGTGTAAGGAATGATAATCTCAGACGGTCGTAAAGTTCGAACCCGGTTACAGAATCACCCTAGACTCTGAAAGCAAGCGTTATAACCAAATGGCCATGGGACATTACCACTACAAGAAAGCGAATTTAAGTTCTATTTATGCGAAAGAAAACACATATAGAAAGACTGTCTGGAGAGTATTCAACGAACGTTGTCGGAATATATATATATATATATATATATATATATATATATATATATATATATAATATTTATAAATAAATATTAATTATTTATTACCTACAGACATCGATGTTTCATGCTTACGCAATCTTCAGTGCAGGAAGTTAATTTCCGACGGTCGGCGGGCGTGAACTCTGATCACAAATCGCCACTGATTCGCAGTCAAGGGTCTTACCTGTTGGCCACCGCAAATTAGGTTGGAAGGAAGGAGGAATTTAACTTTGTAAATGCCAAGTCGGCGGGTATTTACAACGAGCAGCAAAGAGTGATCAACAACAACACACCGTGTTGGATCTCGCAATGAAGCTAGTAGTACTGCTTGTTATTAAACTCTCTCAGAGTGCCCAGCCTTAGTAAAGGGGGCTTTTAATAATATTTATAAATAAATATTAATTATTTATTACCAACAGACATCAATGTTTCATGCATACATGTATATATATATATATATATATATATATATATGTATATCTAGGCAGCATCTTCTCTTGCAGGCAAGTATTGTTGAATATAAGAGACAACTCATGTCTAGATATCCTTTGGTAGATCATTTCAATAGTCCGAATTAGGATCTTAGTTTCGGAGGGGAATTGGCTGATGAATTTGCCATAGTTTATATTCGTCTCCCAAGTACTTTCAGACTCATCCGGGTCCATCTTCAGGGGAATGAAGTTAATCAGGTACAGACCATGTGTTAGTATTATAGAAGGTTTTGGCGGGAATTATGTAAAAAGTACGAAACTATATTTAGAACTAATTACTTGGGAGACAAATCTAAACTATGGCAAATTCATCAGCCAATTCCTCCCCGAAACTAAGATCCTGATTCGGACTATTGAAAGGATCTACCAAAGGATATCTAGACATGAGTTGTCTCTTATATTCAACAATATATATATATATATATATATATATATATATATATATATATATATATATATATATATATATATATATATATATATATATATATATATATATAACCAAGATGACAACGTTTGCTGGTGAAGCTATCCAGTTCCTCTAACTTTCATGTTAATGCAACAATCAGACTACGAAACTGGATAGTAAAATTGATTATCTTAACTCGCAAAAAAATTAAATAAAAAAAGGAACAAATAGGAACTTTCACTGTTGTTTAATCAAACATGTATCAAATAATATATATATATATATATATATATATATATATATATATATATATATATATATATATATAATGAATAATATGGGGAAAACTTTATATAAGATGAAATAGAAAAAAAAAAAAAAAGAGAAAATAATTTTATATAAAACAAATTTTAAAAAAACCCGTTTTGTATGGTTTCGGAATTTACGAATAAAAAAATTCACGAATAAAAACAAAGTTCTCACATTAGCATAAAAAAAAAAAAAAAAAACAGCTTAGGTAGCATGGTTTTAATGAAAAAAAAAAAAAAAAAAAAAAAAAAAAAAAAATTATGTGTAAAGATGAATCATGATTAATAATGAATTAACTCAGTTAAGAGATAAAAGTGTGGTTACACCAAACCCAAAACATATGAAGAGACAAAATGGTGCCACACTACAAAATTATTTTCTCTTTTTTTTTTTTTTTCTATTTCATCTTATATAAAGTTTTCCCCATATTATTCATTATTCATTTTGTAGTGTGAAACACTGTAGTGTGTACAGTGAATGGATGGGATTTAGTTGATTGTCGAGTTGGTCTAGTGAATTTACGTCGAGGGGGCATTGTAGCATTGAATACTTTTTTGGCTCGTTACATTTTGTCAAACTGATTTGTTTTAATCAATCCATTAATTTGAATTCCTTCAGTGAATTCGTCTTTCTTTTTCTTTCTTTTTGTTTAGATATTAGTTTAAGCCTCCCAGCGCTCCTGGCATTTTCTTGGAATCCAGGATTTTTCTTTTATTTAATTTTGACAAGGAGAGGAAAAAAATCTCTTGAAATATATCAAATTGAACCTTGATCATCCGGAATATTACAAACTAACACGCTTGCTGTCTTGTAAGTTCGTCTAGAAAAATAAACAAACCTTTTCGATCTATATCCGACTTATTTCGGTTTGGTTTTGTTTTTGTTCTTCACAGCTTCCAGCGATCCGGAATTTCGCATTGCCTTTAACCTTTTTAAAACTGTTATTATTACTCCCAACAATGCTTCCAGCAAACTACCAATTTATATATATATATATATATATGGAATAAGATAATACTTTAAAGATATAAATAAAATCTTTAACCAGTAGACTATCAGGATAAAAAAAAGCTCAATATAGTGTATAGTGCAATAATAGTAATTGAATGACATAATAAAATGAGAAATTCATCTTTGAAAACTCATGAGTTAAGGACGCAATATCACTCCTTGTTTTTGAATTTTAATAAAATCTGATTAATTTCTCATTTTATTATGTCATTCACTCCCGGCACTTGACAATGTTTACATTACTTACATTCGGTCAGTGTTGTATGATAGCACAGGAGTAGGAGCGCCGATTGTCAGCTCGACGGTTGAGTTTCAATCCCGGCTTGAGGCACTAACTGATCTAGTCGCACTGAAGAGCTGTGATACAACGAAACAGTCTGTATGTGGATGACTGCACTTTAGTGGTAGTACAAATACAGCGTGACGTCATTTGCTTTATAATGCATCATTCCTTAATATAAGTAGAATGCCTGTGTTGTCATCGCCGCTTTAAATGTGTTTAAACTACCATAGTTTATCAGCTGTTCAAATATTGGCCACGAGGTTTAAGACGTTGGATTTGAGTTGAAAAATACTTATAATCCAGGGTTTCGAATCGTGTGACCGGTAGTGAATAGTCATACTTCTACGCTGAAGAGTCTCGATTGAAAAGAGACGAAACGTATACGTCCGTAGATAATAAACAATAACAAATATTTTTCATATATATATATATATATATATATATATATATATATATATATAAAGAGAGAGACAGACAGACAGACAGACAGACAGAAATAAACAAAAAAAGAAAAAGACGATTTTTTTTACATCAAGTGGCTTCATGTCTTGTCTGGAGCGATTCCCATTAAAACAACTTTTTAAAAAGACTTTGGTATTTAGTTATCTTCTCCTCTCCGTTACTATTGATGGATGCATTTCGTATTAATAAAATAAAACCTTTCAGATTATTATTGTATGTAGCTTATTTTTTTTCTAAATTCATATTAGTGGTCCACCAAATGTAAAATTATATATTTAGTGGTCCACCAAATGTAAAATTATATATTTAGTGGTCCACCAAATGTAAAATTATATATTTAGTGATCCATGAAGTTCAAAAGGTGAGCGACCTCTGCTCTGACACATGTCTGTCACACCTCTGGAGCGTTTTCAACGTCTGTCACACCTGTATCAGCAATTGCCTGAAAGAACATCCCTTCTGAATGTGCTACGGTTATATTAACTCTGGACTCGTTTCCGTTTTTCTTTTCCTTCCTTTCCTTCCCCTACTTAGTTTTAAACCTTATTCTCCTTCTCTCTTTTCCTCTTTTTTTCTCTTTCTTTTTCTTCATTTCTCCTTTTTGTTTTCTATTATACTTAAATCATTTGTTGAACTAACAACTTCATATTTTAACCACATGCTAAGAAGCTTGACTCGTGGCATGATGTTTCTACACATAGACCGACTTTTCACAGACTTTTCACAGACTTCTGGCTTTTGAATCATTCTGGGATCTTATTGGAATCAATCATTTTACACTACATAATTGCCACATTAAAAACCTGCATGGATGCAATGACTTTCTGCTCATTTAAAAAAAACTTTCTTTGAAATATTTTCGCTTTACGCATATCTTAAAATTTGTGTTGCAAATTTTAAAATTAATACTTACCAATATCAACAATTTATTGATTTTCCTTATGTGGAGAAGGGTAATTATTTGAAAATCCATGGATTAAAAGTAATTTTATTATATTACTTGCTTAAACACCTGATGATTTAATAAACTTGTAACTTTACTTTATGTATTCATCATTTCAATATTTCCTATATATATATATATATATATATATATATATATATATATATATATATATATATATATATATATATATATCTTCTTTTTTCTCCATTTCATTCTTCTAAAAAAAATTTTTTTTTAAATACTTTGCCTATTATTTCCATTTATTCCTTTTCGGTTTAATGGCGTGATTCAATCTCCCTTTTTTCTTTTTTTTCTCCCCACATTACTCTTTTCCCCGTTTTTAAGCGATATTCGCCGACGTTTTCTCTTGACAATGTGTCGGCCGAAAAATACCTTGGGAATTAGTTTTTATTCTGTTAATTTCAGTCGATCTTTTTATTCTTTTTAAAAGTTTTTGATCGACGATTAAATATATTATTTAATATTTCCTCTCTTTTTTTTTCTTGCGATAGTGTCTCGACTCGCTATGACTCCGTTCATCATATTTAAAACCAATAATATATATATATATATATATATATATATATATATATATATATATATATATATATATCTGATTAAACAGAAGTGAAAGTTCCTGTTTGTTCCTTTTTTGATACAATTTTTCGAGTTGGCAAGCCAACAATCTAATGTTGTGCTCCACTGTGAATAACTAGTAATGCTGATTCTGTGCTCCAATACCCAATGCGAGAATGTGTCTCTCCAAATAATACATATACTGGCATGACTAGAACAAGTATGTCTCACATGTCACCTCTCCTCTACTCACAGCTCCATCTACTAACATTTAATTGCACACGACATATCCAAAAAAGACTTCCAAAATATATTAACAAAAAACACTGCTATCCTCGCTACCTCAAATTGTAACCTTCGCCTCCCCATCATCGAAGCCTTACACATTCGAGCACGTAAACCCACCATCAATCAAGCTCGATATGAGGGGAGAGAGAGTATATTAAAATGTTTTTAAAACATTCTTAATCGACTTTCGTAATAAATTCACCAATTTTAATTTTGTAACCTCATAACATGCCCGACGACGACTCATGAGAGTTGAAAACGTTCGCAAATATGGGAAGTTGTTATTTACATTGAAGCACAACATTAGATCGTTGGCCCACCAACTCGCAAAAAATTAAATTAAAAAAGGACAAATAGGAACTTTCATTGTTGTTTAATCAAACATGTATCAAATAATATATATATATATATATATATATATATATATATATATATATATATATATATATATATATATATATATATAATTAACTTGTTACAAATATCCAGGGGGTATGAATCCGAAGGAAGTTGAAACCGGGTTTATGAGAGTGCTCAATGAAAATTCAGAGCAAAATATATATTTTTTGATTTTATTCCATTAGTTGCGACAAAACAAGTTTTGTTTCATTGGTGCAAATAGCGACCAACTCATCGGGCCGGCGAAAGGAATTCAAATGGCATAAAATTTTAACTTCACTTTAACGGGAGATTGAAAATTGAAAATACATTGGAGGGGGAGGGGGACAGAGTTGGGGCTTTGTCTATAACGGTGACATGGGACATGAGAGGGGAGGGGGGACCCCAACAAGTCGTGTTTCAAATTATTACGTGGGAGGTTTTTCACGTGTCTGTGCTGTGATGATCTCAATCTCGGCCGGGGTGGGAGGAAGGGAGATGGAGCGACGGCCAGAGTGAGTTAAATTTAAAATGAGAATAAAATTATGATTACTATTATTATTATTATTATTATTATTATTATTATTGTTATTATCATTAATATTCTTACAAACTTGTTATTTCTATTTCTATTTTTATTCTAATTTTATTTATATTTATCTTTATCTTTATTTTTATTTTTATTAAGGCTTTTATTAAGGCTGTTATCACTGCGACTATCGTAGGTATGATTGGCAGGCGTTATCATTGTCATAATCGGTTTTGTTAATGATAAAACTGGTAACACCAGAAAACTTCTCTTATAAAATGATTCCACTAGTATTGATCTCGGTATAATATAATCACAATTTAAAAAATATAATCACAACAAAATTCACTACAAATAATAAACAAAACATTAAAATAAAATAAATAAAATGCAAAAGTAGCAATTAATACCCTAAATTAAAATTATCAAACATTTTTATCCACATGATAATTACTTATTAGAATTAAAATAAAATAGGAATGACGGTTGTAATCATAATTTTATTCTCATTTTAAATTTAACTCACTCTGGCCGTCGCTCCATCTCCCTTCCTCCCACCCCGGCCGAGATTGAGATCATCACAGCACAGACACGTGAAAAACCTCCCACGTAATAATTTGATACACGACTTGTTGGGGTCCTCCCCCCTCCCCTCTCATGTCCCATGTCACCGTTATAGACAAAGCCCCAACTCTGTCCCCCTCCCCCTCCAATGTATTTTCAATTTTCAATCTCCCGTTAAAGTGAAGTTAAAATTTTATGCCATTTGAATTCCTTTCGCCGGCCCGATGAGTTGGTCGCTATTTGCACTAATGAAACAAAACTTGTTTTGTCGCAACTAATGGAATAAAATCAACAAAAAAAAATATATATATATATATATATATATATATATATATGAAGCAATCCAACAAAAGATATAAGCGTCAACTAATATCTTATAATTAGTGAAACATCCGGATAAAAACTGAAGCTCAATATACTGGATAGAGCATTAATATTATAATATAAAATGAAGTAATAAAATAAGGTGTCAATCAAATTTTATTAGAATTCAAAGTTCAAGCAAAGTATCCTTAAGTCCTTAGCTCATGAGTTTTCAAAGATAATTCTTCTCTTCAGAGGACCATTACCGCAGTCATACTACTACAGGTAATAAAATTACGCTTTGAAAATATATAAAAATTATATACACAAATACATAAAAATACATAACATCACATCAAACATATCAACCCCAAAACATACTTTTTGTTGAATCCATACAGTCCATCCAGGTCATACAAATTGAAAAGCATAATCAGGAAAGACATTACTCCAAGTTACAGACAGCAGTCCATATACGTGAAATTGAAGGGGCTGGCAAAGTTATCCAGTCGCGAAATGTGTCAATATTCAATGTTAATGATAAATAAATCAAATAATACAGAAAGTCCAATCAAAGTTCCAAAATCCCGATATGTGCAACCCAAGTCAAATCAAAGTTCAGGATTTTGGAACTTTGATTGGACTTTCTGTATTATTTGATTTATTTATCATTAACATTGAATATTGACACATTTCGCGACTGGATAACTTTGCCAGCCCCTTCAATTTCACGTATATGGACTGCTGTTTGTAACTTGGAGTAATGTCTTTCCTGATTATGCTTTTCAATTTGTATGACCTGGATGGACTGTATGGATTCAACAAAAAGTATGTTTTTGGGTTGATATGTTTGATGTGATGATATGTATTTTTATGTATATAATTTTTATATATTTTAAAAGCGTAATTTTATTACCTCTAGTAGTATAACTGCGGTAATGGTCCTCTGAAGAGAAGAATTATCTTTGAAAACTCATGAGCTAAGGACTTAAGGATACTTTGCTTGAACTTTGAATTCTAATAAAATTTGATTGACACCTTATTTTATTACTTCATTTTATATTATATATATATATATATATATATATATATATATATATATATATATATATATATATATATGGAATGTGTATGTATACAAATATGTACATATTCTTTTATGTGCTGAAGACTAAAATCATGAATTCATCAAGTTTTACTCTGGTGGAATAGTGATAATAAAGATTTTCTGAAACACGTGTACACAAGGCAAAACATTGTTGAGTGTTGATTTTTGGAGCATGATTACAAAATAATGTTGTAAATTTTGTATGCTACTAAATTAAAACATATAAGCTCTGTTTGACATAGCGCGTTGACCATTGAGCTTAATTTTATCTGCAGTATTTGATATATCCTAGAGATTCATAAGATCCTATTTATTAATAAAATTTGACTCGAAATATAATAATAGTTTGAGTTCTTAAACTTAAACTTTTCTTTAAATTATACATATATATATATATATATATATATATATATATATATAGCAATAGATGAAGTGAAAGAATAAAATAAGGTGCGAATCAAATTTTATTACAGTTCAATGTTCAGGCAAAGTACTTTAAAGTCCTTAACTCATGAGTTTTCAAAGAAAATCTTCTCCTCAGAGGACCATTACCGCAATTACATTACTGCAGGTAATAAAAGTTAAACTTTGAAAATATATAAAAATATATATATAAAAATACATAAAGGTATATAAACATCAAATATATCGGCCCAAAACATACTTTTTTGTAAACCTATACAGTTCATCCAAATCAAAAAGTTCAAAATAGCTCCAGGCAAGATATCAAATAGGTTGATTAAAAAATAATCCAAATGGTGAATGGTGGTCCAAAAACGAAAAAAGTTATCCAGGTTGGAAATTTGTTTGCTATTGATGCAGTAGTGAAAAGTGTATTCAAGGTGTATGCAAATTAATAAAACGACAGAGAAAACGATAGATAAAGCAAATCATATGAAAAGTTCAGAAAACTCACTTGGTGTTGAATATTATACTGTCCAAATATATATATATATATATATATATATATATAATGTTACAGACGTTCATAGCAACATGTTACCGTCGGTTTAAAATCAACAAGTGATCAACAAATGATCTCGTCGACTCTCCTCAGCCATTATTGCGGAAATATATAATATATATAAATTATATATATATATATATATATATATATATATAGCAGAACACAGGAAATATATAATATATATAAATTATATATATATATATATATAGCAGAACACAGAAAATATATAATATATATAAATTATATATATATATATATATATATATAGCAGAACACAGAAAATATATAATATATATATATATATATATATATATATATAGCAGAACACGTACAAATATAAATATATTTGAATATATATATATATATGTGTGTGTGTGTGTGTGTGTAATCTGTGAAAAAGTATATATTAATCTGATAAAAATGCGAACAGGTAATCAAAATTTAATTAACACGCTCGAAAGATGAAATACGAGCAAACGTATTATTCCATGCAATATTATCACAATCTGAAATCTTAGTATAAGAAGACAAACGCAATCAATCCTTGCGGATTCTGATGAGATTCGAATAATAATGAAGATGAGAAACAGAGAAATGGAGATGTAGATAATATGGCGGGTTTAATTCAACATTTGAGAAGATCAGAGATAACAACAATTGAGTTGTGAAGGATGACTTTTCATAGGTCAAACAGTATACAAGAACATGCACACAATTTACATATAAATAACATTCTCATATTTATGTGTGCCTGTGTATATATATATATATATATATATATAAGGTTAATACAACAAAAGATATAAGAGGCAACTTATACCTTTAATTAGTGAAGATCTGGATAAAAATGAAGCTCAATATACTGGATAGAGCATTAATAGCATTAGATGAGATGAAAGAATAAAATAAGGTGCGAATCAAATTTTATTACAAAGCAAAGTAATTGAAAGTCCTTAACCCATGGGTTTTCAAAGAAAATTCTTCTCGTCAGAGGATCATTACCGCAGTGGAATTACAGCGAGTTTTATTTACTCGCTGTAATTCCACTGCGGTAATGATCCTCTGACGAGAAGAATTTTCTTTGAAAAACCATGGGTTAAGGACTTTCAATTACTTTGCTTTGTTATAAAATTTGAAAACATAAAGATAAAAATATAAAAATATAATAATAATAAACAAAATTAATAATAAAATTAATAATAACAAAAAACTATTATTAAAAAAATAATAAATATATGCAACATAAATTGCATCGGCCAAAAACATATATTTAAGTTGAAATACCCCATCAAGGTAGAAATAATATTGATTAAAGTAGTTTTTAAAAAATAAGGCAGTCCAAATGGTGGAAATTAAATCCCAAAGTAAGCCGAAATGTTACAATTCCATGTGTAATGTTCAAGACATGTATTACATGTATTACATGTATTACATGTAAGCGAAACAATGATTAGGGGATCATGTTATATACTTTGTTTGCACTTTGAATTGTATTAAAATTTGATTCGCACCTTATTTTATTCTTTCACTTTATCTAATGCTATATATATATATATATATATATATATATATATATATATATATATATATTCTCTCTCTCTCTATATATATATATATAAAAGTCCATGTTTGTTTGCTTGTGTATTTTGAAATCGGTATGTTAACAGTTGGAACATTCAAATAAATATAATATTGAAATATGAGTTAAATCTTTCATATAATCTACAGACACCATTGAAATTTTCCTTGGATTCCATCTAGGTTCACTCGGATCAATTATCTGTTAGGTCCATAAAATAACTGAAATATATTAGAATATAAAGAAACAAAATTTTTTTTAAAAATAAATTTACTTTCGTTTCGTAAAAGAAAAATGAAATTAAACCAAGAATATCCCACGGACGAATGTATTATAAACATTGAAATAATTATTTTTATTGGTATTTGAAAAGTTTAAAATAATTAAATGAAAACGAATTCGCTTCTCTTCCTGCTGACTGTTTTCCTCCTACCTATAGACTTAGTCTTTTCAAGACGAAGGCCAATAGGCATCTCAGGTCTTTGCGATAATCATATTTTGTTCTTGTTAGTTCCTTACATCAAGTGGCTTCATGCCTTGTCTCGAGCGATTTCCATTAAAAAAAAATCATTTGCCATTTAACAGCTCCTCTATAAGAAACGCAGCGTCAACAATTTGTTTTTTCTCTTCTTTCTCTAGCTGTTTTGTTCATTTGCTTTTGACACCTGAGGAGGATTCGGCGAAGAATCGAAAACATTCGTGAAACCTATGGGGCATCTATTAAGTTTTTTAAAATTTTAATGCAAAAAAGACTATCAGAAAAATTGAAAAAATAAAAAAAGGTATAACTAAACCGATGAATTCTGTTATTTTAACAATGTTTGAATAAATGACAAAATGCTGCCGAAATATACACAATATATATATATATATATATATATATATACCGGGTTGTTGATAGTTGCTGCGTGGGCTAAGATGTAGGAATTTGAATTTGAAACATAACTCGTGTTCCAGGGTTCGAGTCTGGCCACTGGTATAAATAATCATCTCTACACTGACGATTCCCGAAAGGATGAAACGTATACGTATGTAGCTAAAACCAAATATTTATAATCATATATATATATATATATATATATATATATATATATATATATAATACAGGGTGTCCCAAAAGTCACTGATACTTGAAAAAAATTCATAACTTCTTTGTTTATAAATATTTAAGTAATAGTCTACAAAATTTTGTAATGTTCAAATTAACTACTGGTAAAATTTGGTAAGTTTGATTAAGAATTATACGAGTTATTAAAGATTTACAAGGGTCAGTGACGTCTGGGACACCCTGTATATATATATATATATATATATATATATATATATATATATATATTCAGGTTTCAACAGTCCGACCGTCTGAGATTATCATCCCTACACTGATGAGAGCGAAAGCTTAAAATACTGGTGTATGTAGGTAAAAATAATTTAATATTATTTACTTAAAATTAATATATATATATATATATATATATATATGTATATATATATATATATAAACATTTAATGAATCAACACATTACTATTGTTCCAAGAATTAGAACATCATTTTATATATATATATATATATATATATATATATATATATATATATATTATATATACATACAGAGAGTGTTTGAGACAAATTTGTCATTTTTTGGAAAGGAAAGAAAAAACGTCATATCTCGACCAATAATTGATGTATTCCCAAAGTAAATCTCTTAGAAGAACTCCTGCTGAATACATATCATACAAAGAAGAGTACCCATGATCCTTCAGAACAGTTTGCAGATGAGACCTGAACCTTGAGCATGTAGCCTTCACAGCGGCTTTTAAGAGATGCCTGAACACCAGTTTGATCCTGGTAATCAACTTGTCGTCGGTGTTGCAGGTAATACAGTTGGTCTCTTTCTCAAATGCGCCCCACACATTATAGTTCATAGGGTTGCAATCAGGCGAGATGTTGAAACTGGCAAAGTCGTGGAAGTTCTCAGACAGCCACTTCTGGGTTTTCCCTGAACAGTGACACAGAGTGGAGTCCTACTGCCACACATATGGCCTTCCTGCAGCTACTCTCTTCACACCCAGCACTTGATGACAACAGTGGACAGCAACTCAGTATAACCATCTGAACTGAGTCTAAGTCTCTTTTCGAAAATGTAGGCAGCATGACATGACCCTCGCTAAAAACACCCAAAAAACCATCACAGTTTTAGGAAACTTGGTCTTTATGATACATGAACCCATCTGCATTGTCCTGAGAAAAAAAAAACAGAGCATTTCCGAGGGTTTCATTTTGTTGAGGAGTTTTTTGGTTTTGTAAGGTGGTTCTCTTGGGCCTTGGCTGTGAGGAGTTGGTCCTTGAAACTCTTGTATGAGGAGTATCGAAGATTCTTGTTCAGTGTTTTCTTCATAGTTATCATTCAAACGCACATCTTTTTGCCAAGGTTCGCATTGCTTTGCTTAGATCTTGCTGTCTGTCTGCCTGAAGCCAAAACTCCATCAGAGTCATATTACTATTTACTTAGTCTGCCAGCTTCTATATATAGTACTACAAAAACCGCCGTAAACATATAAATAAAGTAGAAAGAAATTTCAAGACGAGACTGCGATTCGAACAGAAAACGTGTTAAGAATCTTACTTAAACTAATACTGTTTCAACTTGCTGGACTTTTTATTTTGCAGCTTCTCAGCAAATTTTGTTGCGTAAACACTATCAGAATACCTGCTATGATCTTTCCTGCTAGCCACTGTTTCCAAATCACCGATTGTAATTCTTCAGTTCACATCTCAGTCTTCAAAGCACACTTTACTGCAGCTAAGATTTCTTGAATTTTTTATCATCATAGTGCAGGTCACTCTCTTCTAATATTCCTGTGCTTTCCAGTCGTCTTCAATTCTCAAACCCATTAATAGTATACAGAAACTTCTATTTGTTGCACTTTACTGTCATTAAATAATTAAAATGGTTCTGAAATGAAAGAATATAAAAAAATTATAAAATTTTTTCTGGAACGCATACTATATAGAAAAATATATTTGAGTTTATATAAAAAAATAGATTTTTAAAGTATATATCCTTTATAATAGCATCCAAATTATTTTTAAAAAAAAGAAGCTCAATGAAGTTTCCGGCTTCAGAGCATATATACGAGTTGGTTGCATTCCAATGACCAAAATAAATAAATAAATTAGTCATAATTTATTTATTTATTTTATTTCTTTATTTCGGCGAAGGCCTATATTTTTTGCTTTCTGTCTTACGCGCGTTTCGCTACCCGATAAGAAAAATGACGATTTAGGTCTACCAGCTGCTCTACATAGACAATCAATCAATAATGAAAAAAAAGCACATTATTCCAACACAAAACGGGAAGAAAGGTGAGAAAGAACGGCAAGTAAAAAAAACACAGAAAAAACACCTCACTTTAAAGATGACAATCATAGACCCACCCACCCTAAACATCTGACAAGATGGCAGCCTTAGAATCGGATTACACTGTGTCATGTTATCATTCCTATTCCCTGTCCTGCTTTTTCCAATCACCCCACGGTAATCTTGTAACGGCTCCATCTACTCCAGTTCTGAAATTAAAGTGATCCTTCTCCGAGACAGAAAGTGATCCAAGACTAAGCAGCTCTGTTAGACGAAAACAAACTGGCACCAGTAATCTATCCCCTACCCCTTCTTTTGTCTGTTGAAAACATTTCTGCTACAAGAAGCTAGGAGCTGGATTTAGTTGTCAGAGACGCCCTGATACGCTTTTCATTTGGGATATTTAATTTAAAAAGCTTATCACCCACAGCCATCCTGATAATAAAAACAGTAAAAATATATATGAGCAGTTTAGACTAAGGAGCTCTGTTGGCCCGAAGCAAACTGGTTTTAAAGAGCGAGTAACCCACCTTTTACTCCTAGGAGCTGGATTTTGTTGTCTAGGGAGTCTTTGATACGCTTATCGTTTGGGATATTTAAACAGTTGATGAAAGCTAATGCCTAACAGCCCCCCCCCCCCCCCGATAATAAAAACCTTGAAAATATATCTGAGTGGTTTAGACTTACCGAGGTGGCGTTGATCAGATGTTATTTCCATTATGGAAAATTGCTTTTGTTTCCGTTAAGAAGAAAATGAAAGATCAAAGAAGATGAGGAGGTTTGGGAATGTTGCAGTAATTTGGGGTATC
Organism: Sepiola atlantica; assembly: GCA_963556195.1. Classification (NCBI taxonomy): domain Eukaryota; kingdom Metazoa; phylum Mollusca; class Cephalopoda; order Sepiida; family Sepiolidae; genus Sepiola; species Sepiola atlantica. The sequence goes on along the minus strand of OY744532.1, from coordinate 105,747,339 downwards.
AGCTAAGCAATTTACAGGTAAAGTATAAATCCACACACACACATATATATATATATATATATATATATATATATATATATATAAATATTATTATACTAAAGCCGAATCAATCAACGTTTGTTTCCCTAAGGTTTTTTCTATATATTTTAATCACACAAAATATATGCTAAAATATTCTTCAGTTCTGGTATAGAGTTATATTTGAAAAAAATTATATTTGAATTCTCAAAATTGGAAAAAAATTTCTAGACATAAAG
>OY744532.1:105724582-105742082 GCA_963556195.1 Sepiola atlantica | reverse complement strand
CAACCTTTTCTGTTATTTCTTCTTCAATTTTCAAAGTGAAATGGAACAGGTAATATTTATTTATTATAAATACCACATTACCGAATTTTATCCTCTGACGAGAAGAGTTTTATCTTTGAAAAATCATGGTTTAAGGATTAGTTGCATCTGAACTTTCGATGTAATAAAATTTGTATCAATTTTATGTAATTTTATGCAATTTTTTATCTTCATCTTTCCTTCTTTAAAATATATATATATATATATATATATATACATACATATATATATACTCATTTGTATGAGTGCGTGTAACATTCAATCCTGCACATGCTAATAAAGTTATAATTGACAGTAATTAATTCTGATTAATATTAATCGTATTTGTGTCTTCAAACTTTCGCTTCCCTTCGAATTAAAAAAAGGAAAAAAATGGCTCTGCTCTGTTAACTTCCAAATAACATAGCTTCCAGGAATTAATTGCTAGAACTGTTGTAAGTGACCTGACCTTAAGAAACTTATTGTGTGGGCACAAAAAGCTTCTTACAAGTGTGTGTGTGTGTGTGTGTGGAAAGTAAATGATCTGAATGTCTTCATGAACCTTATCTCATCTCATATTTCTCAAGTTCGGAATGGTACGAATGCCGCCGACGAAAGGTTTTGTATTCGCGTTATTTATGCTACACAGACTTTACAAAAGAACTCATCAAAGATTGACAAAACTAAGAAATCCAGAAAAAAAAATGCTTAGTCTGTGTCAGTTATAAACCTGCTAATGAAATCATTTTCATCTTTTTTTTTATGCATTTAATTAGACCCTGTTCCAATCTATCTATATATCTATATTAGTTTCCTCCCCATCTTCACCATTACCATCAGGAGCAGCAGCAGCACCAGAAGCAGCAGCAACAATAGTAGTTTAACGTCCGTTTTACATGCTGGCATGTGTTGGACGGCTTTTAGAAATTGTCTTCCAAACTAACCTATCTCTTACCAGGTCTTTATTTATCCCTCTTTCTCTCAAATCCATTCTTATCACTTCCTCCTATCTCTTCCTCCCATCTCTTCCTTGGCCGCCCCTGCTACCTCAACTGTTCTACATCTACTAACCCAAGAAGTCTCACCCATTCTTTCATCGTAACCATACCATCGAAGTCTTCTGTTCTGCACACATCTTCATATACTGTCCAGATTTAATCTTTCTCTTAGATGATCAGATCTAAGCCTATCGATAAGACTCACATTACACAGCCATCGTATCATTCTCATATTATTTCTCTCCATGCAACACATAGCCTCAACCCTTACTGGCCAGGTTTCACTTACATACATCATCGCACTGTGTACATATGTCTGGTAGACTATTCTCTTGATCAACAATAGTAACACTCTGCTGGTTAGTGCTGGCAGAAGTTCCCTTAACTTACTCCATCCACTCCTAGTTCTTGCAATCACACTAGCACCTGCTCCACCTTGTGCTCCAATGGTATCACCAAGGTTACAAAAATTCTAAATAATCTCAATTGCCTCGCCATCCAAATACACTTTCTCCACATCTGAGTTCTCATCCATCTCCATTGTCTTACACTTCTTGCACACAACTGGTTATCATCCCTCAACTGTCGTATTTATGCTGTGCTTAAAAAAATGATTACAAACACTGATGTATACACATATGATGTATATCGTTATTGTCGATGGCGGTGAATGAGTGCGGGTTAATGAGGAAGGGGGAGGATGCACAGGAATTGGCGGAAGTGGTTTTCTCAAGCTTGATCGCCAGTTGACTCTTGAGTTTATATAATGATTATGGATACCCATGCATCCACCTCTAAATGCCCATTCTGGGATTTCGCCTTTGCTGTCAATCTAGCCACGCCACTAGGGCGTTTATTTAGCGATGGAGTATCTCTGTCTACAGGTAACCTTTTACAGATAATCTTTGCAGATGGTTTTGAATCAATCAACAAATATTTTATTTAACAAAAGTTGTGTTTCCGTGTCAATCAACCATGTCAGTTAGTCGCATTTTCTTTCTTCTGGCCAGGTTCGTGTCTTTGTCAACTATGTTTTATTTCTGCCAGGTGACTGCTTGAGAAACGCTGATCTAGACTAAAGTAGAGAGTGAGATAGACAGCAGATCGACACATTTCTTTATCAAATCTGAAATAGCATCATAATCTTCAGAGGTTCGTTTAAATGTCGGAAACAAGTTTGAAAGATCAATAAGTGGAATTAATCTATTTGCCTTTCCACACAAACTTGTAACTTTCCTAACGGTACATTGGCAGCGGACGCACCTTCTTTTCTGGAACATAGAACCATCGAGAAAGAGAAGAATTTCAAGCTGTACTTAAGCCAGCATCGTCTTACAACTTGATTCCTGAAGAATCTTAGAGTTAGAAATTATCGAAATAGAACCTCACTACTCACGATTTCAGCCATTCTATGATTCAGTTCAACATATGCCAGCATATTGTATCCATAACGTGTACGGTGACATAAATGAATTTAAGTGAATTCTTATCTCTGTACTAGCAGAATAACCGTCCCAGGACGGGTAAAATGAATTTTGCACCACTTTTATGTCTCCTTATGAAGCTTAAAATCATGATACAATGCTACTTAACTTTATGTTAAGAATTCTTATTACAATTTTATCAAAATCTATTACATGATTGTGATTCTACAAAATTCAAGGCTTAAGCTTAAGGGGTCTTCAGAAGAAACTGAAATTCAGAGAATCTTAGTTAATTGGTGTCTGATAACTATGAATCAAATTTAATGCAAATCTGAAATATCCGAATTTTCTAAATTGGAGGCTGTGCCCATATTATATCGTAAAATACTCCAAAGAAACTAAAATTAAGGAAATATTTATTAATTGATGTCTAATACCAATTGTCAAGATTTCACAAAAATCGGAGGTCACTTAAGTGCACAGCTCACAATTTAGGATGATCCCCTACAATTTCACTCTAATTCTCAGTAGCCCCTTACGTTCTACAGTGGATACTTGCCTTGTTTGGGGTGAACCCAATTTTTACAAAAACACATTTTCATGAAGAGCTTCCATTAAGAAATATTTTTATCTTCAAGATGGTTTCAACAAGAGATTTAAACTTATTTGGCCTTGGGTTATACGAACCTGATCACAGTGAAAACCAATGAATAGTGTATTAAATGCTTGTTCTTAATTGTTATGATCATGGTAGTTTGGGGTCATAGTACAAAACATTTACCAGTTTCCATTTCATATAAAAACTAAGCTCTTTTACTAATTGTTTCCAAGAAGTGCAGTGGAATTATTGGTAGGTTGAGAGATGATAACCAGTTTGTGTGAAAGAAGTGTAAGACAATGAAGATGGATGAGAACTCAGATGTGGAGAACGTATACTTAGATAACGAGGCTATTGAGGTTGCCCAAAAGTTTTGTCACTTTGGTGAGAAGGAGTAGTTGGTGCTGGGTTAGGGTTGCAAGAGTTAAGAGTGAATGGAGTAAGTTCAGTGAACTTCTGCCATTACTAACCAGCAGAGCGTTACCGCTGTTAACCAAGGCAAGAGTATCAGACATGTGTATACAGTATGTGATAATGTATGAAAGTGAAACTTGGCCAGTGAGGGTTGAGGATATGTGTTGCATGGAGAGAAATGATATGAGAATGATAAGATGGATGTGTAATATGAGTTTTAAAGACAGGGTTAGATCTCATGACCTCAAAAGAAGATTAAATCTGGACAGTCTGTGCAGAACAGGAAATTTCGTTGGTTTGGTCACATTGCAAGAATAGGTGAGAGTGTTTGGCTTAGTAGATGTAGAACAGTTGAGCTAACAGGGTCAGTTGGCAGGGGAAGGATCAGGAAAACATGAGAGGAAGTGATAAGAATGGACTCGAGAGAAAGAGGGATAAATAAAAATCTGGCCAGAAATAGGTTAGTGTGGAAGTCCATTTCTAAAAGCCGTCCAACACATGCCAGCATGTAAAACGGACGTTAAACAGAGTTTATGGCAAGAATTTGTTGACATTAGATTTGAAGTTGATCAATTTGTAATCAAGAGGAAAACAGTCTTACGGTAATGTGTTCCACTGACGGGAAGCTCTTGCAAAGAAGCTTTGTCTATGGAAATTCTACCGGACGTATGGTACTTGGAGGAAGAAATAAAATTCATTTTGCCGTTGTGGTAGGAAGAAGAGTTTGGTAAAAGATTTATACTATTCATATAGAAACTGATGTTCTTTTTAATTTCTAAGTTTAATACTATTCATATAGAAACTGATGTTCTTTCTAATTTCTAAGTTTAATACTATTCATATAGAAACTGATGTTCTTTCTAATTTCTAAGTTTAATACTATTCATATAGAAACGGATTTTCTTTCTAATTTCTACGTTTTATACTATTCATATAGAAACTGATGTTCTTTCTAATTTCTAAGTTTAATACTATTCATATAGAAACTGATGTTCTTTCTAATTTCTAAGTTTTATACTATTCATATAGAAACTGATGTTCTTTCTAATTTCTAAGTTTAATACTATTCATATAGAAACTGATGTTCTTTCTAATTTCTAAGTTTAATACTATTCATATAGAAACTGATGTTCTTTCTAATTTCTAAGTTTAATACTATTCATATAGAAACTGATGTTCTTTCTAATTTCTAAGTTTTATACTATTCATATAGAAACTGATGTTCTTTCTAATTTCTAAGTTTAATACTATTCATATAGAAACTGATGTTCTTTCTAATTTCTAAGTTTTATACTATTCATATAGAAACTGATGTTCTTTCTAATTTCTAAGTTTAATACTATTCATATAGAAACTGATGTTCTTTCTAATTTCTAAGTTTAATACTATTCATATAGAAACTGATGTTCTTTCTAATTTCTAAGTTTAATACTATTCATATAGAAACGGATTTTCTTTTTAATTTCTAAGTTTAATACTATTCATATAGAAACTGATGTTCTTTCTAATTTCTAAGTTTTATACTATTCATATAGAAACTGATGTTCTTTTTAATTACTAAGTTTTATACTATTCATATAGAAACTGATGTTCTTTTTAATTTCTAAGTTTAATACTATTCATATAGAAACTGATGTTCTTTCTAATTTCTAAGTTTTATACTATTCATATAGAAACTGATGTTCTTTTTAATTACTAAGTTTTATACTATTCATATAGAAACTGATGTTCTTTTTAATTTCTAAGTTTAATACTATTCATATAGAAACTGATGTTCTTTCTAATTTCTAAGTTTTATACTATTCATATAGAAACTGATGTTCTTTTTAATTACTAAGTTTTATACTATTCATATAGAAACTGATGTTCTTTTTAATTTCTAAGTTTAATACTATTCATATAGAAACTGATGTTCTTTCTAATTTCTAAGTTTTATACTATTCATATAGAAACTGATGTTCTTTTTAATTACTAAGTTTTATACTATTCATATAGAAACTGATGTTCTTTCTAATTTTCTTCTTCTCAGTTTACAAGATTAACGTGGTTCTCACTACTTTGCTCTAATGTCAAGAAAAAATCATATTTTTATATGTTAACGTCATCCATTTCTTGAGCACATGATTCTCCAGTCTAAAAAAAACAGTGATTTATCACATATCTGTTCGAACATAAAAGCGGGTAAATAACCTGCTTAATATCCACTTGTGTTTAATAAAATACGTTGTTTTTTTAACATATTTCACCCCAAACAAGGCAGGCCGCCACTGTAGAAGTTAGGGTTACTAAGAATTAGGGTGGAAGTTTTGGGTGTCACCCCAAGTTGGGAGCAGTGTAGCGAGATGTCTGTTTACATTAGTTTTAAACCTCTGCATGTCGGTACTGTCGGGAAACAGGGAACAGGGAACAGGGAGGGAGTTCCTAGGGCAGGCAGCACGAGGAAAGAAGCTATTGGTGTAGAAGGCTCTCCGGCATCTGGGGACCTCCACAGTGAATGGATGGGATTTAGCTGATTGTTGAGTTGGTCTAGTGAATTTACGTCGAGGGGACACCAGAGTAGCCAGCTTATCAGAGCACAATCCATTGAAGTATTTAAAAAACAAGCACAAGGATGCAACATTGCGACGATGGGACAGGGGCTGGAGCTTGGTTGATAATGAGGGACCTATTAAGTTGGCGACTCTTTTTTGGACCTTGTCTAAGAGGGAGAGACTAGTGCATGATGCACCAGCCCAGATGTGGCAACAATATTTCATAATTGGGCAGATGGTGGCTTTGTAGAGATACAGGATAATGTCAAGTGTGAGGAGTTTACTAGCACGGTAGAGGGAGCCCACCTTCTTTGCAGCAGCCTTGGCAATGTCTTCAATGTATTTGTTTCAATTCATGTTATCTGTGAAGGTTAGGCCGAGGAGTTTTGTAGTTAAAGTAATCATACTGTATTTTCTGTATGAGTCTATATGTCATTTCACTAACTAACATGAGATAGGCGACGGCACTTTTTCTCTTTCTTCTATCAGCGTAAGTATGCAGAGATGCTAACAAGTTATCATCGTAATCAGAATGTCTTTCTCATGTTGTTTTACAAGTGTTGTTTATTCTGTTCTGCGTGTTATGGTAGTCGCTTCGTGAACGCCAATCTGTTTTCGGGGATTAACAACCAGATGCCTTGCATTTCATGAGCTCAAATCGTAGCAACGATTAAAGTACATCTGTGCAGGTGCACTTTAGCAATCCACTTACCTACTTATTACTTACTTATTACTTACTTATTACTTACTCATTACTTACTCATTACTTACTTATTATTTATTACTTACTCATTACTTACTTATTATTTATTACTTACTCATTACTTACTTATTATTTATTACTTACTCATTACTTACTTATTATTTATTACTTACTCATTACTTACTTATTATTTATTACTTACTCATTACTTACTTATTATTTATTACTTACTCATTACTTACTTATTATTTATTACTTACTCATTACTTACTTATTATTTATTACTTACTCATTACTTACTTATTATTTATTACTTACTCATTACTTACTTATTATTTATTACTTACTCATTACTTACTTATTATTTATTACTTACTTCTACTTATTACTTACTTATTACTTACTTATTATTTATTACTTACTTATTACTTATTACTTACTTATTACTTACTTCTACTTATTACTTACTTATTACTTATTACTTACTTATTACTTATTACTTACTTACTCATTACTTACTTATTACTTACTTATTACTTACTTATTACTTATTACTTACTGACAATAACACATCAAAGCGATTGGTGCTTACGGAGCATCTTTGCTTTATGCATGTACGCTGTGCACTACAACCTCACGTTTCTCAAATTGCGGACTGGAGGAATACCCGTCCCAGGACGGGTAAAATTAATTCTTCATACGAAACATGTGCGTCGTTTGTGGGAAAACGCTGTGCTTTTTCTTCATTCAGAACGTTAGTTTATTGTTAAAAACAATATTGTATACAACGTATCTTCTCCGAGAGTACCAAACAAACACTTACACGGTTGATATCATTCGAATCGTCAGCCTACGGACGTATGATGTCTCAGAATCAGAAAAAAAAACAAAAACAATATTGATCACATTTTATCGATTTTAACATTGATTTGCATACAAATCTTTGCCATTTAAAATTCGTTATTTTTTTTCATAATTTCTATGGAAATCGCTCCAGACAGGGTATGAAGCCACTTGATGCAAGGAGCTAAAAAAAAAATGACCAATTCAAGGTAAAAAACTAACCCATGATAAGTGTTAGATGGATAGATTCTGAACCAGAAAACAGCAATTTTTCCCCATTGTCTGAAACATTGCTCATGGAATGTGAGGACTAAAGGACAAAATCAGGGAAACAAGAGTTACGAGGCCGTTGAAAGTGGACCTTAGGTTAGAAGAAAACCTAAGGTCCACTTTCTACTTTGTTACTTTGCCTTCGTGAATATAGCCAACTCATTTGTATGCAGATTGTATGTTTTTAATTTTAAGCAACAAAACTATTCTGCATTAATCTTTATTAAACTGCAATTAGTCACGTGCACCCCTCGTGAGCCCTCGTCACAACAAGCTCCAGCCCCTGTCCCATCGCCGCAATATTGCATCCTTGTGCTTGTTTTACAAGAACTTCAATGGAATGTGCTCCGATGAACTTGCGGCTCTAGTGCCCCCTCGACCTAAATACACTCGATCAACCCAACAATCAGCTAAGTCCCATCCATTCACTGTGGAGGTCCCCAGATGCCGGAGAATCTTCTACTCCAATAGCTTCTTTCCTCGAGCTGCCGTCCTTTGGAACTCCCTCCCTACTCCCTGTTTCCCCGACTGTACCGACAAGCAGAAATTTAAAACTAATGTGAACAAGCATCTCGCTGCAAAGCTCCCAATTTATGACAATTTAGGAATTAAGATGACCCCCTAAAGTTTCACCCTAATTCTCAGTAGCCCTTTACGTCTACAGTGGCAGCCAGCCTTGTTTGGGGTGAACTCAGTTAAATAAATAATAAAAAATAAATTTGCAGCATATTTTTCTTTATTGATCATTTAATTATATTACTATATTATACTAGACATACCCATGATCCGTTGGGCCACATTGTTTCTTCTCCTTTCATTCGAAAATTCATAAAATTCAGACATTCTTCTTGAATAACTAAAAATAATATTTCTTTATTTCTATATTATTATTATTATATAAGTATCATCATTATTATTATTATTATTATCATTATTATTATATAAGTATCACTATTATCATTATTATTATATAAGTATCACTATTATTATCATTATTATATAAGTATCATTATTATTATTATTATTATTATTATTATTATATAAGTATCATTATTATCATTATTATATAAGTATCATTATTATTATTATTATTATTATTATTATATAAGTATCATTATTATTATTATTATTATCATTATTATTATTATATATCATTATTATTATCATTATCATTATTATATACGTATCATTATTATTATTATCATCATCATATAAGTATCATTATTATTATTATTATTATTATTATTATATAAGTATCATTATTATTATTATTATATAAATATCATTATTATTATTATCATTATTATTATTATATAAGTATCATTATCATTATTATATACGTATCATTATTATTATTATCATCATCATATAAGTATCATCATTATTATTATTATATAAGTATCATTATTATTATTATATAAGTATCATTATTATTATTATTATTATTATATAAGTATCATTATTATTATTATTATTATATAAGTATCATTATTATTATTATTATATAAATATCATTATTATTATTATCATTATTATTATTATATAAGTATCATTATCATTATTATATACGTATCATTATTATTATTATCATCATCATATAAGTATCATCATTATTATTATTATATAAGTATCATTATTATTATTATATAAGTATCATTATTATTATTATTATTATATAAGTATCATCATTATTATTATTATATAAATATCATTATTATTATTATCATTATTATTATTATATAAGTATCATTATTATTATTATATAAGTATCATTATTATTATTATTATTATTATTATTATTATTATGTAAGTATTATTATTCTTATATAGAAGTAAAAAGACTTATTATTTTTCCATTTAATTTACATACGTGTTTGTGTGGTGCACAGACACACTTATGTAAATTAGATTGCAGCGATGAAAGGGAGTGTCACTCTTTAAGAAATATTCGGGGAGTGGTTGAATCAACATAGAGTGAGTTAATCTTTCACTATGTTTACATTTCAATAAAAGAAATAATAAAACATAAATACTCAACACATGGGAGTAATAAAATAAAAATAATATTAAAAAAAAGATTAAATTAACTATGGAAACCAGGGTTTTTTACCCCGCCTAATAAACCGGTATCGTCCAGGCCTTTGGGTCTGGATTTACACCGGTCTATCGGTTGTCCGTCCTGTGCAGTGCTAAGAGGTGCACCCTCCCAGGCTTTGCCTACCCTCTTTGGGGAGGAGTAAGTTTATTGCTTACTGCCTGAGGCACCCCTACCAAGGAATGCCGACGGGGCTGCCCAGGCAATTTTTAATGGCCAAGGCGCTCAAATTCCCAAGCGCTGGTTTTTCAATTCCCACTTTCCCGACCTTGTGTCACATCTTACCTTGTGGGAGGAAGATAAATACAAAAAAACTATGGAATTTATTTGGATCCAACTTGAAATGAATAAATAAACCCTACAGACATCATCTATTTCTGAATGTATGACAACTGTAATCATTGCCGATCCCTTAGATATGTCCCCTGACTCAACGTACTAAAAGAATGCCCTATGGGGTAGTTAAAAAAATAAAAAACAAGAATAGAGGAGAAAAAAGAAAGTCTTATCGCGTACCCAGAAGGGAGCGATGATGAAGAAGATATTTTTTTTTGCCGGAAGAAAGTTACCAGATTTTCAAGTCAAGCCCATCTTCGTTTTTGGGATAGAGAAACGATGATAAAAAAATAGAGAGAGGGTGCGGTATAAAGATCTCCCACATTTTAAATGGCTATAAAGGAAGAAAACAAATATCTAAAAAAAAAAAAGACTGATCACATTTCTTTAAGATCAACATCAATTTAAATCCACTAATAAGATAAGGGGCACCCACAATTTGTTTTAGGAAGAAATATCTTAACTTCTTTTAGACATGGAAAATATTGCATTAATACTAAATAATAAATTCACAACAAATAAAGCGGATACCATGACCGGAAATCGAAACTGAAACCTTGAGTTCTTCAGTCTGATGTCCTACGAACTGAGCTATTTCGATTTTCTTATCAACAGATCTTAAAACATTACCGTAACAAAATAATTGTAGCTTTGACGTGATGTCATAGATTTATGATTTACGTCATGTTTCAAAGGAGAGAAGAAAGTGACTAACCTGGGTTTACTTTCGGCAGCCCCGTAACTCTCTCTTCCCTTATTTTGTTCTTTAGTCTTCACGATTCATGAGCGATGTTTCTGACAAAGGGGGAAGACTTGCTGTTTTCTTGGTCGGAATCTATCCATCTAACACTTATCGTTGGCTAGTTTTTGACCTTGAAGTAGTTTTTTTTTTAGCTCCTAACGTCAAGTGGCTTCATGCCTTGTCTGGAGCGACTTCGATAAAAAACAAAACATTAATTCAAGCATAAGCGATCATAAAATAAATAAATAAATGAATGGCTAAACATTATCAATAGCATTGGAAATTCTTTTGATTGTCCAAAATAATTTATTTTGCTTTAACTACGTATTGGCGTTAAACATTAATTATTATATATATATATATATATATGAAAACTATGTACTATATAATAGAATTTGGGCCCATATATATATATATATATATATATATATATATATATATATATATATATATATTATTTATAAATAAATATTAAATTATTAATACCTACAGACGCTAGCGTTTCAAGCCTATTGCTCTCAGGAAAGTAGGAAAGTAACAATTTCAGACGATCGGGAGGCGCGAACCCGGTTCACAGAGTCAACCTAGAATCTGCAAGCAGTCACCATATCCACTCAGCCAACAGAAACTGTCACGTAATTAAGGTAAATTAAGATCTATATGTACCAAGAAGCGGGCACAGATAGAAGACAAGTCGACAGTGTTCGACGAACGTATTCGGAATATTGCATTAGAGCTTTTTGACAGTCTATTTTTAACATCCCCGAGAGTGCTCGACTTTAATTTCTTAAAGGAGCTTAGTATAATATTTATAAATAAATATTAAATTATTAATACCTATAGACGCTAACGTTTCAAGTTTATTGCTCTCATCAGTGCAGGAAAGTAACAATTACAAACGGTCGGGAGGCGCGAACTCGATTCACAGAGTCAGCCTAGAATCTGCAAGCAGTCGCCATATCCACTCGGCCAACAGAAACTGTCACGTAATTAAGGGAAATTAAGATCTCCATGTACCTAGAAGTGGGCACAGATAGAAGACTAGTCGAGAGTGTTCGACGGACATATTCGGAACTTTGCATTAGAGCTTCTAGAGGGTCTAGCCTTTTAATTATATGACAAACAACACATTTTTCTATAAAAATCAGCTCAAACAAGAAAGATGAAAATAATAAAAATAAGTCATGTGACCTGTTTATGCACACAATCACTTTTGCCTGCCAAAAAAAATTTGCTTCTGTGTATATAAATGTCAATGTCTGTGTGTGTTCCCTATAGAAAGAAAGGTTAGAGAATCTACATTTTTTTGTACTAACGACTCATTGCTTATAAAGGCCCAAAGGTCACTCGAGGATAAGGATTAATGAGTTTGTCAGGTGGACAGTGAAACAACAGCGTGATAATTGGTAACGATAGTTGAAACTGGACAGAATTGGATTATTTAAGAGGGCGTCACAACAAGAATTTGTTTACATTGAACTTGAAAACGATCATGTTGTAGTCAGTTGAGAAGCAGCCCCATAGTATGTGTTCTACAGACGGGTAGTTCTTGGAAAGAAACGTTGCTCATGGAAGTTACGTTTAGTTTTAAGTACACAGAAGAAAAAACTATAATTATTTACAGTGGTTGTAGCTAGACGAGTTTTTGTTGTGAAGTTTTTACAGGGGAAACCATAGATTGAAGTTCAGTGGAGCTCAATCGTCAGTGTGGACAATACTAAGAATACACTTAAGACTTCTAACTGGTCATGGCTGACAGAATAAGAACAACCTACACCCGTAAATTAAATAACGGGTTGAGTTCAAAATTAGATACAGATTTCCGTGTTCGACAAGATGCACCTGAAGATGGTCGGAGGTTACATCGGCCGAAACGTTGTGATCATAACATCCAAGATGAGAACAGTAATCTGAATAATCCAAATGATCCCAATTATTAATCCTCATCTAAAAAATTCTGAAACAAAATGTAGCATTTTTAGATTTTTTGTGTTCGTATATAGTTGTTCCATCTATAGGGTTAGGGTTAGGGTTAGAAACAAAAAGTGTTATTGTGTTTGTATATAGTTGTTCCATGTACAGAGGTAGGGTTAGAAAGAAAAAGTTTTATTGTGTTCGTGTATAGTTGTTCCATGTAGTGTGGAGCAAAAACATCTCCCACATTTTGAATGGCTATAAAAAAAAAACAACTATCTAAAAAAAAAAAAACTGATTAGATTTCTATAGGATCAACACATCTTTCAATCGTGTCAAGAAACAAAACTGATAATTATCAACCAATAAAATGCGCCCAAATACCTCAAAATTATACCTAAAAAAAAGCTCACAAATTTTCCCACAAAAATCTACCCAAACAGAAAAAAGACGAAATTAATAAAAATAATAGTCATGTGACCTGCTTATTATTATATCTGCAACTACCTCGAAAAAACTGATTATATTTCTAAAAAGTAATTTCAATGTGTTCACAAAAATTATATCAGACAAATGGTGATGTTCTTTGAGTGTGTTTCCAGCTAAGGCGATGTCATGCTGCCCCACATCTTCGAAAAGGAACTCCGACTCAATTCAGATGGCTATATTGAGTTGCTGTCCACTGTTGTCTAGTGCTGGGTGAAGAGGGTAGCTGTCGGAAGGCTATACATGTCACACCACAGGGTAAACACATAAATAGCTGTCTGAGAAAAACCCGATTATGTTTCTAAAAAATACATGAAAAATAGTTAAATTGGTTTTTAAAAATTGCATCAGAAAAAAGGTGGCCATTGTTAATAACAGTCTGATGGAGTCGTTCCCGGAAGGTCTCCATGATTCTCCTTGCCATCTCCAGGTGGAATTGCTCTGACTTTCTCTCCAATCATTTCCTTTAAATCCTCAGGTGTTTGAGGATGATGTCGGAAAACTTTTTCCTTTAGCTATCTCCAACAGAAAAAAAAGTCACAAGTGTTTAAATCTGGTGAGCTTGGTGGCCACCCCACATCTCTCCTTGAATAGATCAAACAACCAGGAACCGTTTCCCTCAACACTCCATGATAGAAAATAAAATGAAATTGTTATAATAATTGATGATGACATGAAAATCGTAGAGCCTAGCCCACCGAATTAAACTACAGTTACAATTATTTATTATTTTTATGCAAACTCTTTTCAGTCTTTAAAGATTTTTTTAATTTATTTTGTGTTTTGTTAATAATTTTTAATATTCGTTACCAAGTGCATTTTAGATATTTCTGAATATGGAGGTTAAAAAGTTATTTTTCGAAAATTCATTTTGTGTTCTTGCACATAAAAAAATTAAAACTATTTTAAAAATTCATTTATATATTTATATTCAAAGTATCACAAGTGGACACATCAACAGGCATGCACACACACACACACATATATATATATATATATATATATATATAAATTGGTGTACTTGAATTGAAATTTGATTTGGCTTTTGCTTCTCTAATTCCTTTCCATTCTTCTTCATATATATATATATATATATATATATATAATATTTATATATATAAATAAACAAACATGGTATTGTTCATTATTATAGAGTGTAGGTTTTTATATTTATTTACAATAATAAATATATAACAACAATAATAAGTGTAGTTTAATAATTTTCTATTTTTATGGTTGGGGTTAAGGTTAAAATTATGTTTGAAAGATTGTGTTCTTACACGTTAAAATAAACATGATTTATAATTGTTATAAATTTGTGTGTGCAAGTTTTGCTGTCTTGATTTGGCCCTATTCCGATTTTGAAGAGTAGATTTTCAATGCCTGTGAATGACTATATACTTAGTCCGAGTTCTTAGTTCTTATAATGTAGGAGAAATTTACGATACTTAATTACGCTAATTGGTTTCTGTAAAGAATTCAATTCTGTTCAGGGAAGAATCTCACATATTAGCTTAGTTGAAAGCCGTCTTTTTCTTAGATTGGAGTGCACCTTCCTAGGAGAACGACTAGATGTTAATTTGTATAATTTTGGTTATTCGAACTACATTCCTCATCTTGAGTGTTATCATCACAACGTTTCGGTCGCTGTAACCTCCGGCCATCTTCAGATGTATCTCTTTGAACTCGGGAATCTTTCTGTGAGACTCGGGAATCTGGACGGAATTTTGAACGGAACCCTTCATTTAATCCACGGGGGTAGCATGCTCTTGTCCCGTGGCGCAGTGGATATAGTACTAAGTTAAATTCAGTTCTAAGTGGTAATAGTCATCTGAAGGTTGAAGGTTCAATCCTTGGTGCGGGCGATACGAAGAATTGCGAATTACTGAAGACTTCTCCAAGTCATAGCTGACTGAACAAGAGCATGCTACCCCCGTGGATTAAATAAAGGGTTCCGTTCAAAATTCCGTCCAGATTCCCGAGTTCGACAGAAATATTCCCGAGTTCAAAGAGATACACCTGAAGAAGGCCGGAGGTTACAGCGGCCGAAACGTTGTGATGATAACACTCAAGATGAAAAATGTAGTCTGAATAACCAAAATTATACAAATTATCAATCGTCATCTCAAAAATTCAGAAATATGATTAGATGTAATATAAATATTCACATTCACACAAATATATCTCTATCTACATAAAGTTAATTATGTGTATGTTTATATAATTGTATGTACAGAATTCACTCCTTAACTAATAAACTGATCATTATGAATTTTGGAACATAACTGCTAGGCGTAAGGATAGGTAATTTAGGCTATATTTAGTTTAATTTAGTTTTATGCACGGAAGGCAAAGTGGGCATGGAAGCCTTACGTGAAAATTCAAATACCTGCGATTTTTGTGAAATTTCAGTTTCTTTTGGGCATTTTGAAGGATTTTAGGGGTCACAATATCGGGAACAACCTCCGATTTGAGAATTCAAGTTATTTATCTACCTCCCACAGCAGTAAAATGTGACACAAGGTCGGGAAAGTGGGATTTGAAAAGCTAGCACCCAAGAATTTGAGCACTCTGGCTTACAAAAAATGCCTGGGCAGCCCCGTCGGCATTCCCCGGTAAGAGTGCCTCAAGCAGTAAGCAATAAACTTACTCCTCCCCAAAGAAGGGAAGCAAAGCCTGGGAGGGTGGACCTCCTAGAACTGCACAGGACAAACCCACAAACCAACGGAATCAAGACCCGAAGGCCAAGACGACACCGGTCTATAGGGTGCAGTATCCATCGGAACAGATACTACACTTTGATCTCGGCCAAAAGGACGAGAAAAATTGAGAATTCAAACATTGCAGATTTGCATCAAATTTGATCCATAGTCATTAGACACCAATTAAGCAAGATTCCCTGAATTTCAATTTCTTCTTAAAACCCCTTATACTTACGCTTTAAATTTTAGACATTTTTTAGGATCAAAATCATGTAATGGATTTTGATCTAAATTGTAATAAAGATGGTAGATAAATGGTTTAGTGTCATTATATCTTGATTTTAATCTTCGTAAGGAAACATTAAAGTGGTGCAAAACTGTTCTGCTTGGGGAATTAAATTTATCCTTCTAGTATATATATCTTTATCTTTATAAATTTGGGTATGTTTATATGTTTATATATTTGTATGTACAGGATTCACTCCTAAACTAATTAACCGATCAGTATGAACTTTGGAACACAGCTGTTAGGCATAAGGTGTCCAAATGTGGTTTATATTTAATTTAGTTTTATGGAAAGGGGGTAAAAAGGGGTGGAAGACCTTCATAAAAATTCAGATATCTCACATTATTGTGAAATTTTAACAATATGTATTAGACATCAATTAATAAATATTTTCGAAATTTCACTTTCTTTGGGGTATTTTAAAGGTTTGAAAATTCAAATGTTTCAGATTTGCATCGAATTTGATCCATAGTCATGAGCCACCAATTAAGCAAGATTCCCATAATTTCAATTTCTTCTTAAGACCCCTTAATCTTAAACCCTAAATTTGAGACATCAAAATGATGTAATGGATTTTGATCAAAATTGCAATAAGGATTTAATCTTCATAATGATACATAAAAGTCGTGCAAACCTGTTTTGTCAGGAGAATTCATTTTACCCGTCCTGGAATGGGTATTCGTCTAATATATATATATATATATATATATATATATATATATATATATATATATATATATATATATATATATATATAAGGTTAATACAACAAAAGATATAAGAGGCAACTAATATCTTTAATTAGTGAACATCCGGATAAAAATAAAGCTCAATATACTGGATAGAGCATTAATAGCAATAGATAAAGTGAAAGAATAAAATAAGGTGCAAATCAAATTTTATTACAATTCAAATTTCAAGCAAAGTAATTGAAAGTCCTTAACTCATGAGTTTTCAAAGAAAATCTTCTCCTCAGAGGACCATTACTGCAATGACATTACGGCAGGTAATAAAATTAAACTTTGAAAATATAAGGACTTTCAATTACTTTGCTTGAACTTTGAATTGTAATAAAATTTGATTCGCACCTTATTTTATTCTTGCACTTTATCTAATATTGATATATAATAAGGAGAATAT
>OY744532.1:105702082-105719582 GCA_963556195.1 Sepiola atlantica | reverse complement strand
TTTTTATTAATGATGACATATATATGTATTCATGTAGATTAAGATTAGCTCCAAATGGTGCAGGATCCAAACCCATTGGAATGCCTATAGTTTGGACCAGTATTTTATTTTCTATTTGAAAATAATTCTCTTTAATAAGGTGCCTTATTGTCAGACCAGTTTTGGAAACACTAGTCTTACCATCCTTAGTTTTACATCAAAAAGCCTTAGATTTTGACAAGTCTATGTGGTATTTTTTTATGGGAAATGCTAAAATCATACGTTGTGATTATATATACATATATATATATATATATATATATATATATATATATATATACACATTAGAGAGAACCAATGTAATATATCAGTTTGCATGCCCTATGGGAGAATGTATCTCCGACAATAATTATAAAACTAATTGTTACATCGGTTTCACTACCACAACACTCTCTTGAAGACTGACCTTACATCTAGCTCCATTTGCCAATAACTAAAAAAACATGACTTCCCCCATACTTATTATAGACATATCCTAGTTTATAATACTAAAATAATACACCACGATATCAACATCAAAAGATTAAAAATTCTTGAAGATAAAACTAAACATCCCACAATCAATAATATGAAGCAACTATTGGAGTAGAAGCCTCTCCGACATCTGGGGACCTCCACAGTGAATAGATGGGATTTAGCTGACCATCGAGCTGTTTGAGTCAATCCACGTCGATTAGGAACCAGAGCAGCAAGCCCACTGGAGCACACGCCATTGAAGCACTTGTAAAACAAGCACAAGGATACAACATCGTGGTGATGGGACAGGAGCTGGAGCTTGGTGGATAGTGAGGGACCTTTTAGATTAGAGACTTTTTTTAACCCTGTCTAAGAGGGAGAGACTAGTGGATGGTACACCAGACCAGATGTGACAACAATACTCTATCATGGACGGGCGGTGATTTTGTATAGATATAGGACACCATCAGGTGCGAGAAGTTTTCTAGCACAGTAGAGGGATCTCACCTTCTTTGCAGCAGCCCTGGCAATGCCTTCCATGCACCTGTTTCAATTCATGCTACCTGTGAATGCCAGGCCAAGGAGCCCGAGCGCTGGACTCCCAGGCAGAGTGCCACCTGCCATGGCAATCGGCTGCTGAAGAGGTCTCTTGTGGTTGTTGAAGGAAAGGAGTTCCGTCCCAGCAGCAATAAATACCACCATCCATTTATGACTTTACTCAACCACAGACCGGAGGTCACTTTCTAAGGAGTCAGTCATTGTCTCGGATATGTGTGTGTTCGTTTGGTCTCTCTATGGAAATTTTGGTTTCAAATATTGTTTTCAAGAAAAGAATGAATCTGGAACAGCAAAGACTCAAGTAGATCATCTTACATCAACATCATTCATAAATTCATGATATTTTATTTTTTTTACTTCCATACATTACATTATATTAGTGTTATTGCAAGACTTGACTCTTACATTAGTGTTATAGCAAGACTTGACTCTTACATTAGTGTTATAGCAAGACTTTACTATTATATTAGTGTTATAGCAAGACTTTACTATTATATTAGTGTTATAGCAAGACTTTACTATTATATTAGTGTTATAGCAAGACTTGACTTTTACATTAGTGTTATAGCAAGACTTTACTATTATATTAGTGTTATAGCAAGACTTGACTCTTACATTAGTGTTATAGCGAGACTTTACTATTATATTAGTGTTATAGCAAGACTTTACTATTATATTAGTGTTATAGCAAGACTTTACTATTATATTAGTGTTATAGCAAGACTTGACTCTTACATTAGTGTTATAGCAAGACTTTACTATTATATTAGTGTTATAGCAAGACTTTACTATTACATTAGTGTTATAGCAAGACTTGACTATTACATTAGTGTTATAGCAAGACTTTACTATTATATTAGTGTTATAGCAAGACTTGACTCTTACATTAGTGTTATAGCAAGACTTTACTATTATATTAGTGTTATAGCAAGACTTTACTATTATATTAGTGTTATAGCAAGACTTTACTATTATATTAGTGTTATAGCAAGACTTTACTATTATATTAGTGTTATAGCAAGACTTGACTTTTACATTAGTGTTATAGCAAGACTTTACTATTATATTAGTGTTATAGCAAGACTTGACTTTTACATTAGTGTTATAGCGAGACTTTACTATTATATTAGTGTTATAGCAAGACTTTACTATTATATTAGTGTTATAGCAAGACTTTACTATTATATTAGTGTTATAGCAAGACTTGACTCTTACATTAGTGTTATAGCAAGACTTTACTATTATATTAGTGTTATAGCAAGACTTTACTATTACATTAGTGTTATAGCAAGACTTGACTATTACATTAGTGTTAAAGCAAGACTTTACTATGACATTCGTGTTATAGCATGCTGGAGCATAAGAGACTCGGTAGCGGCCTCATCCTTGCGATTAACATAATATGTGGCAACTACAATGTGCCGTATGATCTTTTCTTTACACCGGTTCCGCAGAGAGGGCTTCGCAGAAACTTACAGAAGCTGTATCTGAAACGATTTCTGCCGAATTGTCGGACGGCTTCTTTTTTGGTTTGGGTTGCTGGGTCATGGAACAAGCTGCCGGAAGGTGTGATCAGTTCGCAGACGTCCAAATAGTTCAAGACGACTGAAGGGGCTGTTACCTTTTGAGGATAAGTTTCTCTTTTTATTTTATATCTACACTCACACAAAACACGAGGGTTCCATTCCATTCGAAGATGATTTTCTTTTTAATTATTTTCAGCCACTAAAGAAGGAACTATGTTAACACTTATCCAGTTGAAGCATAACGTTAGCACTTACATCTAGTTGAAGCATCACTGCGTTCACAACTTGGCACTGCCACTTTGCTCCGGTTTTATGTTCCTTACCATTAATGAAAATGTAGCAGAATATGGGGTTCAGGGGTGGGTGCAGGAGTTTGTTAGTTTTGCCTTCCTCAATTTGCCCAAGTAACTCTAGAACATGGGTCCTGCTAGTATATATATATATATATATAAATATCGGTCTCTCTCTCTCTCTCTCTCTTTCTCTCTCTCTTTCTTTCTCTCTCTCTCTCTCTTATTCTCCCTCTCTCTTTCTCTCCCTCCCTCTCTCTCTCTCTTTCTCTCTTTCTCTCTCTATCTGTGTATCGTACCCAATTTAATTGACTGAGAATCAGTAAAATCTATTTATAGCATTAATCATACAGTAAGTAATTTAATCTGCCACTGTGTTTGTGACTTTTTCAGCCATGAAGCCGCAGACATTTCCTTCATAGTTAAGCACACAAACTAAAAAAGCAAAAAACAATTTTCACCATAGAAATACATAAAAATTTATTATGGAGTTGATGTCATCAATTATTGTGAAAGTTGCGGCTGAAGGAAAAACAAACCTTTAAAATGATAACGATGTTCTATCTCCACTCAGCCGGCCTACAGCCGCATGTATCAGTTTGTAAATAAAGTCCATTCGATTTTTATCTTTGAAACACATTGCCACGGGACTGCTTCACTGCAGACTATAACATAGTAGTTTCCAAGTCCAGTTTCAATGAATACATGTCGAGCCATCCTCTCAAGTAATCAAATTTTGTCCATTCCATTTATCACTTCAACTGACAATCTAATTGACACTTATCCTCGAATGGCTTTTGGCCTTGGTAAGTGGTGACTCATTAGCATTAAAAAATTGTTTGATAACTGCATAATCATCTTGATGCGGATTGATACTAGTGTTCTCATCTTGGATGTTATTCTCACAACGTTTCGGCCAATGTAACCTCCGACCTTCTTTAGATGCGTCTTGTCAAACTCGAACAGAGATGACCCATGGCACAACGGATAAAGTACTAAGTAATAATCAGTTCTAAGTGACAGTCTTTTCGAGGTTTCTACTAAGAATACAATTACGAATTACTTAAGACTTCTACCCGGTCATGGCTGACGGAATGAGGGCATGCTGCTCACGTGGATTAAATAAAGAGTTTTGTTCGATATTACATACAGAATTTGACAAAGATTCCCCGAGAAGGTCGGAGGTTACATCACCTGAAATGTTGTGAGAATAACAACCAAGAACAGTCGTCCGAATAATCCAATAATTCTTTATTCATTTTAATTATTTTTTTTCTTTACAGTAGACAGTGTACGTTGGTGTGACATAATACCTTGTAGGTCTTCCCCCAACCCATGTCCTAAACACGTTCATTCTCCTTTGCCATATCGCTTGAGACTTCCTATCATGACGTCATTTTCTGAGATATACATTTTTAAATACTCATATATTTAAAACTACTCTCCTTGATACTCATATATTAAAAGCTAACTTCATAAATACGCATATATAAAAAGCTCACTTCATAAATACTCATATATAAAAAGCTCACTTCATAAATACTCATATATTAAAAGCTCACTTCATAAATACTCATATATTAAAAGCTGAGTTCCTACATACTCATATATTAAAAGCTGACTTCATAAATACGCATATATTAAAAGCTGAGTTCCTACATACTCATATATTAAAAGCTCACTTCATAAATACTCATATATTAAAAGCTAACTTCATAAATACGCATATATTAAAAGCTAACTTCATAAATACGCATATATTAAAAGCTAACTTCATAAATACTCATATATTAAAAGCTCACTTCATAAATACTCATATATTAAAAGCTAACTTCATAAATACTCATATATTAAAAGCTAACTTCATAAATACTCATATATTAAAAGCTAACTTCATAAATACTCATATATTAAAAGCTAACTTCATAAATACGCATATATTAAAAGCTAACTTCATAAATACTCATATATTAAAAGCTAACTTCATAAATACTCATATATTAAAAGCTGACCTCATAAATACTCATATTAAAAACTGACCTCATAAATACTCATATTAAGAACTGACCTCATAAATACTCATATTAAGAACTGACCTCATAAATACTCATATTAAAAACTAACCTCATAAATACTCGTATTAAGAACTGACCTCATAAATACTCATATTAAAAACTGACCTCATAAATACTCATATTAAAAACATTATTAGTGTTATAGCCTTCTTTAATGTTATGTCTATTATCATAGAAACAGAACGTCATTAGTGTTTCTGGCCCTGTTTTGATTACAACTTAGTACGCCTGTTAGTGTATATTCTTTATTTTTTAGACCTTATAAAATCTTCATATATCAGAAAAATTATTGTAGAAAAAACACATGTACATGTTTTTTTTGTTTATTTTTTAGAAGAAAAAGTTGAAGGTCTATGAGATAGAAAGAAAAAAGGGGAATGAGTCGGTTTGAAACATTATTCTTATGAAAAGTAATATGTCAGAATGTAGGGTAAACATTAGAGACACAGGCAGTTAACGGATTTTCTCAACCTTGAAGACATTACTTCTTTTAGGGAGTTTAAATATAAATGGTCTACTGCTATTTTTTCTGCTGAGAGGAATAACTTTGTACCGAAAACTAGTGCAACCACAGAGAATAGAATCATGGGGAACATAACACTAAGAATTTTAATTATATATATATATATATACACGAGTGAACACCATTCATGAAAAATTACGGAAAAAATATTATCCTTCGCCAGTGTTCGCACTAATATATATTCATATAAAATAACGTCTGAATCGGTGAAGTTAAGAACAAGAAAAAAATATGCCTCAATCTATAAAGTTTAAAAAAGGAAAGAAAAAAAACGAATAAATCAGTATAGACAGCAGAATGAAAAAATAAAAGAAAATGTCTCATTATGGCAATAGATTGAAGGCGGAGGGGTTGTCTGACTTGTTAGTTGATTTCTCAATTCCTCTAAGTACTTGAAATAGATTTGTCCGTCAGTTTTTCAAATGCTAAATGTGTGTGACAGGACAGATATATATATATATATATATATATATATATATATAATATTACGATTATCTGTCATCTTTTCTGGTTAGACTCTTAATTGTATTATGCTCCCTTCCATATAGATTTGCCTGAGTGTGTTAGTATGTATGTGCATGGCTGTCCTTGATAAGTACATTGGTACGTTTGTGTCATATATATATATATATATAAATATTTGTTATTATCTATGTACGTATACGTTTCGTCCTTTTTAATCTGGACTCTTCAGCATAGAGATATGACTATTCACTACCGGTGATGCGATTCGAAACCCTGGACTACAAGTATTTTTCAACTCAAATCCAACGTCTTTAACCGCTCGGCCAATTTTAAATAGTTGCTAAATTTGTGTGACAGGACAGATATATATATATATGATAAACACTTTTATCGGCGGCTTAACGTCAAGGCATTCTACTTCTTTTTAAGGGAAGGAATGATGCATTATAAAGCAAGTGACGTCATGCTGTGTTAGTACTACCATTACAGTGCTCTACTTTTTCGAGGAGTGACAAATATAAATATTTGTTATTTTAAATAGCTGATAACCAATGATAATTTTATATATATATATATATATATATATATATATATAAAGTAATTGAGATGAATAAAATGAGTACATTATTTATATCAGTTCAAAGACTTCAAACACAACGAAGATTTGGCATACGATCATTTCTAAGACGATTTGGAATGTTTTATTTTGTATTATATTTTAGATGATTCAAAAACATCTCTTCATCAGCATCCTTCATAACCTGACATATAGAAGTTAAGCAATAAAAACATCAAATTTTAGTATTATTTAAAAAGAAAACACATATATCCAGTCAATTTGGGAAACAATATCTCTTATCATGCAATTTAACAGTGCTTCATTTGTAAGATCAATAATGATAATAGTAATGAAAATATATAGGATACAGAAAATTTTAATATTTAAATACATAATGAACAAAGTCGAAAAAGAAATTTTAAAAATAAAACAATAAAAATAAAAATGATTACAAAAATAATAATACTGCTGTCGATCAAGGGAAGAGTCTACCAGGTACGTGTGTGCATTGCGATGATGTTTGAAATTTGATATGTCGTACAAGAGACAAAGTAAACGAATTAATAAATCGTTTTTTGTTTAAGCAACTAAATGACCAAAAAACATGGCTGACTGACTAAAATGCTATTTCAAACTTAAAACCGGCTGACAGAGCCTCTTGTAGAGATGCTTGGACGCATCTGAAATAAGGTGTCTCTATTATATAGTAAACGGAAAGTGGAAACGACCGATAGACGGACGGAGCCTTTTATAGAGATGCGTGGACGCGTCTGAAATAAGGTGTCTCTATTAAATAGTAAACGGAAAGTGGAAACGACCGATAGACGGACGGAGCCTTTTATAGAGATGCGTGGACGCATCTGAAATAAGGCGTCTCTATTAAATAGTAAACGGAAAGTGGAAACGACTAATAGACGGACGGAGCCTTTTATAGAGATGCGTGGACGCATCTGAAATAAGGCGTCTCTATTAAATAGTAAACGGAAAGTGGAAACGACTAATAGACGGACGGAGCCTTTTATAGAGATGCGTGGACGCATCTGAAATAAGGCGTCTCTATTAAATAGTAAACGGAAAGTGGAAACGACTAATAGACGGACGGAGCCTTTTATAGAGATGCGTGGACGCATCTGAAATAAGGCGTCTCTATTAAATAGTAAACGGAAAGTGGAAACGACTAATAGACGGACGGAGCCTTTTATAGAGATGCGTGGACGCATCTGAAATAAGGCGTCTCTATTAAATAGTAAACGGAAAGTGGAAACGACCGACAGAGCCTTTTATAGAGATGCGTGGCCCATGTCTAAAAATTGAAATTTTATTGAACAGATGTTTGAAAAGGTTTTAAATGTTATCACGGTTCTTTTAATCTTGAATTTGGAATGTTATCATTTGGCAATCTGTTTAGTTTGGTAAACAAGTCTGACAAGTCTGCGTCTTGGGAAAACGGACGTTACAAGTACATGGCAGACGAGGAAGGAAAAAATTGGTTTGATTTATTTGTTTTGTGGCATATCGATCCCCTTTGAGTCCCGATTTACTTGCCTCCCCATGAGGGCAGAGTTGTAAGACACCAGGTAGGTTTTTAGTGTGGAGAAAAATCGAACCCCTCCCCAAAAAGGTCACTCTGGATTGGAGAAAAAAATAAAAGTTGCTTAGAAGAATTTCTCCTTCACTGACTGAGGACAGACAAGATAAAGTGTAGTAGTCGAACAGATACTACACTTTGCTCTTAACCAATCCTTTGCGTCATTCAATGCTGAAACACAATAAGGTATAAATTATTGGAATGCTGTTTATGCTTAGTTTATTTGTCCCGGCGTTGCCTGGTAAAATTAAATGAACCAAGAATCACGATCTTCGGAAGTAAATTGACCGGAAAAGACCGGAAAAGACCAGAAAAACTCTTTCAAATAAAATGCTACACTTTTATATAGATTTGTGTATGTGTGTATTAGCATGCTTTTGTTTTGTTAGTGAGAGAGTGTATGGATGGATTTATGTATACATGTGTTCGTTTAGCAAGGTGTATTTAATGAGCGAGTGTATCTATTTGGTTATGAATTTGTGTACATGTGCGTGCATTCTTTGAATGCGTATGTGTGTTTTACCAGGCGTTGTGTTTAGAAGTTCATGAATATGGCTTGTTGCGTCTGTTGACGCCCTTCGACCAGGCGCCAGAATGATCTTTTAAGTGCATTCCCTGTTGCGTTGGGTAGAGATGAAAAATACCGGAACAAAGAGAAAGAAAGCTGTATGTTTGAGTTTTTGTAGTATGAATAAGTTTACAGGAGTGAATATACTCACTTCTTTAATTGGCTGAAAGAAAGTACTGTTTGGAAATTTTATCCAATCGAGAGTCGATACATAATAACAACATTCACAGCCACTGCCTATTCGAACAAGTGTACACTAGTAGATTAATATATTTGTGAAAGAAATAGTTTTAATGTAAATCATATTAAAAATAAACTGGATAAATTTTAAAAATAATTGAAAAAAATAAATTTATATGGATATTTTTTGGTTATTATCCTCTTTTAGTCTGGCCTTTCAAAGCTATCAGGTGTTCTCTAGTCGGCTGCCATTTTGAATGGCTCTCAGAAACCCTGATAGTCGTCTTAGACTCCCTTTTCTGGTGTCAACTCTTCAGGCTCCCAGAAAACACAACCAACAAAATGTAAGTCGCATTTATTTATACATTGTTCATGCATCTGTCTATCCGACTCCAGCGACATGTGTCTTTAGTGATTATATTGGGACATTAATGTATTCGTTCACTTAGTGATTATGTCTGTGGGTTTGTCCTCATGCTTTTGTATCCATCTTTTACATTTGTCTTCGACAAACTTTATGTGAGAATGAATGTATATATATGTGAATCCAACTGTTTCTTCATTATTACCTCTTCAAAGGAGGTTATATTTTCGGTCGAGTTTGTTTGTTTGGCTAGCGTCTACATGGCTAGACCAATCGTCACCAAACCTGGTCAAAATATCGGTGATGTTGTAACTTAGAACTTAATTAATTTTCGAATATCTTGATTTTAGGTCCAGATCACATAAAAGGTTAAAGTTACACTTTTGATGATAACTTCAGTTTTATTCATCGTCGATATTCGATACTTGGCCCATATTGTAACCAATGAAGTCCCGCATCTTGACTTTTGACCTTAGAAAGTTCGGTCAAACTCAAAATTTTGTCAGAATTTTAACTTTTGATTCTTCAAAATGTTATCCATGGGTCTGATGCTCTTTGATAATAGTAATCACCATGCAAAATTTCAGCCTGATCAGTTAAATAGTTTTTAGTTATCAACGTTACCATGGCATAACTTCTAGAATACATCATACAATATGGAAAGGTAAGGCCCAGTAATACATCCTTACATTTTCAGGCAGAGATGTGCAGTGTCATGGCTGACATCTTTTTTTTTTGTCTTTTTTTATCCTTTTCACCTGTTTATTATCCACCATAACACAACACTCAAAATGGCGGCCACCAGTTCGGGAAAGATCGTCGCGAATAACGTAAAAAGTTAAGATATCAAAAATTCGTTAGCTTTACAACATTATAAACATTCAAATAAAAAAGACATTTTTATATAATTCCTTACAGGCTCTGGATTTAGAAAATGTTCAACAGGATGTAAAGAGTTAGTCATCAAACAATGTCACAGCCAAATAGGGCATGTTTGTAAAGCGGAAACTATTTACTATTTATGCCCGTCTGCCCGTCACACATACCAGTCCGTCAATCAGCTGCAATTATAACATTGTATATTTTCCTAATGTCTCTCCAGGATCAGTACTAATTCAATATTTTTCAGTGTTATTAACTTTTTCCCTTCAGACTTTCATGCTTAATAGAATATCTAAAATACAATTAGTTTTAAATGTTTTTTTTTTTTGGGGGGGGGGGGTTGCTAGTAATGTTTGTAAAAAGTTTAAAAAATAAATATATTTTTCAAACTTAAGAGGGGAGATATTTTAAAAAATAAAAATTGTTTGTTTACTTTTTGGTATGTCGATTTAATTTTTTAAACAGTACATGTTTACCATCTAGCTATTTCTGAGAGACAAGCAGGAAGAAAAAACAAGGCAAACCAGAAGAGTACCAGACTCAAAGTCAGCAGCAAACGGTGTTCTGTGAGATTTAGTTCCTGATATTAAAGACTTCCTGTTTTGAGTCGCTTACTTTTCTGGTTTGCCAAGTTTTGTACTACTTTCTATTTAAATTGTTCGGTAAAAGTACAGAATAGTTAACAAAGTCCTCCCCTATACGTGTTAAAAATGGCTTTCTAAATAATCTTATCGACAGAAGTTATATTACAGATGAAGTTTAATATCAGGAACTAAATCTGACAGAACACCGTTTGCTGCTGACTTTGAGTCAGGTACTCTTCTGGTTTGCCAAAAACAATATAAACAAAATGAAAAGTAAATATATCAATGAATTATTTAATTCCCAAAAATCGAGAATTAAAAAAATAAAATCAGAAACTTGGGCTTAAATATTTTAGAAAATATCTTTATATTTTATAAATATTCCGATTCTATATAATCTTTACGACTTTGAAAGTTGTGACCAAATCATTTTATTTATTTTTATTTTTTTTTACTTTGCCAAAATACTTAAATTCGTGTTTCTGAGGGTTTTTTAATTCTTAAGACAACTTTTTTTTTAATTCTTCAATTGAAAATACAAGGTATTCCCCTTGCTGATTTTGGGGGCATAAGTGAAAAATGTTTCCATATTACCTGTTGCCCGGGTAGAACTACATAATTTTCTAAATAAAGTGTAGCGAAGTACGTTATAGTGCCAATAACATTGTAAAACAATAAAAAATGAAAATTGGCTAGTCAGAATCAAAGTTTGATATGTCAGCTTAAATGCTATTCAGGATCAACTCTTAAAATATCACAAGATAACTTTATATGTTAAATGCTTAAGAAATCAACCAACGTGTAATGAAAACATCCCAAGCAAAACAGTGAAAAGATTAAATAATGCTACAAAGGATTATCTCCCTTAAGAAAGAGCTCTCTAGTCTAAGATTATCTCCCTTGACTAAGAACTAATCCGTATATAGATAACTATTAATAGTTATCTATGTTTGTACTAAACTATTATAAGCTGGATAGAATGCCATAAACTACATCGCTTGCTCATGTTTTTAAAAATTAAAATGTTATAAAACAAGTCAAATCAATCTAATCTATTAAATTATGTTGGACGGAATTTAAAAGTTGAACCTAAATAGCATTTAAGCCGTTAAATCAAACTTTGATTCTGACTAGCCAATTGATTTTTTTTTTTAATATTTAATCCGATAATCTGATAATATGTAGACATTATTAAATAATCAGCTTAAAAGAAAAAATAAGCTACGGTGAATAAGTGTTATTCTTTTAGTAAAAGTTAGCGTTCCTTACTTGATTTGATTTTTCGTTAAAGGTTTATTTGAAATGACGTTTTCTCATTGTTTTCTTTATAAACAAAAGCAAGAATCACTTCATTCTTTTTCTTTTCTTTTTTTTTTTTTTACTTATGTCTGGCTTTGTTCTTATTAAATAAAAACCAGGTTAGGGTTAACAAATAAAAACCAGGTTCACTTTTAACTACACCGGTTTGCCGGTAGGTGTCGCTTTTTCACCGACAGGTGGCACTGTAAAGCGACACCAGAGTTATCTGCCCTTCTTACTATAAAAACCGTTGCAAACGGAAAATCCATCTCTCCTTCACCGACCAGCCTCGGCAGAACAACGCTGGCACCAGCGCTCCGTCTCTCTCTCTCTCTTCTCTGGTCGACAGAACGACGCTAATAGACTAGCGCTTCGTCTAACGCTTTTCTCTTCAAATGGCATCGGCATAACAACTACCAACACACGTGGTCAAACAACGGTAAGAGTTCTCAACTCATTTTCTTTGTGTACGGCTTTCAAAGACTTTCCACACGCCGGATTTATTTCTTCTTATACCTTTTTAAGAACTGTTTTTCCATCGACACACATGCATACACCACACACTTCATCATTCCACGTACACACACATCCAATAAACGTTATTTGAACTACCTCATTTTGTTTATTAATTATTACTCTGTCTTTTGCATGCAACATTGCTTGATTTACTGAACACGTTTATAATCGGGGGAACACGACCCTCGATCCTAACAGAACATAGAAATATGTACAAAACAAATTTGAACGTAATGGATCCCAAGCAACGCCGGGTCGGTACAGCTAGTAGATAATACAAAAGGAAAGTTGTCCTTAAATAAGTCACAAAAGGATTGATATGCCGTAAAATTGAAAAACTAATTCAACTAAGAGCATACATAGATACATATGATCGTGATATATCTTCCTTCTAATATGTCAATGTTGAAGAAATCAAATGGCAAACATTCCAAATAAAATACGGAGAAGATTTGGTACTCTTATAGATGACGCATTATGTTTCTGTGTTTCTGCGACTTCACATCGTCAACGTTCGGGCAGGTCTCGGAAGCGCCCGAGAGTTCATAAAACTATTAACCAATCAGGTTGCAGCAGGCATTAGACAATTAGGCTACAGCAAGCAGCCGATAACTTTTGGGAAGAAATTAAACGCGTTCAATAACAAAAATGAATTTATATCATCGCTGTCGGCTCGTTGAATCTCCTGAAATGACTAATCGATTTCTGCCAGCAACAGAACCAGTACATAAGAAAACTGTTGAACCAGCTGCAACCCTAACCCAGAAACTGTCATAAAAGAGATGAAAAAAACATAGAAAAAAAAAGATTGGAAAAAAATAAATCATTTGCTTAAAAACAGTGTGTTCGTTAAGAAATTAAAAAAAAAAAATAAACAACGAATTAATAACAGTTGTTTAGCTATGGTTTGTTATTATCGTCTGCCAGTCTTCAATTTAGCGTTTGACAGTTTTCGCCTCGTCAACTCTTGGGCGCTTCCGAAACCTGCCCGAACGTTGACGCCGCCGCGAAGTCACGGAAACATGGTGCGTCATCTATAAACATACGGAAAATATTTAATAGTGCGACTTAGAAGACAAAACGTTACTCTTTTAGTTCCCGACTTCCGCACATTTTTTTTCAAACATTATATATTAAATATAAATATGGTTTGACTTCCGTCACACAGGACCCTCTGTTGTCAGGTTCGGGTGGCGGGGACACATCTGACCCTATGCAATTAATCAACGAAGCCATCTGCCCTTTTTAATTCCCATCTTTCAAAATTCGGGAATCACGTCATTTTTCTGTCATAACAGGAACCCTTTAGATGGGCTTACAATATCTTCTGATTCACTTCCTGTTTCTCGGCCGCGTGGATTTCACAGATAAGCACGTGGGAGGAAATATAGCTGAACACACATCTGCCACAAGCCTTTATTTGTGAAAATCAGACTTTCATAGATACAGATGCCTCAAATAATAACTTATAATTTTTTTCTCCATTTCTCCTGAACACAAGCCCAGTCTAGTAATAATTCTCCCAAGCATTAATTTCTGAAAATCAGACTCTTATAGTTAAGGATGTCCCAAATAACTTAAAACGTCGACATTTCACCAAGGAAGAGGAGGAGGAAGAGGAGGAGGAAAAGGAGGAGGAGGAGGAGGATCATCATCATCATCATCATCATCATCAGTTTAACGGCAAAAAAATTGAACAATTCAATTTTTATTTTTCGGAATTTTTTTAGATGAGGATTGATAATGTGTATTATTTGGATTATTCAGATTACTGTTCTCATCTTCGTTTAGGCCGATGTAATCTCCAACCTTCTTCATGTGTGTCTTGTCAAACTCGGGAATCTGTACCGAATTTCAAGCTTAACCCTTTATTTAATCTATGGGGGTAGTTTGTTCTCGTTCCTTCAGCCATGACCAGATAGAAGTCTTTAAATAATTCTTAATTGTCGCCTGTACTGAGGATTGAACCTGCAACTAAAGGATTCCTTTAGACTTCTACCCGTTCATGAGAACAGTAGTTTGAAAAATCCAAATAATCCAAATTATCAATCTTCATCTCAAAAATTCTGTAACATAAAAAAATTAATTGTCCAATTTGTAGCAGGGGGTTCAGTTTTCTATGTAATCTTACATATAAAGTTATCTTGTGAGATTTTAAAAGTTGGACCTAAATAGCATTAAAGCTGACATATTACTAGTGTTTCCCCTTTAACTGTACTAAGCTCACAGTCTTTCGAGATAACACTGTCTGAATGTTTGTCCAAGGTGACTTTAAACCTAAATATGATCGGCATCATCACTTCTTCTTCTTCGGTGTATCCTGGCAGCATCCGGTTTTTACACCTAGTTTTAATATAAAATGGACCCTTTGGCGAAAATAATCACATTTACAAACACCTTTTCATCATTTCGAGATCATTTAGGTTAAAATTATATAGAAAATTGACACAAATTAAAAAGATTTAAAAATATATATATAAAATGCTTTTTTTTCCTTTTTTTTTAACATAGTTCACCCCAAACAAGGCAGGCCGCCACTTTAGATGTAAGGGGCTACTGAGAAAAAAGAAATGGGGAGAAGATTGGGGGGGGGGGGGGTCAACCTAAATTGGGATCTGCGCAGCAAGATGTCTGTTTACATTAGTTTTAAATTTCTGCATGTCAGTACTGTCGGTGAAACAGGGGGGGCAGGGAGGGAGTTCCAAAGGCCAGCAGCACGAGGAAAGAAGCTATTTGAGTAGAAGGCTCTCCGGCATCTGGGGACCTCCACAGTGAATGAATGAGATTTAGTTGATTGTCGAGTTAGTCTAGTGAATTTACGTCGAGGGGGCACCAGAGTAGCCAATTCATCGGTGCATAATGCATTGAAGTATTTGTAAAACAAACATAAGGATGCTACATTGCGGCGATGGGACAGGGACTGGAGCTTGGTTGACAGTGAGGGACCTATTAGGTTGGCGACTCTTTTTTGGACCTTGTCAAGGAAGGAGAGACTAGTAGATGATGCACCAGCCCAGATGTGACAACAATACTCCATGCATGAGTGGATGGTGGCTTTGTAGAAATACAGGATAATGTCAGGTGTGAGGAGTTTACTAGCACGGTAGAGGGAGCCAACCTTCTTTGCGGCAGCCTTGGCAATGTCTTCAATGTATTTGTTCAATTCATGTTACCTGTGAAGGTTAGGCCGAGGAGTTTGAATGATGAACTCTCAGGTAGGGTGTTATAAGCGGTATATTTTACTTCAGGATAAAGTCTCAGAAATCAAGGGGCCCCTTCCTGTGGCTAACACCTGATCTCTATATGAGATGCATAGATATCCGAGTGTTCAACTAAAGATCTCCTCTACCTCTCAAATGTTGAGTTGGTAAAGAAGTGAAGAACATTCATTTTCCTCTATGTTGTAGTATATCTTTCTTGGTGTCTCTTGGTCTTACCGGATTCTAGGACATAAATGTTAGAAGTATGTATGTTTATATGCTTGTTTTTTGTCCGTCTAAATATGAATGTGTCTGTGTTATGGGCAATATGACATTGTATGTCTATATATGTGTACTTGTGTGAGTGAGTGAGTATTCATTTGCTTTCCGTCTGTGCGTGGATATGCTGCCGTTTGTTGGTGTGTAAGTATATGTGTGTGAGGCCAGGAAACATTGTGCATATGCGGTTTTTGTTAGTGTGTGAATATGTTGTCGTTTGTTAGTGTGTAGATGTGGGTGTGTCTGTGTGTGTGTCTGTGTGTGTGTGTGTGTGTAAATGGAGTAGTCATTTGCTTCTGTGTGCGTGAGTTGAGTATTCATTTTGCCTCCTCCTGCCCTCAAAAGCCATGGTGGAGGGGGAGAGGGGTAATTTCGTACCTGTTTCTGGGTTTTTGACTGTCTGTTTTATTAGCATTTGACATTTCACACTGGCTCACTAAATTAATCAGTTCGAACGATCAGGAATTATTTTCATTGGTGGAAAATGTTGAGTTCGCACATTTATATGAAATCATATTTTCTTTATTTCGAGGAGGGTGGTGCACAAAAAAAAGAGTAAGCTAAACGAACGGAGAAAGAAAAAGTGTAGCTTTTTACATTCGTTCGTATGCATACTTCTAACTCCCTATATTGTGCTCGGTAAAAATGGCACCAAAAAAAATGGCACAGTAAAAATGGCACTTGTGCCATTTTTTCCTACTCATCCACTTGTGCCATTTTTTTCGATGCCATCTTTTCCAATGCGATTTTTACCTGTGCCATATTTACCTAAATTCCTCCCCATATATTTAACAACTCTGACTAAAGAAAGTGTAGTATCTGTTCCGATGGATACTGCACCCTATAGACCGGTATTGTCTTGGCCTTCGGGGCTTGATTTACGCCGGTCTATAAGTCTGTCCTGTGCAGTTCTAGGAGGTCCACCCTCTCAGGCTTTGCCACCCCTCTTTGGGGAGGAGTAAGTTTATTGCTTACTGTCTGAGGCGCCCCTATCGGGGAATGCCGACGGGGCTGCCAAGGCAATTTTTAATGGCCAGAGTGCTCACCTTCTCGTTTATCAAATCCCACTTTCCCGACCTTGTGTCACATCTTACCGCTGTGGGAGGTAGATAAATAACTTTGATATTTATTCGAGCTGGGCAGCAGAGAAATATGTTGGCATGAATACACACAAAGGACAAAAAAAAAAGATAGTACCTCTACACTTATTTTAAGGAAAAGAGAAAGTTTGTTTTTTTTCCTCAGGGCCATCGACACAGTCCTTGCAAAATCTTACTGAAACCCAATCCGTTCATTTATAGGCTTTCTTTTCATTTTTTTATTATTTTTATTCTTTACTCCTCCACATACGTCTTTTTCTTCTTCCAAGCCTAAACTCTATTCCACCCACAATTCAGCTGTTTTTTTTTATCCCCTCCCCCACCCTCCCTTGCAAACTGAGACATTTTTCTCTCTCTTTAGTACATCTATCTACGATTCACACTATCCACCCCTCCCCCGCCTCCATTAAAATCCAAAAGGCCCCTTTTTTACCAAAATAAGCCTACCC
>OY744532.1:105382082-105697082 GCA_963556195.1 Sepiola atlantica | reverse complement strand
TATCCCTGTGTACATATGTTTCAGAAATTCCTAATTTATTATTACTTTCATAACAGGGTAGAGCATTTGACAGCTTAACATTCGTTTTACATGCTGGAAATGTTTGCAACAATTACAAACACAAAAAAACACAAAGTCCAGAAACATTTTTACCTTATGACAGACTAAATGAGTGGAATCAATAAAAAGTGAAAATATATATTTAAGAACGAGATCCAATTTTTTTAAGGGGGAGGGGGAAGTAAGACAAGCTTCAAAAACATTCTATATCTTACCTCAATAAAACGAAGCTTAATTTCTTCAGAAAACTTAACAACCTGAACAGCAGTTATATGAGCTCTGTTTGACTTTAAATGTTAACCATTGAGCTCAAACTTATATAAAAGTTAAAAAAAAAAAAAATGAAAAAAAAAAATATGTACTGCATTACGGCATTAACGAACATAGACGAAAAGAGACAATCAAACGAATCGTTGATTGTCGATGATATTAGCCCGATTTTATGATTCTACATTCTTTTAATTAAGATGCGTAATTTTGCTGAAACTTCTTTTCACAGCTGAAGGGGGGGGGGGGGTGAGCTGTTTTGGCACAGTTGAAGAATGCTATTTGGCAGACAAATCTGCTGAAATGAGAGCCAGGTATGTTCAGTGGAACACATTTTGATAGGGTTCAAGGTTAAGGGAGAGTGTGTCATGAACAAGTTAAAATAGTTGTCAGAGAGATTATCACGAAGTGGGGGTGAATAAATGGCTACAACCCTAACCCTATACACACACACATCTCTACCTATATAAAAGTAGGTATGTGTATATGTTTATATATTTCTATGTATAGAATTCACAGGACGGGTAAAATTTATTCTCGCAATGTATTGCCAGTTTGGCACCACTTTTACGTCCCCTTATGAAGGTAAAAATCAAGATATAACGATACTAAACTTTATGTCTAGAATCCTTATTCCAAGTTGGATCAAAATCTATTACATGATTTTGAATCTACAAAAATGTCTCAAATTTAAGGCTTCAGCTTAAGGGATCTTAAGAAGAAATTTAAATTCAGGGAATCTTGCTTAATTGGTGTCTAATGACTGAATACAAATTTAATGAAAATCTGAAATATTTGAATTTGCAAGTAAGAGGTTATGCCTATATGCCCCTTATAAAACCCTTTAAAATACTTCAAAGAAACTGAAATTAATCTTTGGTTTCTCGTTTTCAGTGTATCAATTTCATGCCCACTCCCATTTGCTGTTTATCCTGGCCAGTTCCTCTGTCTTCTTCCCTCTTATTGTCTTTTACTCCCTCCCCCACCGCCTCCCCCATACTAGCTCATTAGGTGTGAAAGTGAAAAAGAAAAAGAAAATAAATAAAAATATAAAAAGAAGAATAAGAAACAAAGAAGAATGTGTCACCCACTTGTCATATTTCAACGTCACTTAAAGTCTTCTCATATGGTCCAATCAGATCATCCTTTCTCCCTCCCATCTGTGTGCCTTCACAATAAAATTATTTCCAAATCTTCACTTTTTCTGAAGACGTTTGCTAACATGAACAAAACCGGTCAAATCTCTTGTTTTTGTTTTTCTCCTGCACTTTAACCTGTTTTTCGTTTGTCATTTTTCACATATTTTGTCAACCACATCATTTCATTTTCATGAATTATCGTGTACCTTACCCCATATATATATATATATATATATATATATATATATATATATATATCGTTTGCCCTTAACGATACCTATAAAACATTAACTCAAGTCTTCCTAGTTTAAAAAACCTACTTCTGAAGACGACTAAGAAAGTCGAAAGCGCTCGAAAAAAATGGCCGAATTAAGAACAATCAGGGAAATACTCTACGGATTGCCACCTGAAACTAAAAGGATAACTCGACGGTTTGAGAACCTCACGAAGAAGATTTACAAACGAGAAAGTTCCGTGACGTTCAACAACGCTTGCTTCGATAATGACTTGCTGCCTAAGTATATATATATATATATATATATATATATATATATATATATATATATATATATATGTATATATACATATATTATGTATATATCAATCTACACAGGCCTCCATGAGAAAGTATGTTGGACAATATCGTCTAAACTGGTACGGTAAGGTCACCTGCAATCAGTCATCTGAAACACTCCAATGTGTGTCCCACATTGATGTTGATGGCCCAAAGCTATGTGGTAGGTCGCTTACGATATCGAGGAAATAAGTTGATGACAAGCCGATCCTGGCACAAGCGAAATGGACACAGACAGCAGACATTGGAAGTCATTCACAAAACGTATAACCTTAGCATGAGACAAGACGAAAAACGAAAATAATAATAAAAATAATCATTATATATATATATATATATATATATATATATATATATATATTGGTACAGAAAAATTAGTACAACATTCGTACTGTCGGTTTCAAACACGGAAGGACTTAGCCATCCGGCTCTCTTCAGCTTCTGTTGTCATCTGTTTCGGAAATGTGAAGTCACGTGTCACTCTCGTTTGGACGCGTTATTTGCTTAGAGTGTAATGTATGTTTGTTTAAATTTAGTGTAAAGAATGTTTAATAAGGTTTAAAAAAAGGGGAAGGGTGAAAAGTGACAGTTGAGATTTAAACCGGAGGAGATTAAAAAAGAGATATAAAAAAATATATATATATATATGACACGTGACTTGACATTTCCGAAACAGATGACAACAGAAGCTGAAGAGAGCCGGATGGCTAAGTCCTTCCGTGTTTGAAACCGACGGTACGAATGTTGTACTAATTTTTCTGTACCAATATAAATAAATATTACGCTCTTAAGTTTTAATTTTTAACTTTAATTCTGAATTAATCGAGCACTCTGCTGGGATTTTTCCTACCATATTACAAAGAAGATGTATATATATATATATATATATATATATATATACACATATACATATACATATATACATATACATATATATATATATATTATACTAAAGTTGAATGTATCAACGTTTGTTTTGCTAAGTTCTTTTTCCTATATATTTTAATCACATAAATTACATGCTAAAAGATTCCTTATTTTTGGGACTGAGTTGTGTTTGAAAAAAAAATTTATTTTAATTGTTGTAATCTACTGTAATTTGCAATTACCTCACCAAGTGACCGATCTCTTACTAACTCTCTGTCTATCATTCTCACCCTCTCTCACTGTATGTTGTTTGACCCCTTTACCAGCTATTATTTTATATAACGTCTATCATTCTCGATTCCATTACTCTCTCTCTCTCTCTCTCTCTTTCTCTCTCTCTCTCAACAATCAAGGTAATAAAGAAAGGAAAATATAATAGTCCGTTGCAGACAAAAGTGAATATCACCACAAGTAGCAATACTATTTAACCTATAGCTGTAGAGAGAAAAGAGAGAGAGGGAGATATAACGAACAGAAATATTTACAAACTCATTTTTTCCTTATTCAAACAATCCAACTTTAGCTCAGTAGGTTAACCTATCACACTTTTGTCCATCGTATATACATATATATTCATCTATATACAGTACTACAGAAGTTTAAAACAACATGGTACCCTCGGTTTCGAATCAACAAGTGATTAACACGTGATCGCGTCTCGTTGACATTCATCAGCCATTGTTGTGAGTCGGAAAATGAGGAGTCACGCGTCGCGGCATCTCGTCCGACACCTTATTTATTCATTAGCCTGTTTTTTGTTTTTTTTTATCAAGAGTTTAATTCGGCATATTTTACTTAATGTTGTGGAAGCCATATGTTGAAAAAGGGTTTTTTCCTATTAATAAGAAACAGAGTTGAGATTACGTCACCAACAAAAAACAAAAACAGTCACCCCATCAGCAATTATGGCGATTTTTACGGTAGGGGTTAAAGGCAATATACTACTAATTAACTAATTTTATATCTAATAATGAAAATTAATGATAAATTAAGGTTACAATAAATGTCTGTGGATGTATCTTGCCCTAGTATATATATATATATATATATATATATATATATATATATATATGGGAAAGTTCATTTTTTTAAGTTAATTTTTTTAAACTTAAAGAAAGAGGAAAAATGCCTTCAAAAAATGTGTTAGATGCAGATATTTTTATTAAAATCAAAAATCAAAACAATATTGTTTTTATTTTAATATTATCACATATTTATATATATATATATATATATATATATATATATATATATATATTCATTTTACTTTAGTGTAAATTTTCAGAAATCAAGGGGTCCCTTCCTGGGGCTATCACTTGATCTCTATATGAGATCCATAGATATCCGAGTGTTCCATTAAAGTTTTCCTTTTCTTCTCAACTGTTGAGTTAGTAAAGAAGTGAAGAACATTAATTTTCCCTTCCCCAATTGACCAGTTAACTATGTTATAGTATATCTTTCTTGTGTTCTCTTTGTCTAACCGGATTCCAGCACAATTATTTATCTGGTCTGGTGAAGTATCCAGCTTAGTTTTGTTACTAGAGAGAATATGATTTGGAGAAGTTGCACCATTCCTCGTATAAGCCAGTGTGAAGCCATACTGAGGGGATCTTATTTGGGTTTACTTGTAGGGGAAGTATGCTCATACCAGGTTGTTCTGACAAACCCTTGTACAGAGAGACCTTAGACACTCGAAGATAGTGTCTAGTAGGCATTCAAATTCTCACCTCTATATATATGTACGTTTATAGTAAGGCAGCCTTTGGTCATTTAACTATAACACACACATATATATATATATATATACATATATATATATATATATATATATATATATAGAGAGAGAGAGAGAGAGAGAGAGAGAGAGAAATAAATAAGAGAATTAAATACTGCAATAGGTAATGTAAACTCATATAATTGTTTATCTGATATCTAAAGTAAAAACAGAAATGAAAAAAGATTTCTTCTATTAATGTTGTAAGCTGATTTTTCTATTTTCAACTCATAAATGGCATCTAGCCTAAAAATCTTCTTTACCGGAATAAGTATTTTTATAAAGAAACTTAAGTTAAATAAAATATATTAACACCAAAAACATAGTGGAAGAAGAGAACAAAGAAATACACTAGTCTGAATCAAGTATTGATATGTAAGATTGGATCTGACATTGAAAATTCGACTGACTTAATTTCATATATATATATATATATATATATATATATATATATATATATTCACACAAAAAATTGAGTTAATAGCTCAATAGTGTATATATTACTTTCATTGAGAACAATTTTGAAGTTGACGGTTTTGTTTTTTTTCTGGGTTTAATTTAGTAGGATATAAAAAATTTCTTTTTGAAAACATCTCTTGTATTTATTACTTATCAAGGAAAACGCGTTTTTCAATGGGCAGAAAGAATTATATGAATAAAGATGTTTTTTTCAAACAAATTAAGAACTTTTATATATAAATTAAGTCAGTAGAATACAAAACACATGACAAAATTTATGACAGAATTTATGATATAATTAATATTTTGTAATCATGCTCCGAAAAAGTCAACACTAACAATATGTATCCCTGTGTACATATGTTTCAGAAATTTCCAATTTATTATTACTTTCACAAAAGGGTGGAAAATTTGACAATTTTATTAATCTTCTCGTCAGCACATAAATTCTTTATCAATTCGATACAGGCAATATCCCATGAAAATGGTTGCAACAATTAGAAACACATAACTTCAGAAGCATTTTTTTTTCATTATAACTGGCTAAATGAGTGGAATATATAAAAAGTCAAAATATATTTAAGGATGGAGTCCAATATTTTAAGGGAGTAAGACAAGCTTCAAAAACGTTTAATAATACACATCACTCCAATAAAACGAAGTTTGATTTCTTCATAAAAATTAACAATCTGAATAACAGATACATGAGCCCTGTTTGATTTCAAGTGTTAACCATTGAGCTCAAACTCATCTGCGGTATTTAGTCGTATCCTGGAGATGTGTAATATTTTATTTTTTATGAAAAAATTGTGTTAGATTATTTCCTTTTGATATAGCTAAATTCATAGTGATTGAACTAAACTTTTCTAATATATTATGTATTTTGGTAGATTTTTTGCACAGACGGAGTTTTCCTTTGGTGTTTATTATTTTTGACAAAGGGAAGTCCCTTTTTCCCGAAATATTAAATAAATGATTTTTAATAATCATCCGGACAACATACAAACAGCTGACACCACACTTGTTGTTATGTAAGATTTTAAGAAAAAATAAATAGTAAGTCCCATTTCGATTTATTATGTTTATTCCTTCCAGCTTACAACCTACCCGGCACTTTGCATTGCCCTTAGCCTTTTAAAAACATACTACTACTATTCCCAGCAATGCTTCAATCAAACTACCATTCTCTCTCTCTCTCTCCTCTCTCTCATTATATATATATATATATATATATATATATATATATATATATATATATAATTTCTTTACCAATAGTCAGTTTGAATATTGACTGCCCCCATTCAAAGTTTTTATTACTTCTTTTTTTTCTGAAAGAACCAAAAGATTATTTAAGGATGAAGGGTTTTATGCAAGAACTGGGACTTTAAAAAACAAGGTAGACTGCTCTTCCGCCTCCCCTCTCCTATAAAAATAAAAAAGTCAGTCGAAGCCCTACTGGAAGCGCATATTTTTCTTCCTGTTATTTCAGATAGAGAGGGCCTTTCTTTTCCTTCAAGATTATTTTCCTTTCTGTTTTTACTAAAAATATTTTTTAAAAAACACGGCTGAGAAGGAAAATTCTTCCTCAACCGTCCTTTCAAGCTGACGTTTAGCAATGAAAATGCTATTTCAAAATTAACTGTGACAGACTGACGAAAATGCTATTTCCACCTTAAGCATGATAAACTGACGAAAATGCTATTTCCACCTTAAGCATGATAAACTGACGAAAATGCTATTTCCACCTTAAGCATGATAAACTGACGAAAATGCTATTTCCACCTTAAGCATGATAAACTGACGAAAATGCTATTTCCACCTTAAGCATGATAAACTGACGAAAATGCTATTTCAAATTTAAGTGTGACAGACTGACGAAAATGCTATTTCCACCTTAAGCATGATAAACTGACGAAAATGCTATTTCCACCTTAAGCATGATAAACTGACGAAAATGCTATTTCAAATTTAAGTGTGACAGACTGACGAAAATGCTATTTCAAATTTAAGTGTGACAGACTGACGAAATGCTATTTCAAACTTAACTGCGGCCGACTGACGAAAATGCTATTTCAAATTTTAGCGTGACAGACCAAGGAAAATTTTTTTTCAAACTTAAGCATAACAGACCAACGAAAATACTATTTCAAACTTAAATATAAAAGACAGACTTACTGAAAGACTGACTCTTTTGCTCGGAACAAAATATTGTATCTATTCTGAAACAACCTTTCATCTTTTCTTTTCCTCGATCAGTTAAGTAGAAATACTTCTATACTGAGGAAATTTTGTGTCCCAATCCAGAGTGCACCGTTTTAAAGAGCTGGATTTTATGGCTAACTCTGCCCTCGAGGGGAGGCACATAAATAGGGACTGACAGACTGACTATTTACCAACAGACAAAGC
The DNA here is from genome assembly GCA_963556195.1 of Sepiola atlantica. Lineage (NCBI taxonomy): Eukaryota > Metazoa > Mollusca > Cephalopoda > Sepiida > Sepiolidae > Sepiola > Sepiola atlantica. The sequence goes on along the minus strand of OY744532.1, from coordinate 105,689,476 downwards.
TTCTCACAGTGAAGCGAGGACTAGAAAAATAAAAAAGCAAAGAAATCAAGTAAAATAAGTAATAATAAAGCATAAAAACTAGGCAGAAAATGAAGTAAAAACACAGATGTAGAGAGAGAGGGGGAGGGGGAGAGAGGAGAGGGGGAGAGAGAAAGGGAGAGAGAGGAGAGAGAGAGAGAAAGGGTATCTTTCAACCGTGGATAAACATGGATAGGAAATTAATGGCTGCCGAGGGGGGGCTCTTAGCTGACTATTGAGGTTTCTTGGCAATCATGAGTTATCTTATTCAAGATGGACCACCATCCACACGTAATAAAAACACAAAAAATTAGTCCAATAGAGTTCATTCTAACCAGCTGGCGATCACAATTCAGAAAATTCAATCAGTTTAAGACTTTCTAATATGAAGATGAACTCCACAGAACACTCTTCGAAGAGTGACTTAAACCATTGTGTATTATTTGTATTAGCAAATATATGCTCCTTCCGGTTGCATAGTTTTGCTAGTTTGGGAGAATGGTATCATGGCGAACGTACATATACTACACTGCCCACCCCATCCAAATGGGGGAGGTAATGCCTGGGATAATGGTATCATAGCAACAGGATAGATATTACACTACTTCCCTCTCAATAAAAAGAAGACGGGAGGATGGTATCATGATCACAAGACAGATACAACACTACCCCCCCCCCCCCCCCCGATGAGAGAGGTAATGTTTGAGAGGATGGTATTATGTAATGGATTTTGATCAAAATTGGAATAAGGGTTAGTATCATTATATCTTAAGTTTAATCTTTTTTAGGAGACAGAAATGTGTGGGAAAACTGTCCTGTTCGGGTTGGGTGAAGGGATTTATTTTACCTGCCCTGGGACGGGTATTCTTCTAGTATATATAGAAGGAAAGAGAGAGAGAGAGAAAGAGAGAGATGGAGCGAGAGAGAGAGAGATAAATCACGGAAGTAGAGAGAAAAATAAGAAAAAGGGAAAGAAGGATTCATGAACGAGATTGAAGAAAGAAAGAGATAAAAGAAGAGCGAAGGAAAGAGAGTAATATTAAGGAAAGACGGATTAAGGAGTGAGAGAAGAGGGAAGGGGGAGGAAGATAAATTAAGGCGGGAAAGAGAGGGGGGGAAGAGAAAGGGAACGAGAGGAAGGAAGAGAGAGAGGGAAAGTAGCAAGAGGAAGGGAAAGAGAAATTAAGGAGAGAGTGAGAGAGAGAGAGAGGGGGGGGAGGAGAGATTAAGTAAAAAAAATACATAAAGAAAGAAAGCTAAAGGAGATGGAAAGAACCCTATAACACTCCTCCCCCCCCCCCCCGCCATCCAGATGTGACTTTGTCTAAGGTTTCAATGTCAACCATTGATTCCTTGTCAGGAAGGAAACCGTCTGTTTCGGCGTGATTTATTTATTCTTTTGCTGAAGAAATTGGATGACTTGATTTATGGAACTCATTTAGTGCTTTCTTTACATTCTCCCCCCCTTTTTTTTGAAGAGTGTGCTGGTTCTGTTTTCTTTCCAACATGTCAAGGGACAAGGAAGACCTAAAACCACTCAGACCAAAATAAAATTCCATAATCACCATCAATCTCAATGGAATAATTTTAATTTACTAACAGGATCCGTGGAAATTCCACAGATGCCTTCCTACAACCTTCTCTTTCTTCTTACCATGAAAACACGTAATTACCCCCCCCCCACTCGACTAGCAGCAAAATCCCACCTCTTCACTATAGAGGTCTCCAAAAGCTGGAAGATTTTCTACTCTGATAGCTTCTTTCATCTCTTGCCTTTGGAATTCCGTCCCTGCTCTCTGTTTTCCTACCGTATAAACATGCAGAAATGTAAATGCAATGTGAACAAACATCTTGCTGCACAGTTCTCCACCAAGGTTGCAATGTGGGCTATATTTGGTTTGGTTTAGTTCCATGCAAAATAGAGTAAAAAGAGGATAGAAGCCTTTCGTGAAAATTCAGATACCTCCGATTTTTGTAAAATTTTAACAATAGGTATTAGATATCATTTAATAAATATCCCCCCGAATTTCTTTTTTTTTTAAAGTATTTTCAAGGGGTTTTAGGGGGCATAATATAGGCACAAATCTAAATATTTCAGATTTGTATTGAATTTGATCCAATTATGCAAGATTCCTTGAATTACAATTTTTTCTTAAGACCCCTTAAGCTTAAGATTTACTTTTCAAGCATTTTCTAGAATCAAAATCATGTAAGGAATGTCGATCAAATTAGAATAAGAATTCTAGACATGAAGTGTAGCATTATCTTATCTTGATTTTAATCTTTAATGGTATAAGACTGCTCTATTCGCAGGAATTAATTTTACCCATCCTGGGACGGGTATTCTTCTAGTCTCTTTATATATAACTATGTTATGTTCCTTAATCATGGTTTTATATCCTTCATTTCAAACACCCATTTAATTGTTAGCATGAGTTTTGGTACATCGAAAGATGAAAAGTGATCGTTTATAGGTTGCTAACCTTTTGGACTTCATGGGCCATTAAATTTATCATTTTAAATTTGGTAGACGACTAATATGCATTTAGAAAAAAAAGTTAATCGCTAAATTATAACAATTATTCAATATATTCAAAATTTAATCAAAATTAATTTCATTACGTTCGGCTTCCTCCTCCTCCTCCTCCTCCTCCTCAACTACTTGCGTTTGGTTCTCCTGATTCTGGACTTGCTTACGATTTCATGAGCTCAATGTTTTGCAGCGTACTAACTGGAAGCTGATACTTGTGGCAACATTTTCGATGTTGTAATCCATATTTCACTGCTAAAATTGCATTCTATCTCTTTCTCTGTTGCTCTACCATGTTTGGTGAAAATTATATTAGTAAACCATCCAGTGACTAGTTATTAGGAGTAATGGTAGGAGACTATTCAATAACAAGTATTAAACGTGACTTTGCAAGTCACGTTAGATTATACTATGGCTGGATGCTGTCACATTTGTGTACTTTTGTTTATTTCAAGATTACATGAGGTGCTGAACATATATACTATCCATAATACGTTTTGGTACTCGTCATTTTTGAATCTGAATCTTAAAAAAAATTGAAGGTACTTATATCGATCTTGACCCAGTTTTTGCGAGTTTCTTGTCGAAAGCGTTCGGCTATCCTACGCAGACGCCCGAGAGATGACGAGCCGATTTGTACCAGACGACAATTTTGATACGGTGCTGCGTCCTATAGTTTTAAGTTATATTTTCAAGAAATTTTCTAAAAGAAACAACAAAACAAGCAAAACATAGCGAAGTTACTGTTATAAAATAAATATTTTTTGTTATTTTAATATGTTGCTGCGTCCTATAATTTTTAGTTATAGTTGCAAGAAATCTTTTAAACAACAAAACAAATAAAACAACCAAAACAGAGCGAAATTACTGTTATCAAATAAATATTTTTAACCCTAACCCTAAACCCTAACCCCTAAACCCTTAAACCTTAACAACAAAAAAAAAAAAAACAAGCAAAACATTATAATCATAGGATGCAGCACCGTATCAAAATTGTCGTCTGGTACAAATCGGCTCGTCATCTCTCGGGCATTTGCGTAGGATAGCAGAACGCTTCCGACATGAAACTCTCGAAAACTGGGTCAAGATCGATATAAGTACCAAATTGAAATAATGTCCAAATTTTTCTGCAGACCATCAAAGATTCGGTATGGACCATCAGTGGTTTATGAATCAGCAGTTGGCTACTACTGGTCTATATTTCACCTCAGCTATAGGTATGATAGTACCTTGTCATCAATTAATGGACGGGATCAAAGTATAGTATCTGTTCCGATGGATACTGCACCCCATAGACTGGTATTGTCTTGGCCTTCGGGGCTTGATTTACGCCGGTCTATGGGTTTGTCCTGTGCAGTTCTAGGAGGTCCACCCTCCCAGGCTTTGCCTTCTCTCCTCTTTTGAGTGGAGTAAGTTTATCGCTTACTGCCTGAGGCGCCCCTACCGGGGAATGCCGACAGGGCTGCCCAGGCAGCCTCACACTACAGAAATACTAAGTAGATTGATTAAAGAAATATTCGAAATACATCTCAAACATATCGCAACAACTAATTTTATCATTTGTAACTTGATCCAAGATGGAATTAGCATCACAAATTGCCCTCCTTGTGATACAGGCAATATTCTGACGCTGCCTTTGGTATGCACTAATTAACTAATTAATTAGTAACGAAATTAAACAATTGCAATCAATATAAGTAAAAATTGAAAAATTGCCTTTCCATTACTTCTCATTTTCATTTATTGTCTTCTTGTTTGTTCCATACTAGCAAACATACTCAGCATTGCCTGGGTATCAAGCTTGTTTAATATAGGGTGGGCCAAAATAAGTGTCCTATCTTTAAATTTGAATAACTTGAATTTGAATAACTTCCACAAAATAAAAGTTAAACTCACCAAACTTTATGTGTGTGTAGACTGACCCTTCCGAGATTTTTTGAAATAAACAAAACAAATTTTAGCCGAAAAACACTTCTTAAAACTTACAAAAACTAAAGTATTGTTTTTTACACTGTTTTGAGTTTTTTAAGCAAAAATAATGTTTTCTAAATGAGGGTACGTTCCTTAGGGCTAATACGGCTCATGCTTGCTTCGGAAGGGGTCCTTTACTTATTCTAAAAAAAAAATTTTTTTAAATCAATAAATAAAAAAGTTATGAATTTTTAAAAATAGGACCCTTATTTTTGCCCACCCTGTATATAGCTAACACTTACTGATTTATTTATAGCGTATCTTGTTTTCTTTTTTACAGATTAACTGTTGCTTGTTTTCTGCTTTGATCATAGATGAATATCTTTCTCTCTACAAAAGCCATTTCTTCTTAAGTAACAATAAATAATTGTTAATTGATCAAATGTCCTTTTGCAAAACCAATATGCAAGTATCAGAAAGTTTCATCAGATGTCCTGCTGGCTTGGCAGGCTGAGAGCAGGCTCAAGGTGTTTCGATGAATAGTGGCGATAAAGAGGCGCTCGTAAAGCCAAGTCGGTCCATGATGTGGTGCATCATTAACAGACCAAGTCGCACGTGTTAGTGCCTATCGCTTTACTTGTCTCCATGGCAATAGGTTAGAACACAAATCTATCGAGAAGACCGGCATATTTAGATTGTCTGTGGGTCTCTGGTGACGCTGGTGCATGTCCAGAGTTTGTTGCCGATTATGTTACTGATGAGGGCACAAAAGTGTCTACACAAAGCACATCCCATATAAGTGACTTTCTGTTTGCAAAGGGCAACACTGTCAGGCTGTTTGCTATCCCCTCTGCTGTGACCAACTGGTTCAAGGATCGACGGAAAGTCAGTGGTGTCTAGGGCCTATCGAATGATATCATTGAGAGCGCTGTGTCTAGGGAATCTGTCGGCACTCCTTTTGCATGAAAGGGTGTGAAGTCAACATATGTCGATTGGCTGACCACAACGGCCCCTGTGGGTCCTGCACACTCTCAAACTTATACGCAGGGCGATGGCAAATCTAAGGCAATCGTCACGAACAAGCTTCCCGACATGCATCATTAATAAACCTTGGTAAACATATGAATCTCATCATTCCAATATAGTACATTAGTTTAGAAAAATAGTTCCTAACATTAAATTACCATTAATATGACGTTAAACCAACTAATTCAACCCTAAATGCTGATGGAAATCATCTAACACACACAGTTATCGTGTGAGATTTTGAAAGCTGGACCTAAATAGTATTCAAATTGACAAATCAAACTTTGATTCTGACCAACCAATTTTCATTTGTTATTGTTGTACCATGTTATTGGCAGTATAATTTATTAAAAATAACTTACGTAGTCCCACCCAGACAACTGGAAACATTTTTAAATTATGACCGATAAAAACAAAATTAGCAAGGGGAATAACTCATTTTTAACTGAAGAATATAAAAATAGTTGTCTTCCTTACAACCGCTTTGGAGCACTCTTTCCTATCTTCTTCCTCTTTCGTGTGAATCAGATGATTCTGGTGTTGGCATTAGTTTCCCTGATGTTTTTCTAGTTAGAATCTTTCTGGAAAGACATCGGGTACTTACGGGAAGGACCACGAGAAGGTTGCCAACATCCCTAGATGACAGTGGTACTGTGGAACCGACTGGATTCGAACTTGGAACACCTAGGTCTTCAGTCTGTGTCGATATCCACTTAACCACCGTCACCTATCTTGACTAGTGATGGGACGATTCCAATATTTTCCCGATTCTGATACAATTACCGATTCTGTTCTAAATTCCCGATTCTGATACAATTACCGATTCTGATTCTTTTAAAACCTCTAAATATTTAGCTATAGAGTTGTTTTTTTATTTTTTTATTTTCTGATTTCCTTAAAAACCCATGTAATATGTGCATATATTTTCGCAAACGTAAAAATAGACACTTGTGGGGGGGGGGGATCTATAGATTTTAGTTTTACTAGTAGTTTCAAATGAATAAATATTTATCATTTTATCATTGGTACCAGCAATGGAAAAGTAAGTTTTAAACAAAAACAAACAAAAAAGAAAACAATTAAAAGAATCGTTTTGGCATTGGAAAACCGGTACAAATTTTTCCGATTCCAATAACCCCAAAATTCCGATTTTTAGGATTGCGATTAATCGTCGCCACACGAGTCTTGACAGAGTATAAAATCGACTCCGCAATCAAGTGTGAGATGTTCTCTTCTTGATCCCTCAACCTCATTCATACAGAAGAAATGCTTCTAGCCTCTCTATTCTGTATGGTATGTGCTCGACTGAGCTCCAACACCTGGTCCCTCCTGTAGAACATTCTCAGCAACAACTCGTCTAGCTACAGCCTCAGCAAGAAACTTTCTTTTCTCTCTCACTTTACCAAAAACAAAACGAAACTTCCATGAACAAAGTTTCTTTTTTAGAACACCCCGCCTGTGGAACAAGATACCACGAACCTGCTTCCCAACATGGTCGTCTTCAAGTCTAATGTGAACAAACACTTGCTGAGCCGTTCTCATGAACAATCAATTCCCCTTAATTAAGGTTCTACCCATCTCACCCATTGTTTCTGATCCTCTTTTGAAGGTGATCATTACTCTTCAACCCTTATCCTCGAGTAGCCCTGGCCTTAATAAGTGATGAACCGTTAGTAAAAAAAAAAAAAATAACATTTTATTTCTTTTTCTGTATAAGTTTAAAAAATATGAAAACAAACAAAATTTAAAAACTAAAATGACTTTACTGCATCCCGGGCAACGTCGGGTTGGGACAGCTAGCATCATAAAATACCATAATAATGAGTACAAAGTGACTAATGATAAGACTTTGTCAAGGCTAACAATGGAATTAACAGCTCTTTGCTGATCTTTTCATTGTTCTTCTTAATGTTGTGACACATTGGCGACCAAGTGTGGATTGGATATTAAATTAATAAGTAAAAAATATCTAATGATTGAAGCTTGTCATCGCTGACAATGGAAATAACAGCTTTTTGAAAATCGTTCATTTGTGAGATCGTGAGAAATTGGAGATTACGTGTTGATTGAAATCATTGATCTGATTTGATAGTTTTTACGACAAATCAACCCTTTTTGCCCAAACTCAATAATTATTGCAAATAATTTATTGTAGACCAGTTATTTATCTACCTCCCACAGCGGTAAGATGTGACACAAAGTCAGGAAAGTGGGATTTGATAAACCAGCGCCCGAGAAGGTGAGCACTCTGGCCTACAAAAAAATGGCTGGGCAACTCTGTCGGCATTCCCCGGTAGGGGTGCCTCAGGCAGTAAGCGATAAATTTACTCCTCCCCAAAGAGGGGAGAGGCAAAGCCTGGGAGGGTGGACCTCCAAGAACTGCACAGGACAAACCCATAGATCGACGTAAATCAAGCCCCGAAGGCCAAAACAATACCAGTCTATGGGGTGCAGTATCCATCGGAACATGTACTATACTTTGATCCCGTCCATTAATTGATGACAAGGTACTATCATACCCATAGCTGAGGTGAAATTAAGGGTTCATACCTTTCTTAACAGTATAAGTGTATAAATGAGCACCATGGATTTGAAATCAGCATCGCCAATGCCATTCACAGCAAGAACTCGTCTTCCTACCGTCACTGCAAAAAATGTCCGTTTCCTCATCTATGCACCTCAAGCCAAACGGAATTTCCATGCACAGAGTTCCTTTCCAAGAACTTCTCATCTTTGGAACACATTGTCACGAGATTACTTTCCTGCAGACTACATGATGGTCGTCTTCAAATCAAATCTCAGCAAATACTTGTCCTCGTAAGTAATCAAATGTTACCCTTTCCATTCATCGTTTTCAAGCCTCTCATAGTATTCATCATCCAACTGATGATGCTATTAATCCCCATCCTCGAATGGCTTTTGGCCTTGGTAAGTGGTGCAACAATTTCCATCAGGTCAATCATGCATCCACTTGTATATTTTCGATTAGTGTACTAAATGTGAGTTAATCAATGTTTGTTTAACTAGTTGAAGTGTCCATCAAACTTTTCTTTTCTGCACGTCAGTTCAAAGCTTACTCAGCCACGTCAAACCCCTAACAACATCTCAGGAAGAGACCAGACTACAGCTGTTGACCAGACGGCTAGAGAATCGCCAAACTCCTACTGACATGGAAAGTTCCTCTTCCAGAGCCCTCCCTCCCAGTTCAGAAGCACCCTGGCTCCAGTGGAGAACATTCAACTACCAGAGAATGGAAATGGGGCGATCAAAAGTTGCTATGAGTAGATGGGGCTACAAAAATGACCTAACCATATGGGAATGTGGAGAGGAGGGCGTCTGATGCAACACTGTCTTGTCTGCCCTAACTGGTGTGGTTTGAAAGATCTTGCAGAGTGCACCAATAATGCAAACGACTACGTCAAAAAGTGGGAAACTGTTGTATGACCACATGACACTTCAAACACATGCAAAGAAGAAAAAGTTCAAATGAAAAAAAAAATTAATTTTAAATCGCAATTAAATAATTAAAACAAAAAACTTTTTGATAAAGTTTTTTTTTAATATCAGATCTCATCAAAACAGAATATTTGTAAAAAGTGCATTATTCAGGTTTATGATGATGATTGACATCGGTTATGAAATAACTGTAACACTATAGCAAAAAAAAAACAACAAAAAAACAATTGTCTAGTGTGAGATTCGAACCCTGAAAGATGGCATAAAATATTGGAACTGAAGGTGAACGCTTTATCCACATGGCCACCGATCAAATGATAATATTTTGTCTTTTTAACCTACTGATACAGTTTATGAGTTCGGCATAGGGATACGAAATTTAAATATCTGTTTTACCTTTCCGCCTCGATCTAAAATAGTTCAATTGTCTAGAATAAAGAAAGAAAAATTTCAATACGTACGCTGATTTGACTATAAAAAAAGTCTTAACTTTTTATGTTTATTTATTTTTCCTACTGGTAGTGAAAATGTTAAGTTATAAGTATATTGTTCGGTCGGCTAATAATATGAAAATATTCAACTGGAAAGATAACACTAAAAATGTCGGAACATTTGTTTCTAATGTTATTTTTACGTAAGTTTAATTTTGAATATTGAGTTTTAAGAAACGGTTCAGGAACTTCTGACATTGATAAGGGCATTGGATCGAAGGTGCTCTCTTGTACACACATACAGACAACTTTGCTTCATATATATATACATATATATATATATATATATATATATATATAGATAGATAGATAGATAGATAACACAAAATAAATGCTAAAATATTTCTTAGTCCTGGGATTGAATTATGTTTGAAAAAAATTCTGTTTTATTAGCTGTAATTTATAATCAACTGAACAAGTCACTCATTTCACTCTTGGCTATCTCTGTATTTCTCTCGCCCCTCTCACTTTGTTGGGAGCTGTGCAGCGAAATGTCTGCTTACATTAGTTTTAAATTTCTGCATGTCGGTACAGTCAGGGAAACAGGAAGAGAGTTCCAGACGCCGGCAGCATGATGGTAAGAAGCTATTAGAGTAGAAGGCTCTCCGGCATCTGGGGACCTCCACAGTAAATGGATGGGATTTAGCTGATTGTCGGGTTGGTCTAGTATATTTACATCAAGAGGGGGGGGGGCACTAAAGCAGCAAGTTCATCGAAGCACAACCCATTGAAGTACTTGTAAAACAGGCACAAGAATGCAACATTGCAGCGATGGGACAGGGGCTGGAGCTTGGTGGATAGTGAAGGACCTATTAAGTTGACGACTCTTTTTTGGACCTTGTCTAAGAGGGAGAAACTAGTGAATGATGCACCAGCCCAGATGTGGCAACAATACTGCTTCTCATCTAACAGCTTGGCCTTTTGGCTAAGATCAAAGTGTAGTATCTGTTCCGATGGATACTGCACCCATACTGGTGTTGTCTTGGCATTCGGGTCTTGATTTACGCCGGTCAATGGGTCTGTCCTGTGCAGTTCTGGGAGGTCCACCTTCCCAGGCTTTGCCTCCCCTCTTTGGGGAGGAGTAAATTTATTGCTTACTGCCTGAGGCGCCCTTACCGGGAAATGCCGATGGGGCTGCCCAGGCTATTTTTAAACCCCACTTTCCCAACCCGACTCTGGGTCACATCTTACTTGTGGAAGTAAGATAAAAACTGGCCTTGTGCCTAACTCCTGGAGAGGAGTAAATCAATACTCCATGCATGGGCGGATGGTGGCTTTGTAGAGATACAGGAGATACAGGATAAGGTCCGGTGTGAGAAGTTTACTAGAATGGTAGAGGGAGCCCACTTTCTTTGCAGCAGCCTTGGCATCAAGGTAGAATAAATAGTGGTTGTAGCCCAACGAGTCACAGGTACGTATAGTAACTTAATAAGAACAAATTCCCTAATTATCAGATTTTGTCAAGGCTGACAATGAATATAACAGCTTTTTGCTAATCTTTTAATTGATCTACTTATAGCAAGAAATTGGAGAACAAGTGTTGATTGAAATCATTGGATATTATAACTTTATAATGAGTAAACGTTGCCTAATAATTAGACCTTGTCAAGAGCGACAATGGAAATAACAGCCTTTTGCCCCTCTTTCTTGATACCCCAACAAATTGGAGAACAAATGTAGATTGGAAATAATCGTAATAATAAGTACAAATTGCCCAATGATCAGATTATGTCAGGTTTGAAAATGGACTTAATGGATCTTTCTTATTTACTAAGGAGTCACTGCTTATCAAGGCCAAAAACCACTCGAGAATAAGGGATAACAAGATCAATGGATTGTCAGCTGAATTATGAAGAATATTATGAGAGGATTAAAAATGATAAATGTAATGAACAAAGTTTGATTACTTATATTTGTACAGTTGGGGAAATAGAGAACAGGGAGGGAATTCCAAAGGCAAGCTGTCCAAGAAAAGAAGCTATTAGAGTAGGAAATTTTCAGCCATCTATGGACTACTACAGTGAAGGGGTGGAATTTTGCTGCTAGTTTATGATAAGTATTTGTTGACATTGGATTTTAGATGACTATGTTATAGTCTGCAGGGAAACAGACCTGTGGTAATGTGTTCCACAGATGGGAAGTTCCTCGAAAGAAACTCTATTCACGGCACATGGATGAAAGTTCTTTTCATAGATTTTTTTTCTTTCCGTAAAATCTTTTCCTCTGTTCTCAAATTCCGCAACCTCATTTGATGGATTTAACAGAAACACGACAAATTAAGTTCGTTTGATGCAATAAAATAAAACAAAACAAAACCGAACGCAAAGAGCAATCAAAACTGCCCTTAAAACAAACAATTATGTCGATGGTAGACTTAATTAACTTCGTCTAATAAGCAAAAATGATAACGCCGTTATGCGTCTGTCATGTGTTACAACGTCATCTACTGTTGGATAAACTGGATGCAATTTTGGAATACTAAAAGTGTCTTTTTAGGATAAATAGGTAATTCCGAGTAAAAAGTAAGTAATATTTTTTTATCAATCCACAGGATTAACATTTTAATTCACTAATCTTTGAAATAATCCTCGAAAACTAACATTCATCTTTTTTTTTTTTTTAACTTTTTTTCGTCTCAAACAAGGCATATTGCGGCTGAAGCATAAGGGGCTACTATGATAGAGACCAGATTTATAGGGGTGGCAACCTGGGTGGGGAGTCGGACATCAAGATGTTTGTTCACATTACATTTAAATTTCTGTATGTTTGTATGATCGAGGAATTAGGGAGCAGGAAGGGAATTCCAAAGGCAAGCAGCCCGAGGAAAGAAGCTATTAGACTAAGAAATATTTGGGCAACTATGGACTACTAGAGTGAAGGGGTGGAATTTTGCTGCTAGTCAGGTGAGTCGAGGGTACTTACGTTGAGGGGGTACAAGTGTAGTAAGTTCATTGGAGCACATTCTGTGAAAGTCCTTGTAAAACAAGCACAGAGATGTAACACTGTGCCAATGCGAAATGGGCTGGAACCTGGCATACAGTGCAGGACCTATTAAGGTAGAAATTCTTTTTTTGCACCCTGTCAAAGAGGGAGAGGCTAGTGGTTGGTGCACCAGCCCAGATGTCTGGTCGGCCATGTTTGATGTGATAAACGATAAAATTAGCTTTACATTATCTATGCCGTCAACTTTTCTTGAATTTTAAAACCAAGATTCGAAGTTAAGGTCATCAATTAAATATTTTTCATCCATTTTATGTTATTTTTTAATTATTCAGGTTTATGATAATGATCGATATCAGCTAGGAAATAACTGGAACATTATAGCAAAAATAAATAAAAATAAACAATTGTCTAGTGTGAGATTTGAACCCACAATGACGTTAACTATTGAAATTGAAGGCAAACGCTTCATGCACACAGCCACCGATCAAACGAAAATATTGTGTCTTTTTAACCTACTTAAATGAGTTCGGTGTAGGGATACAAAATTAAAAATCTGTTTACCTCTCCGCATAGATCTAAAATAGTTCGATTGTTCAAAATAAAGAAAGAAAGATAAAAGATACATAAATATTTTTTTTTTTAATCTTATTAAAGTAAAAATATATTAGTGAACATTCAAATATTTTTCATCAATTTTTAATAAAAAAAAGTAAATTTTAAAAATCTTATTAAAGTAAAAATATATCAGTGAACATTCATCAAATATTTTTCATCCATTTTTAATTAAAAAAAGTAAATTTTAAAAATCTTATTAAAGTAAAAATATATTAGTGAACATCAAATATTTTTCATCCATTTTTAATAAAAAAAAAGTAAATTTTTAAAATCTTACTCAAGTAAAAATATATTAGTCAACTATTTTTTATCAATTTTTGATTTTAAAAAAGTCAATTTCTTTATTCAAAGTAAAATATAAGTCAAATATTTACGATGATTTGATGTGAAAAGTATAAACGATTACTACATGTTCTTCGGTCGGCTAATAGAAAAAAATAACCTGGTTTATTTGGCGCAATGGTAAGAGTGTTCGTTAATGGGCCGGGAAACCAGTGTTCAATCCTCGGACGAGTCATACCAAAGACTTAAAAAATGGTACTTGATGCCTCCTTTGCTAAACACTCAGAATTATAAGGTGAGGATCAAGGGTAAGTGGAGTAATCCTGAGAAAGGAGTGTCACCCTCCCCTACATTTCGGTCTAGTAGCTAGGGTCGCCCTCAAGTATGGTCGACCACTTTACTTTCCTGGAAAGGGAATACTAAAAATGTCTGAACATTTGTTTCTGATGTTATTTTTACGCACTTTTAATTTTGAATAATTAGTTTTCAAAAAGGTTCAAGAACTTCTGACATCGATAAGGACATCGGATCAAAGATGCTGATTCTAAATTTGTGGTTAGTTTGGCTCTGAGACAAGGCGATCCATAATACAGGCCTGGCAAACATGCGACTGGGGTTCACAACTGGGGCGGACATGTGAAGACCAAAATTACTGCTAAATAATAATTACAGAGAAAAGTTTTAGTAAGAAATTTCTTAGCGATGTCCAGTAATTAGCAACTATATATATTATTAGGAAGATGCTTACAATAATTGATTTATTTTCATCAAATCAAATGTAAAAAGTACAAAAATATAAAAGAACTGAATTCACAAAAAATCACTTTATTCACCATGAATTAGACACATTTTTGATATTTCAAAAATTATGAGTCAATCTGTTTATATTGACTAATTGATTACAGAACATATAATAACATAATACAATCACAAAGCAAATTTAACATTTTACAAAATCAAATACTTTATGAAAAAAAATAATGTACAGAGAAACAATTTTGATAATTTTTACAAAATTTGTCATGTTTGTTACATATACAATTTGTTTTTTTTTTTACAGAAGATGAAGAAAACGCTTATTTCTTTATGATACATAGTCTTAATAATAAAATCAACTTACATTAGGAAGAACATAAAACCAAAAAAATATATGTAAAAAGGAGGAAAATGGAAAATGCATAATTTTCCAAGCAGCTATCATATATGTTACATTTCCACCCTTTTTACACATACTTAATTGGTTTTATTTTCTTGTTAATGTAAATTGATTTTATTATTAAGACTGTATATCAAAGAAATAAGCATTTTCTTCATCTTCTGTAAAAACAAATTATATATGTAACAAATTTTGTAAAACTTATCAAAATTGTTTCTCAGAACATTATTTTGTTCATAAATTATTTGATTTTGTAAAATGTTGAATTTGCTTTCTGATTCTATTATGATATTATATTTTCTGTAATCAAGTAGTCAATGTAAATAAATTGACTCATGATTTTTGAAATATCAAAAATGTGTCTAATTTATGGTGAATAAAGTGATTTTTTGTGAATTTTGTTCTTTTATATTTTTGTACTTTTTTTATTTGATTTGATGGAAATAAATCAATTATTGTAAGCTAATTCCTAATAATGTGTATAGTTGCTAATTACTGGACATTACTAAGAAATTTCTTACTAAAACTTTTCTCTGTAATTATTATTTAGTGGTAATTTTGGTCTTCACATGTCCGTCCCCAGTCGCGGATCCCAGTCGCATGTTTGCCAGGCCTGTATTATGGATCGCCTTGCACTGTAATCAACTGTTTAGCTATGATGCCGCCATACACATATAGACAACTTTGCTTTATATAAAGAGATACGTTTAAAACATGATAATCGTTAAACAAAATGAAAATGCTTCCCATTAATTTAACATAACTCAAAGTTCTTATTTATGAAAAACCTTAAGAAAACGACATTCAAACATAAAACCTAGTTTTAAAATGTTATTTTCCAACCATTTCTATGTGAGGTGATTTATTATGCAGTCATATCTGGGAGTGAGGGTGTGGGTGCATACCTTTTCTTATCTTCTAATATATCAAGTAAAGCCAGTATCTTCTCCGTTTAATTTTGTGATTTATAGACATGCGAATACAATGACAATATGTAATTCTATTTCGACACAAAAACCTACTTTCAATCCAAGTAGATTCTAAAAAATGTATTTCAAATCGATTATATATTTAATTCTACTGATATTTTCTTTTTGATTAGTGATATTCATTTTACTAATACAACCATTCATGATGAATCGGTAACAAATTTAGTAACATACTTATTCGAGGTAAACCTGTATTAATTCATATTTCAAGCGACTAATCGGTATATATTTGACCAATCGCTGCATTTGTTCCAAATTACATAACGATTAGTGGCATAAGAGAACCAGTACATGTTTATTTTATTTAAAGGTAAATTTCTTGATTTTATTTAGTGGAAAGTAAACAAAAATGACAACGATAATAAGAATGACAGGGAAGAACCGATAGGAGGTTTACCATGAATAATCGCCCTTTATTGTATTTAAAAGTATAGTTTTTGATCTTATTTAATGAAACGCGAACAAAAATGACAACAATAATAACAACCATCTTAAAAAATGTTTTAAGTTTCAGCATCCTAAATTAGTTTTGATGTTTTATAAAGGGTTTTTAGGGACATAATATGGGCACAACCTCCCATTTGAAAATTCAAATATTTCAGATTTGCATTGAATTTGATTTATAATCATTAAACATCAATTAAGAAAGATTCCCTGAATTTCAATTTCGTATTCAGACCACTTAAGTCTTAAATTTGAGACATTTTCTAGAATCAAAATGATGGAATGGATTTGATCAAAATTGAATAAGGATTCTAGACATAAGGTTTGGTATCATTATATCTTGATTGAGTGGTGCAATACTCTTCTGTTCGAGGAATTAATTTTACCCGTCCTGTGACGGGTATTTTTCTAGAATATATATATATATATATATATATATATATATATATATGAGAAAGGAAGGATGAGAGTAATCAGACGTAGTGGGAAATGATAAAGGAAAAACCAAGAGATATTTTTTATATATTCATCAACGTTTCGTCTTTATTGTAAGACTTCCTCATGATCCCCCCTCTCCTCTCTCCCACCCTAAGGCAAATTCACTAATACTCTCACCCCTCCCCTTTTTCACTACTGCCTTAATGTACCCACTCAAAGCCTTCCATATTCATTTCACTCTTTCCTACTGACTAACTTCTCAGTCTGGACCCTGGTCCAGCGCTCTTAGTAGCCACGGCTACTACTTTTTCTTATCAACCCATCATGTCAACCCAATATTTCGATGTACTTGCATGGCATTTTTCTTAAAATTATCATCCCAAGGAAGTCTTACAATAAAGACGAAACGTTGATGAATATATAAAAAATATCTCTTGGATTTTCCTTTTTCATTTCCCATATATATATATATATATATATATATATATATAGGTTATAAGCTAAACAAGAAGAAAAAGTAATTAGTCTTGCCAAAATTATTTTTCCATTTATTTACAAACGAGACCCATTGGACCTTTTTTTCACTTTGTTTTTCATTTTAACAAATTCCAGTCTTTTTTTTTAAGTTGAAAAAAACTTTGACAGCATTTTTTCACAGGTGTTTATTTTTTTCCCACATTTTTCTTTTTTATGAAGAAGGGAGTAATGTCATAGCCAGACTGTGGAATTTATTTTGGTCTTGTGGCTTTTTAATCAGATAAGCTGGAAAAATAACTTCAGTCAACATTCCTATGTTGTTTCTTTTGTCACCTTGCGTATTGGGTCAACTCCCCATCCCAAGTAACCAATGGCCGTTGGGGAACTCTAGATTTAGTTCATCATGCGTTTTTCATTAGGCATAGGAAACCGGGCGGTGTCTATCTTCTTTTCCTGGTTCATTTGAGATTGGGGTTGTTTTGTTTGAGGACAATCGCTTTTCCTTAGCTTGCAAAAAGTGTAAGACAATGGAGACGGATGTGGACGCATGTGTGGAGGAAGTATATTTGGATGATGAGGCTATTGAGGTTGTTCAGAAGTTGTGTTACCTTGGTGATACCAGTGGAGCACAGGGAGGTACTGGTGCTGGTGTGATAGCAAGAGATAGAAGTGGATGAAATAAGTTTAGGGAACATCTGCCATTATTTACCAGCAGATCGTTACCATTGTCGACCAAGAGAAGAGTCTATCGGGCATATATGCACAGTGTGGTGATGTATGGAGTGAGGGTTGAGGATATTTGTTTCAAGGCAAGAACTGATATGAGAATGATAGGATAGATGTGTAATATGAATCTAAAAACAGGTTCAGATCTGATGACCTCAGAGGCAGATTAAATCGTGATAGTATAAGGAGAGGTGTGCAAAACAATAGACTTTGGTGGTATGGTCACATTGGAAGAATATATGACAGTGCTTGGATTAGTAGATGGAAAACAGTTGAAGTAGCAGGGTCAGTTGGAAGAGGAAAACCAAAGAGAAATTTGGGAGGAAGTGATAAGAATGGGTTTCAGAAAATAGGGGATAAATAAAAACCTGGCTAGAGATACGTTAGTTTGGAAGTCAATTTCTAAAAATCGTTCAACACATGTCAGTGTGTAAAACAGATGTTAAACCGAATCAGATGATGATGACAAGCTTATTCTACCCGGGTAACTGGCTTTTTAGTTTGACCGAATTTTCTGTGTTTGCCAGTACCACAGAGAAGGGGTCATATATTTTTCTTATAAACCTGAGAGAATGGCACCTTTCTCCTAAAAAAAAAAAACTACCGAACATTTTCAATACAGACCTAGCCAGAGATAGGTTAGTTTGGAAGTCAATTTCTAAAAGCCGTCCAACACATGTCAGCGTGTATAACAAATGTTAAAAGTGAATATGACGATGCTGATGATGCTCATTGGTTAATTTGTATAACAGGAGAAAAAAGTGTCCCGATCTCCAATGTATGACCCTCAGCCAATTCTATTAAGAGAAGGAGCCAAGAAATAAACGGACAATCTGTCTGATTAATTAAACATTAATTGTCATGTTTACAGGCATCACATAGGCAAATGCTTGAAACGCAAGAATACCATTTCAGTCAACACAATTAGTCGAGCGCTAATTAAGCTGAGGATAATTATTAGTTGTCCTTTCAGGAGAACTGCACATGCTAAGTAAATAATTAAATATATCAAAATAGGATGAGTCAATTCACTTTGTCAACCAGTACATTGGTCTTATTTACTGAACCAACGTTTCCAACTATGGTGGACGTTTTTGAATATTTCTCATTTACCTGGAAAGTTATCGTAAAGGCAGATTTTGAAATCAATATCTATTCACCAATTGATTTTTTTGCTAATAGAGTAATATAAAGTGACCTCCACCCCCCCCCCCAGCAATGGAATCGTTAATGAAATTTTCAGCTATATATAGGGGAGTAGAAAGTGACTAACTTGGTTTTACTTTTGGCAGTCTTGTAACTCTCGCTTTCCTTATTTTGTTCTTTAGTCCTCACATTACATGAGCGATGTATACGACAAAGGGGGAAGAATTGCTGTTTTCTGGGTCGGAATATATCCACCTAGCATTTATCGTTGGCTAGTTTTTGACCTTGAAGTAGTATTTTATATTTAATATTTTGAATTTTTAGTTCCTTACATCAAGTGGCTTCATGCTTTGCCTGGAGCAATTGCCATAAAAAAAAATGTAACCATATTTATTGCAAATACACTTCCGTCTTATCCACCAAGTCTCAGTCATAAATGTCTTTGTTTTATCAATGGTAAGGTCATTGCTTTTGATGTAAGCGTGACACACAAAATAACACACACACTATCGTATAAATATGTGTCTTCTCGGTCGTCCCCTCCTTACCTCCCCCTTTTTGATGTATAAAAAAACATCTTAGAAGATGGTTAGGATCGAACTATAAACCGCAGTCAAAAACCGACGTAAGCATCCTACGTCAATAACCATTGCGCCAAAGGAAAATACTTGCATACATTATGAAAATTAGATGATTTGAATGCTTTTGCAAATCTAGGTGCGACACGTATGCGCAGAGCTGTTGATGTAAGCGTGACACACGAACACACACGCTATCGTATTAATATATAGATATAAAATAATAAAATAATGATAAAATGATAATAATAAAATAATAAAATAATAATAATAATAATAATAATAATAATAATAATAATAATCATACTAATAATAATAATACTAATAATAAAATAATAATAATAATAATAACAATAATAAAATAATAATAATAATAATAACAATAATAAAATAATAATAATAATAATAACAATAATAAAATAATAATAATAATAACAATAATAAAATAATAATAATAATAACAATAATAAAATAATAATAATAATAATAACAATAATAAAATAATAATAATAATAATAACAATAATAAAATAATAATAATAATAATAATAACAATAATAAAATAATAATAATAATAACAATAATAAAATAATAATAATAATAATAATAACAATAATAAAATAATAATAATCATAATAATAACAATAATAAAATAATAATAATAATAATAACAATAATAATAATAATAATAATAATAATAATAATAATAATAATGTGCAAAATTGTTAATAAGTTTGACGCACTCCTCTCTTGTGATAACCCTCTTCAATTCAAAAATTATCTGGTGGAAATTGTTTTCATGAATACTATCTTTGAGATAGCCCTACAGAAAAAAAAATCTGTGGGTTAATGTCTGGTGAGTGTGAAGCCCATTTAAGATCACACGTCCTACTGATGACACGATCGTCAAAGTGTCCCCACACGTCATTAAACTGTGATAAAATAAATTTTCAGTCATTAATGTCCAACAGTCTTTGTTTTATCACTATTCAATGATATACGGGAGGAGGGAGACTTTTATAATCGCCTCATCAGTAGTGGGTGAGATGTCGAATTGGCTTCACATTCACTGGGCCATTACCCCCCATATTTTGACCTGTGCTATTATCTCAAAGATGATGTCTATCAAAATAATCTTCCATGACTGAAGAGGGTCATCACAGCCTAAATCCCAAATTAGTTTATTTCTGCTTGCTATATCTCCCCCTCCTTCCCTCCTCTCCTCCCCTCCCTCTATCATTCTCTCTTGCAATGAGTAAAATAGTTTTCCTACTTGTGATGTTATTCCATTTTGTTTATAATAGACTATTCCGAATTTATTATTCTCTCCATGCAACGTATGTCCTCAACTCTTCACTGTTAAGGTTTCACTTCCGTACATAATCACACTGTGAACACATACCTGACAGACTCTTCCTTCCTCAACAGTGGTAATGCTCTGCTGGTTAGTAATGGCAAAAGTTCTTTGAACTTACTTTATTCACTCCTAACTCTTTTAATTATATAAGCACCTTCTCCTCTCTGTGCTCCAATGGTATCACCAAGATAACAAAACTTTTGAATAACCTCAATAGCCTAGTCATCTAAATATACTTTCTTCACATCTGAGTTTTCATCCATCTCCAATGTTTTACACTTCTTGCACATAAACTGTTTATTATCTCAACGTACCTGTAATTCTACTGCACTTCTTGTGTACCCAATACTTACAAGTACCACAAAAAACTGAGTTGCACTCGACTCTCTTTCTACAAACTGAGTAGGGTAAGTTTCCTATTATTGAGGGGCCTTCCAACACTACAACTACTGATCATCACTTTGGTCTTGGTGATATTCACTTTTCATAGCATTCTTCCAAGTCTTTACCCTAACAAGTAAACCTCCCATTGTTTCACAGGCAAGCACTAAATTATTAGCAAGCAGCATCTTTTCCAGACAACCCGTACAAAACTCTCTGAACAACACTTCTAAGACACAAATGAAAAGCAACGAGCTCAGTAGAAATCTCTGATGTATATCTACTTTGACAAACAATGGGCTTCTCTTTCAGACCTTCTATTCTCTCATTCTCTCTCTCTCTCTCTCTCTCTCTCTCTCTCTCTCTCTCTCTCTCTCTCTCTCTCCCTCTCTTTCTCGTTTTATCACAGCGATGGAGATATTAATAGTTTGGATTTCGATTTCGTTTACGACGAGTCGTGACGATCGCCAACTCGACTTTCCAGTATTAATTATGTTTCTTCGGTAAAAACTAATAATTATATTTTTCATATAAAATGTGTTGTCCGCTCCCTCTGATTATACAGTGTTCAATTTCAGCACAAATAATTAATTCTCATGAGAGAATTAATGATGCCTAATGTCGCCGCTTAAGACCTGTCAAGCTAGACGACGGATCAACCTCTTTATTGAAATGGGAATGTGTATTGTTTACTCCGTAAACTCTGGCAATCCATAGTACTTCCAGGATAGTATCACAATGGTGCCTAGGATCTAGAATACGACCCATGGATAAATACAGAGAACAGCCAGGAGTCCTCAACTAAGCGATAGTTTCCATGGCTCTCCTCCTAGTCTTTAACTTAAAAAATAGATCTTCCATTGTTTTACAGGTAAGCACTAAATCATCAGCATAAATCCATGCAAAACTCTATGAAGAATTTCTGTACATTTCTTGACCAACTACATGAACAGTGCTTCCAAGACACAAATGACAAACAATGGACCCAATACAGAACCCGGATGTGGTCCCACTTTAACATTAAAGCTGTTACTAAATGTGCTGTTAATTCTAACACAACTTTCAGAATTTCTGTACATTGCTTGAACAACCATTTGCCCTTAATTTATGCAAAGTTCACTAAACAACATCTCTGGACACCGTCCAAACCATTTTTCAAATCCACAAAAGCAAAATACAGGTTCTACTCTTTATCACGGTACTTCTCTTGTATTTGTCTTAGGATAAATATAGCAATAATGGTACTTTGCCCAGGCATAAAAACAAACTACATTTAATTTATGCTTATCTGATTTCTTATTTGCTACTCAATTATTCTCTCAACCATTTTAATATATATTAATAAGGAATAGGTAAAATAAATACCTTTTGAAGCATTAAAGATGCGATATCAATTTTAAAAGAAAAATAAATCGAAACCGATTTTTTTTTCAGGCATAAAAACAAACTACATTTAATTTATGCTTATCTGATTTCTTATTTGCTACTCAATTATTCTCTCAACCATTTTAATATATATTAATAAGGAATAGGTAAAATAAATACCTTTTGAAGCATTAAAGATGCGATATCAATTTTAAAAGAAAAATAAATCGAAACCGATTTTTTTTCAGGCATAAAAACAAACTACATTTAATTTATGCTTATCTGATTTCTTATTTGCTACTCAATTATTCTCTCAACCATTTTAATATATATTATTTTTTTACAACTTCAGGAAGATAACTTAGTATAATTGCACCCGATTACTTCCTTTTAATCTGTTTTTGTGATTAAAGGAATATGTCTCCACTTGAATAATTTTCTTAGCCGGAATAAATATTTAAAAAAACACACTGAGACTAAATAAAATAAAATATATTCTTGCCAATAACATAGTTGAAGGAAAAAACGACAAGAATATGCTAATCCTCATCAACTATCGATTATCGATATGACAAACATATTGCTATTTGGGTCTGACTTTGAAAATCTAACAAGATCATTTTATATATTAGATATATGGTATCAAAATGTCGACATAAAAGAAAGCATATATTCTGTTGAAAATTATTGGTCAAACATAGTGATTCTATATATGGGCATAAATCGAACCACAGCAAATGTTGTAAATAAGAAAAAAAAAGAATTAATTTCTGTTAGAAGATTGCATTAAACAAATGAAACAAATAAATACAATAAATAAAACATTTATTCATTTAAAAGGGTGTTGTAGTTTGTTGTAGTTTGCATAGTGTGTAAGAAGTTTGATATTTGAAAGCAGTGGCAATGCAATATTAGATTGAAAACATTCTTTGACAGAAAATCATACGAGGCAAAGGTAGATAGAACGATAATATTGAAGAATTCAATACTTGTCGATTAAATATTTGCCAACGTATTGTATCGAATCAAAGAGGGCATAGTGTCATATGTTTTATATGTCTATATATTTTATATTTCGAGGTAAACCTCCTTCTAAAGAAAATCTCCATTCAACTTGGAGAGCGTTTTTCACCTTTATTTATTTGTTTCAGAATTTTTTAGATGAGGATTGTTAACTTATGTTATTTGGATTATTCGGACGACTACATAAAGATTCCCAAATTCGAAAAGATGCACTTGAAGAAGGTCGTAGGCTACATCGGCAGAAAGGTTATGCAAATAACAACCAATATTAGAATAGTAGATCGGATAATCAAAATAATTTCATTATTTGTTATAATTTGCCATCTTTGATAATCGCTCTTCGTGAAACTGACAGTTACACTGATGTTTGTTTTAAACCGATGTTAAGCGTTCTCTTATAGTTTTAATTTGGATTTCCTCTTTCACACTATGTATATTTATGTCACACTATGTTTGTAATATACTTTTTTCTCATTGCAGGTAATATCAGGTTTTATCATTGTTGGTCATCCATACTTCAACTGTCTCGTGAAAATCTTCTAAATTTCTGCTGACTTCCATCTCACATGGCTAAGGACAAGTCACACCCACTTGAATATTTGAACAATTGAATTGACAGGTAATAGACACGTTTTTGCAAATAGACATTTCAAAAATCGCAATTGCGCCTTGGCTTACATTATTTATTTATTTATTTATTTCACATCTTAAAACAATTCAGTTTATTATATCATCTTTTGATTCTTTATATTAAGTCTCGGCAATCCTCTCAAAATAATCAGAAAGAAGATTGCTGGGACTTAATGTAATTTCACTATAATCTCTATTTAGTATTTCCCTCTAAGATTCTTTATTTAGCATTCGCACCAAAGCGGCAATATGACATATTAATTATTCGCACTAGGGCAGCGATAGGTACTTATGTAGCATGCACACCGGGGCGGCAATAGGTACATATTAAGCATTCACACCGGGGTGGCGATAGGTACGTATTTAGCATTCGCACCGGGGCGGCGATAGGTACTTATATAGTATCTGCACTGGGGCGGCGATAGGTACGTATATAGTATGCGCACCGGGCTGGCGATAGATATGTATATAGTATGAACACCGGGGCGGAGATAAGTACCTATATAGAAGGCGCAGATAGAGGTGTTACTTTTACATAAATATGTCATAGTATTGCCCTGGGCAACGTAGGAGAAATGGTGGGGAAGAAACAGCTTTCGCAAAAGGCAAAATTAGAAAGTAGCGGTGAAATGGGGCGACCAGGGAAGAGAAAGGTAGAAAGATAAAGAGACCGCTATAGAGAGAGAGGGGGAGAAATAGAAGTTTGAATATAAAGATGTTACACACGCGATTTTTCTTCAATTATATGTTTTTATGACCCCGAGCAACACTGGGTAGCCCCGCTAGTCTCCAATAAGTAAGAGTCAAAACTGGTCAGCTGTTTTATTTTTGGGGTTAATTCCATATTTGTTTATGTGAACATCGCATTGAATTATTATTACTCTATTGGATGTTTTGTCAGTCTCATTACATTTTCATTACTCTGTATATTATACTAGCAAGACTCATGTCCTGGCATTGCCCAAGAAAATTAAGGAATGGAAGAAACTCCTGCTTCCACTCATCAACCCCATATTAATATTTTTTATTCTTATTTTTTATTTCTATAATTAACAATGTTCAAATGTTGGCGAATATATATGCCAAAAGGCCACCATGTTGGCTTATATAGCAAGGAAAATGGAAGCATGTTGAAGATAAGATATATTTTTCATGTTCGAAAATTTCATATAATAAAAGATTTCTACATGAATACATAATTGAAATTACCTAAAATAATATATGATTATCTGTTACCAAGAAAAAAATGTATTTTAATATTATTGTCTTACTACTGAGTAAACGGTGCTGCTAAAAATATACTAAATATTTGAACATGAGTGGCAGCAAGAGTATGTGTGACTAAGGGGGTAAGTTATCCTGACTAAATAAATGAACCAATTTATGCGACTGAAAATGAATTTGTCTATCATAACACAGAGCAATTTAGGGCATAAATGAGTAGACCATTTTTTAATATAGATTTTGTTGATTTTTGTCAATAGAATAGGGAAAAATCCCACTTTACTTTATATATAAGATGTGTGGTATATTTTTTCAAAATAAGATCTTAGCTCCTTAACTAAATACTTATCTGCCATTACCATTCTATTGGCATTTTTCAATCCTCCATTATAATAAAGAGCAATGTGTGTATATATATATATATATATATATATATATATATATATATATTCAGTATTTTTATGTGGTTCACTACCACATCAATATAACAGAGGACAGATTCTCGTCATTTTTTCCAACTTATTTGTTTTATTTCGCAGACAATTGTTTCGGCTAACATCAAGATATTTGCAAAATGCTCCTATGCATTTATTTATTTATTGGTGTGGCTATCTTCAGTGCAAATTGTACAAAACAAATTCAAAAAACTTTAAAAACATGCAAAAACTTGGCGATTATAGCCCGAATTACAGTCAGTACTCATTACCAACTTATATATATATATATACACACACACACACAAATAAAAAAATTTTTTTTATTTGAAACATGGAATTGTGTGCGTGTGTAGTGTGAGCGAGTATTCTCAGTTAGTTCTTCACGGCACAAACCGTGTAAGCGATTCAAAGATTGTCTCAAAGACGATTTGAAGTGCTTTGGAATTGATGTGGGAGGATGAGAGGGGTTTGCTGCAGAGACGTCAAAATGGAGGAAAGTGTTGGAAGAAACAACTGTTCCAAGCATCGGACCTCGTATAAGTAAAAACAGACTTCGTTAGGCTGGTCATCTTATCCGTCTTACCGATTACATACTGGCCAAACATGTGATTTATGGGGGACTAACTGGGAATACTCACCTACAGTTTTAAACCTCGTAAGCGATACAAAGATTGTCTCAAAGACGATTTGAAGTGTTTTGGAATTGATGTTGGAGGATGTGAGGGGTTAGCTGCAGAGACGTCAAGATGAAGGAAAGCGATTTTTTAAGGCAGCAAGTTTTTTTTTAAAAGAATAGGATGAAACACTAGCAGCAGAAGAAAGCATCGAGAAAGACACCTCCAGCACATGAAGAAAATATGGAAGACCTAAGATGTCAAGCTTGCAATTTGGTAACTATGTCATGTGTAGGTTTGCAAAATCAAGCACGGATAAGAGGTGGCTTCATTTATGGCATCCCATTATATCATCACAACACCTGCCACTTCTGTGATATGGTCTGTAAAAGTCTGGCAGACCTCAAGAGCTATATCCACACCCCTCAATGGGAACTTTTACATTAATATCATATCGCTACGCCAAAAGTGGTCATATTCGAAATCAAATAGACAGGCGTCATAACGCCTGTCTATATATATATCCATCCCACAAAGGTCTGCTTGGTGAATAAAGGAAGGGAGAGTGCAAATAGCAAGTCAGACAAGCCCCAACTTAACTCTATTTCCATAATGAGACGTTTTCTTTCTTTTTTTTCTTTCTGCTTTCTATACAGATTTATACGTTTTTTCTTTCCTTTTGACTTTTGAAAAATTTTCCAGTTGGAGACGTTTTATCTTTTCCTATTTGTTTTATTCAAGCTTTTTTTTTTTTTTAAATGAAAAGTCAACTTGAAATGTTAGTGCGAGCAACGATTGTTCTTTCAATTTTTTTTTATTTGCCATTTCACTTCTGATAACGTCTTCGATGTTAAAAAGTCCCGTGTCATTTTTTGAATGCTTAGCCTACCTCCCAATAACCAAAGGAAGAAAATTAAAGTAAGAAAATAAAAAAGTAAAGTCAACAGTTGGTATTTTCTTCCTTTAGGTCATCAGAAATGACTCCCTTTTTTTTACCTGCAATAGTTCGGTCCCTAGTTATTCTATTGAGATAAAATAAAAGCATTAGAATTGTCATATAGTAATCGTATGTTGATTTGGTTTCTCAAGGTGGCGTTCACATGTACACATGATATCAAGGTCATTGTGTCAGCGAGTATGTATTCAAATGTCACCTCAACCTGGTAGCCAGAAGCAAACATGACGTCACATGGCTCAAAGACGGAGGGAGGGAGATTGGTAGGCCAGTTCGTTGGAAGTTTTAAATCACTTTGACGATAAACTAAGGGGCACAGGGGGCCTCAAATATCCGTAGATCAGAATGCCCCTCCTCCACTAGCAGAAGAGAAGGCAACTCCAACATCTCAATAAAGGTCCTTGCTTAAAATTCGAGGATTTCTTCCTTTCTTCGAGCTGTTGTGAAACATTAATTTCAAGTGTCCCGGTCACAGTAGGAGTGATGGACATGAGATGGGATCAGACGGTGCTGTTATGATTGTGATCGGCATTCACTAACAAGATATGTTATGAACAAACATGTATTTTAATTGATTGCAATTTACGACACATTAGACCTTCCCTAAGGAGAGATGGATACATAACTAAAAGACTTACATCAAAGAACCTGTAGATAGAATCAGACACATGCTAACTTTGCTTATCGATAGCACTGTGCCATCAAGAAACCTCCGCCATTACTAACCAACAGAGCATTACCACTGACGCCCAAGCGAGGAATTCATCAGGCATGTGTACGGAGTGTGATGATGTATGGAAGTGAGACCTAGTCAATGATGATTGAGGACATGCGTTGCATGGAGAGAAATGATATGAGAATGATATGATGTAATGTGACTCTTAAACACTGGCTTAGTTCTGATGACCTCAGAGGAAGATTAAACCTGGACAGTATAGGGAGACGTGTGCAGAAGAAAAAACTTTGATGATATGGTCACATTGAAAGAATGTATAACTGTTGAGATAGCAGGTTCAGTTCACAGGGGAAGTCCAATGGAAAAAAATGTGAGGAAATGATAAAAATGGACCTGAAGGAAAGAGTGATAAATTAAGACCTGGCCAGAGGTAGGTTACTTTGGAAGTCAATTTCTTGAAGCCATCCAATGCATGTCAGAATGTAAAACGGATGTTAAACCGACTATGATGATGATGATGATGATGATGATGGTTGTGGTTGTGGTTGGGGCAACGTTTTCAATCTTACATCATCCCTATTTCCAGGTTATAGGAAAGAGTGATTATGGCTGTTCTATGTGTTCTCCAAAATTATGTGATCTATTCCCTGCTTCTTTTGTTCCAGCTCGCTTGACTCGTTGGTCTGGTGGTCTCCATCAATTCGCTGTTTTGATAACTCATTGTAATACAGCTTCCTATTCCAGTAGCTTCTTTCCAAGAACCGCAAGCTTGTGGAACTCTCTTCCTGCTGACTGTTTTCCTCCTACCTATAATCTTGGTCTTTTCAAGACTAAGGGCAATAGGCATCTCCTGACTTTGCGATGATCATATTTTGTTCTTGTTAGCTCCTTACATCAAGTTGCTTCATGTCTTTGCAAACTCTATCCTCATCTTCTGAAATTCTAATCTTTTAACAACTCATCTGTTCATCAATAGCTGCATTAACAGTTGTGATTTTAACACATAGGAAAAAAAAATTAAATTCAAGTTTTCTTATCTTGGTGCAAAACTGTGAAATACACCCCTTATTCTCATAAGACATTCTCCATTTAAATATTAATGCAAAAAGAATCTGTAAATACATTATTATACATCAATTTACATTATTTGATAATCTCTCTATATAAAGCAAAGTTGTCTGTATGTGTGTAGGTGTGTCGTGGCATCACAGTTAAATTGTTGATCTAAGAGCCAAACTAACCACAGATTTGGAATCAGCATTTTCGACCTAATGTTCTTATCGATGTAGAAGTTCTTGAACCTTTTTTAAAACTCGTTACTAAAAATTAAAAGTATGTAAAAATAACATTAGAAACAAATGTTCCGACATTTTAGCGTTCCCTTTTAGCGTAACGAACAACTACTTCACACATCAAATCATTATATTTTATGCATTGTTTATTCTGAAGAGAAAACATTTACCCCTTTTTTTAATTTGAAAAAAAAAAAAAGTTGATAAAAAATATTTGATAAATTAATATATTTTTACTTTAATAATAATTTTAATCTTATTTTTATGTTTATTGATTTTAGACATTAGAACTACTGTTGCCACATCTGGGGAGGTGCCGCTCAAAGCCACCTTTCCTGCCTAGAGTACAAAACCAACTTTGAAATCTAGTGGGGAATGTCCTCTTCTCTAGAGTAGAGAAAGGATGTTGCTAGTCTTTCTCTGCTCTATCGTTATTTTCGTAGTAGGTGCTCGACTGAGCTCTAATCTATGGTCCCCTCCCTGTAAAACATTCCCAACAAAAACTCTTCGAGCTACAACCACTGTCAATAATTTTCCTTTCTTCCTCTGTGTACCTAAAACTAAACGAAATTTCCATGCGCAAAGTTTCTTTCCAAGAACTACTCGTCTGTGGAACATAATACCACGGGCTGCTTCCCAGATGACTACAACATGGTCGTTTTCAAGTCCAATGTTAACAAGTCCTCTTAAATAATCAAATTCTTCCCAGTTTCAACCATTGTTTACAATCCTCATGATGCTGTCTCACCGTCCACCTGACAAAATCATTAACCCTTATCCTCGAGTGGCCTTTGTCCTCGAGTAGCCTTTGGACCAAATAATGTTGTTTGTTTGCGAGACAAAGAGGAATTATATTATATGAAGAAAAGTTTGGTTATGGTCGTTCAGCGATATATGAAGATTAAAAAATTGAAAGAACAGATGAAAGGTATGGTTATGGATTGATTGTTCCTTTTGTCAATGGAATGCACCTATGATATATATATATATACTCTGAAGCTTGTAATGCAACTTCATTGAGCTTGCAATTTAGAACATTGTCGGATATTATAAAGAGTATATACTTTATATATATATATATATATATATATATATATATATATAGTATATATATATATATATATAGTATATATATATATATATATAGTATATATATATATATATATATATATATAGTTACAACATAAAAAAACAACAAAAATAGTATTCATATATATACAGAAATTTGTTTAATTCAGAGATCGAATAAAGAGTTTGTCAAAAGAGTTTATATTATGAAAATATGAAAAGTTAAACTCTTCTTATAACGTGATATTATAATTCTTTTTCCATATATATATATATATATATATATATATATATATATATATATATATTTATACCAGCGGTATTCACCCGTATTAACACAACTTAGATATAAAATCAATCGCTAACAAAACATCTGCGCATTTAGCCTAATAATTTCCTGTAGGAATGAAAGATGGACGCCTCTGTGTAGCTTACTTGCCATAGATATATTTACATGCTACTACTATACATATATATTGCTCAAGACAAATGTGTTTGTTATTTACAAAACTACTGTATTTTATAGAGTTCGGACAAATCCATTATAATATTTATCACCCCCCCTTTGATATATATATATATTTTTTTTAAGTACAAAATTTATAAAAGCTAAATTATAGTTTCCGGAAATTTGATCTTGAGAGCTCTTTCATCCAACATCTGACTAGGAGAAATCGTTGGAATACAAAATGTAAAATAAAATTCAGGAGAAAGAGCAGGAATACCAATGAGATTTATTGAATTAAATTCATTTTATCGGTAGTTAATTTCCCCATTCTTGCTCTTTCTCGTGAATTTTATTTTACATTTTGTATTCCAACGATTTCTCCTGATGAGATGTTGAACCTCTCGAGACCACATTTACAGAGAGTAAAATTTCGCTTTTATTTAAAACATGGAAAATTAGTTTATGTATAAAATGTTGAGTTCTGATTAATAAAGCTCATTTTATCGAATGAATATGGTCGAACGAATCGACCGAAATATCTTGGTCTAGCTTTAATTGTCTCCTTATTTCTACTAGTTTGTTGATTTGCTTATCCAGTATTCCATAAACTAATTTTCCATTTTGTCTGAAATTTTTAATTCGATATTTACTCTCTCTCATATAGATTAATATATATATATATATATATATATATATATATGGATTTTTCACTTAGAAAAAAGATTATTCAGTGAAGACCGGGATTAGTCCAATAAAAACAAGCTCGATGATATTCGATTACAGGGTACAGAGCATTTATATGTGATTTTTTTAAAGCTTACCAAAGCATTCCGTTCAGGAGCCCAATCAACACCACAAAAGATTTTTTCATTCAAAAATTATTTATTTATCATTTTTCAAATTAAAGATTTTTTACCTACACGTGTTTCACTACCAAGCAGGTACTTGCTTGGCAGATCATCAGGGAAAATTAAGTACCTTGAATAAGAATTACAATAACCGGCAATACTCAATGTGGTGTTGCTTTCATTGAGGTCACTTAAGGTCACTTAAAATCTTTTGTGGTGTTGATTGGGCTCCTGAACGGAATGCTTTGGTAAGCTTTCAAAAAATCACACACATATATATATATATATATATATATTTATATTTAAATTAAAGATAATTGAATTATCGTTTAATAATAATCTATCGTGATAATATAAAGCTCAATATATTAAATAGGGCTATCAATTCTAGAGATGAAAGAAGAGAACAAAAAATTGTAAAGATACAATATTTATTAGAACATCAAAAGTTCAGAGCAAGGAGCCTCATTTGATGTTCTGATAAATATTGTATCTTTACAATTTATTATTCTCATCTCTAGAATATATATATACAAGTATAAATTTTTATTTATACAAACATTATTGGTTACATATGTGCATACATGTTTCGGTTGCACTTTTCCCAGAAAGTCAATCTCATCAGACCAAGAATTTTCGAGAAATGGGCTCGAAAATTCTTGGTCTGATGAGGTTGACTTTCTGGGAAAAGTGCAACCGAAACATGTATGCACATATGTAACCAATAATGTTTGTATAAATAAAAATGTATACTTATAAACAGCTCTACTTGTTATTGAGCACTTTTTATAAACACTTGAGTTTCTACGGATTTACATTTACAGAAACTAATACAATACATGTACGATATATATATATATATATATATATATATATATATATATATATATATAAGTTTATGTTTTATTGAATTCCGATGAAGAATATAAGTAAAAATTAATAGACTTTCTTACACTTCTTTTATTTTCTCGCTTTAATTTCCGTTTTCTAAATGAGAGAATGTAAAGAGTGACTGTGAGTGTGGGTGGGTGTTGATGGAGGTCACTGATGAGAAGAGTGTGAGTGGGTTAGGGTTAGGGTTAGGGTTAGATATTACACAACATCTTTTGTTCTCAGCTAAACTGAGCAGTCAGCAGTTATGGACACCTGAGAATGTACAATATTTGATGATGGAGACAATGGTTTCACCAGAGACCAGCGCAGGTGAGTTCTTCGCTCAGACTTTATTTGTTTACGCAGTTAAAACAAACAAAAAAAATGTTTGATACACCTCACGGAGAATGAGTAACAGAACGACGACACATGTTTCGGAATTTTTTAGATGAGGATTGATAATTTGTTATTATTTGGATTATTCATATTACTGTCCGCGAGGATCTGCGGCGTAAGAATAACATTTAAGATGAGAACAGTAGTTTGAATAATCCAATTAATACAAGACCTACATATGCGTGTCAATATAATTCTACTTTCTATCCTTATTCGATTTACCATTGTATATCAGCTGATCCCCTCCCCCCCCCCCGTCCTAGTTTGACTGTGATCTTAGCCCGGTTTGTATTTACACACAAACACACACATGTTGTCAGAGACACATTTCTTAAAATCCCCTCTCCTATTTGCTGAAAGCAAATTCACAAGCAAATTCACAACCACTACCACTATTTATCCACCTTTGATTTAACCCCTTACATGGGAACACTTATCCGCCTTCGAGCTAGGATAAAGGTGTAGTATCCTTATTCACTGTGTCAATATTTTTTTTTACTCCAAATCTAGGGTACCCATTTTGGGGGAGTTGGATTTTCTCAAAGTTAAAACGACCTTGCATTACATCTGGCCCCTACTAAGGAGGTTGTAAATAGAAACAATGGACAATTTAAGCAGGGTAGAAAGTTGATCTTTGTAACTCTCGCTTTCCTTTCTTTTTTTTAATCATAGTTCCCCCCAAACAATGCAGGCCATTCACTGTAGACATAAGGGGCTACTGAGAATTAAGGTGAAAGTTTAGGGGGTCATCCTAAGTTGGGAGTTGTACAGCGAAATGTATGGTCACATTGTCCTTTAGTCTTCACATTTCATGAGCGATGTTTCTGACAAAGGGGGAAGAATTGCTGTTTTCTGGGTCGGAATCTATCCATCTAACACTTATTGTTGGATAGTTTTTGAACTTGAAGAGTTTTTTTTTTAGCTCCTTACATCAAGTGGCTTCAGGCCTTGTCTGGATCGATTTCCATAAAAAAAACAACAAAAAAAGAATTGTGTAACCTTTGTGAGTAGACCTTAAATAGAGACAATGGTGTAACTTTTTTCCCATCAGTTTAAAAACAGAGTATTCTTTATAAATGCTCTGTCATCCAATTTTAAATGATCGCATATCATGACATCACAAAAGCAAAATCTTTTCAAATTTTTGTTTCATTTAATTTTATCATTCTGAAGAAGCTTTTAGTGGTGAAACATGTCAGTGTGTTAAAGTATTTTTACATTTTGGATTTGTGTATATACATTTTGTCAATGTTATCAATTTTCTCAGTATGAAGAAGAATTTACTGACGAAACATGTCAGTGATCTAAAATATATTTTTAGATTTTAGCCTTTTAGTTATTACCTCCCTAAAGGGGGTTTATGTTTTCAGACGAGTTTGTTTGTTTGTTTGTTTGTTTGTTTGTCTACATCACTTGACCAATCATCACCAAACTTTGTTTGTCTATATCGCTTGACCAATCATCACCAAACTTGGTCACGATATCCGCCATGATCTAACTTAGAACTGATTTAATTTAGGGCATCTAGGTAAATGGTCAAGATCACAGAAAAGGTGAAAGTCAGACTTGTATCAATAACTTCGGCTCTATTCAGCATAGAGACTCACTACTTGGTTTATATTGTAGCCAATGAAGTCCCACATCAAATATTATCTTGATCTTTTACCGTAACCATGAAATAGTTTGGTCACGGTCGAAATTAAGATAGAATTTCAATTTCTGATTTTTCTAAATGTGATGGATGGATCTGATGATCTTTGATTAAAGTAACCACCAGCGTGATCAAATAAATAGTTTTTGAGTTATCAACGTTTAAATGACATAACTTTGGGAATACTTCATACAATACGGAGTGTACTAGTATATGTAGCAGGAGGTTAGACACAAGATCAGGCAAGGTTTGGAAAATCAAGCGTACTAGGATATGTAGCAGTGGCAGTTTACTCTTTGAGGTACAAAATAAAAGTGCTTAAAATCGTTTGTGCGCATATGGCTCAGCACAGACTTCCGGTTGGATAATAAATGCAGATGTATATTTTTGAGCCAATCAGAAGCGTCTGTGTGAAATTATCAAGTTATTATTTGGGATCTACTTTAGAGGCTCGCGAGCGTATATAAAGGCGAATATTTAATTGATCTTCAGTTGAGTAGGGAAGCTCTTAGTCACTGGGAGAAAGTGATAAGGATGTACTTAAGAAAAAGAGGGATAAATAAAGACTTTGGCCCATTCTTACATTGTTGGACAGCAGTATGCAGTCTTATGACTGACTTCTGTTCTTGTTTATTAAATATTATCATTCTGAGAAGCTTTTACTGAACTAAATTATTTGTTTCCTGCTGCATTTTTCTATAGACTTATTCATTTTTATAAGTAACCTTTGAGACTTACTGTATTATCATTCATTAGATATTGTCATTGTCATTGTCATTGTCATGATGAAGATGTCATTAGTGGTGAAATACATTGAAGACATTGCCAAGGCTGCCGCAAAGAAGGTTGGCTCCCTCTACCGTGCTAGTAAACTCCTCACATCTGACATTATCCTGTATCTCTACAAAGCCACCATACGCCCATGCATGGAGTATTGTTGTCACATCTGGGCTGGTACATCATCTACTAGTCTCTCCCTCCTTGACAAGGTCCAAAAAAGAATCGCCAACCTAATAGGTCCCTCACTGTCAACCAAGCTCCAGTCCCTGTCCCATCGCCACAATGTAGCATCCTTGTGCTTGTTTTAAAAATACTTCAATGGATTATGCTCCGATGAATTGGCTACTCTGGTGCCCCCTCGACGTAAATTCACTAGACTAACTCGACAATCAGCTAAATCCTATCCATTCACTGTGGAGGTCCTCAGATGTCGGAGAGCCTTCTACTCAAATAGCTTCTTTCCTCGTGCTGCTGGCTTCTGGAACCCCCTTCCTGCCCCTGTTTCCCCCGACAGTACAGACATGCAGAAATTTAAAACTAATGTAAACAGACAGCTTGCTGCGCAGATCCCAATTTAGGTTGTCCCCCCCCTCCCCCGTACCTTCTCCCCTTTTCTTTTTTCTCAGTAGCCCTTTACGTCTACAGTAGCGGCCTGCCTTGTTTGGAGTGAACTATGTTAAAAAAAAAAAAACATGTTAGTGCTACAAATGATTTCTTTTAATTTGAGATTTCGTCCATATTGTTATTCAATCACGACATATGAAAAAAAGACACATCCAGTGGCAAAACATGTCAGCACAAAAAGCAAACTATTTTTCACATTTTTAGAGGTTTTATAAGATACTATAAAAATGTCACCGGTTGGGTCACCTGTAGAGCTTGAGTTAGATTGTTTGAATCAGTAAAAGGTGAGTTTGTAAAGCCAGTTAAATATTTTTAAAAAGACAAACTCTTAAACTAGTACCTTTCTGTTCGTTATATCTGCTTCTTTATTTCTCTCTTTCGCGTCTCTACCTCTTTCTCCAGCTACGGGTTAAATAATATTACTACTGGTGGTGATATTCCCTTTTGACTATTCAAATCTTTTCTTTCTTTTCTTTTCTTTCTTTTCTTTTCTTTATTACCTTCAACTGTTAATAAACAGAGTGAGTGATGGAAGCAAGAGTGATACTTGCTGTAAAAAATAAGAGCGAGGGGGGGAGGGGTCAAACAACATACCGTGAGAGAGGGTGAGAGTGATAGATAAAACTTAGTAAGAGATGGGTTACTTAATGAGTTAATTGCAAATTGCGCCTAATTAGAACAATTAAGATAAAAGTTTTTTTCAAGCATAACTCGATCCTAAAACTGAGGAATATTATAGCATGTATTTTGTATGATTAAAATAGATAGGAAAAAAAACACATTAGAGAAACAAACGTTGATTATCTCAACTTTCGTTAATATACTTAATCCTGTGCCTAGTGGCGTAAGAGATCTGGTGATGCCCGGAGGTCAAATCCTTGGTTGTACACCCCAAAGATTCAAGTATAAGTGCTAGTACTGAGAAATATTATGAAAAGGGAAGATAGTTTGAATATGATTGGATGTCTCCTCACCCCCACCCCAATTTCGATGCTCAGGGCGCAACCGCTCCGTCGCCCCCCTCTTCTGCACGCCACTGCCTGTACC
Source organism: Sepiola atlantica (assembly GCA_963556195.1). Lineage (NCBI taxonomy): Eukaryota > Metazoa > Mollusca > Cephalopoda > Sepiida > Sepiolidae > Sepiola > Sepiola atlantica. The sequence continues at coordinate 105,652,562 of OY744532.1, read as the reverse complement.
TATGTTTAAATCGCAAAAAAGTTTGGATAAACTGTCTTGCAAATAAGACATTGTAAATAGGTAATTTGGCGAGATGACAATATTTTTGCGGATTCGGATGATAGAGAGGTATACAGTAAAAAGGTTGACTTTATCTCAGAAATTCGAGTTAGGGAACTGTTGTTGTATGAGAAGCCGAGAGAAAAGAAGATAAGGAAATATCATTTACATTCGCATTGAGCTCAAGAAATACAGAATGTAGATTTGTTGCTTTGAGTTTGGAAACCAGAAATTGGCTTTTATTTGACTTTTTTTTTTTTTCGCTATGGAGAGATTACATGCTGTAGACAATCCCAACATAAACTTTTTCCCATACATACATGAATACAACAAAAAAGAAAAACAGAAAAAGAGAAGAAAACAAATATATTACCAATCCCAAGATTCCTTAAACAAAGTTATCATTTGAATCGACTGTTGATTGGTCGAGAGAATTAGGATCCTTGTTAAAAAAAAGAAAAGGTAGCGGAATGGAAATTTGATTCCGATTTCTTTTGCAACTCAAGGTTTTATTTATTTTACCAAATCTCAAAATAACAAGTTCTATGTTAAAACCCTGTGAATATTTTTTTTAGAAAACTTTTCATTTTCAAACGAATTTAAAAAGAAAACATAAAAAACGAAATGACAGTGTGTGCCCGAAAGAGCATCGACATTTCGTGCAATAACTTAAGCATAAAAGACATTTATTTATTTAATTCCTCTGCAGGAGGTTAGACACAAGATGAGGCAAGGTTTTGAAAATCAAGCATACTAGGATATGCAGCGGTGGCAGTTTACTCTTTTTGGTACAAAATAAAACTGCTTAAAATCGTTTGCGCACATATGGCTCAGCACAGACTTCCGGTTGGATAATAAATGCAGATGTATATTTTTGAGCCAATCAGAAGCGTCTGTGTGAAATTATCAAGTTATTATTTGGGATTTACTTTAGAGGCTCGCGAGCAGCGTATATAAAGGCGAAAATTTAATTGATCTTCAGTTGAGTAGGGAAGTAGTCACTGGGAGAAAGTGATAAGGATGTACTTGAGAAAAAGAGGGATAAATAAAGACCTGGTCAGAGATAGGTTAGTTTGGAAGTCAATTTCTAAAAGCCATCCAACACATGCCAGACGTTAAACCAATGCTGATCATGATGATCATCATTATTTTCTCTATCTTTCAAACAAATTTGTTTTCTTTGATTGCCACGTGATGCCATTGGTGTTGCTTTCTTTTACTTTTGCTTTTTATCTGATTCTTGGACTATTTAAAAGAGATTAGATGGTGTACCGTTATCTTTGAATTTGTCAATGATTAAAAAATTCAAGTCGAGACAGGATAAACATTACTAGAAGATTTTAAAAAAAAACATGTTTAAGTGGTGTAGTAACAAAGATAATTGATGCCTGTCTCCCCCTTGGAGTAATAATGGAATGTTCTACATTCGTGTATATTAAGAGTGAATGTTAAAACACTATTTGTCTAGCTAAGCAACAAATGGTTAAATAAAGCTTATCCTTAAGTTATATTCGGCGTCCAGTTTTTATTACAATTTATTTAACCATTCGTTATGGAACGTTACTTGAAACCCGATCGTCTAGACCTTGATACGGCCGACTCGGAATCTACTGACAAATGGCGGCATTGGAGAAAAATGTTCGAAGGATTCCTTACAGCTCTACAGTTATCTTCAAACGCGGCTTTAACAGGTACTGAGAAATATACCCTTCTTTTACATCATGTCTCTACTGCTATTTATAGAAATTTATCTGAATGTGAAAATTATGAAACTGCGGTGGACATTTTAGAAGCCATGTTTGTAAAGAAAAAAAATACTATTTTTGCTAGACATTTACTTGCTACCCGGCGTCAACAACCAGAAGAAAGCCTTGAACAATACCTTCAGATTCTAAAGACGTTAAGTCGCGAGTGTGAATTTACAGCCTTAACTGCGAACCAAGCGAGAGATGTTTTTATCAGGGACGCATTTATTAATGGAATACAGTCCAACCAAATAAGACAAAGACTACTAGAGAATAAAAACCTAGACTTACCAACAGCTTATGAACAAGCTCTAACGTTGGACATGGCACAGAAGCAGTCTGTCTTCTATTTACAACCCGATATTTTGGGAGCTGCTATCGTAGCCCCTCCTCTGCATGTTCAAAATTCTTCCATTGTCCAAGATGCTGCCACCCCCCTTTCTAACGATCACGAACAACTTATCACTGCCGCCTCAGCTGGATCCACATGCTACTTTTGTGGCCTTCGTATACATGCTCGTTCGTCCTGCCCGGCTCGAGATGTTAGATGCCACAAGTGTGATAAGCAGGGACATTTTTCGAAAGTTTGCCGGTCAGCTTCTCAAAAAAAACGTTCGGCTACTCTTGCTACTGTAGCACCAATTACAATATCAGCTGCATTCCCCGGCTGCCTCTCAAAAACAATCGTGAGGGTAAAAATCAATGGATTGACTATTCATGCGCTTATTGATACAGGCAGTTCCGAAAGTTTTATTAATGCCAGTATTGTAAAAGCAAATAAATGGGAAATATTTCCTTGTTCCAACCAAATATCAATGGCAAATTCATCTTTATCGTCCCATGTAATTGGATATTGCATGGTTAACCTGAAACTAAAAGGAAACTCCTATCAAGGGATCAAATTATCAGTAATGAAAAACCTCTGCTGCGAAGTGATTTTGGGTCACAATTTTCTAAAACAACATTCATGCGTTGAAATTCCTTTTGGTGGCCCCAAGCCAGTCCTAAGCGTATGTGGACTAGCAGCTGTCAAAGTGCGGCACCCGTCACTTTTTACAAACTTAACTCCTGACTGCAAACCAATAGCAATAAAATCAAGACGCTATTCAGAAACGGACAAGCAGTTCATAGCAGCAGAAGTAACAAAACTACTTAAGGAAGGAATTATAGAGCCAAGTGAATCTCCATGGCGAGCACAGGTCCTCGTAACAGCCACTGAAAATCACAAGAAAAGGATGGTCATTGACTATTCCCAGACCATCAACAGATACACATTACTCGATGCCTATCCACTGCCTCGTATTGACGAAATGATTTCTAATATTGCAAAATATCACACTTTCAGTACTTTAGATCTCAGAAGTGCCTACCATCAGGTACCTATCAAGCCAGAGGATAAGCCCTACACGGCATTTGAGGCCTGCGGTCGCCTATATCAGTTCTGCCGAATTCCTTTTGGGATAACAAATGGTGTGGCTAGCTTCCAGAGGGTAATAGATGAAATAATCTCCAATGAAAAATTGAAGGGTACTGTTGCATATATAGACAATGTCACAGTATGCGGACATAACCAAGCTGAACATGACCACAACCTTAAACGATTCATGGCTGCCGTCAAGAAATATAATCTGACTTTGAACAGTGAAAAATGTTCCTACAACTTGAAAAGCATCAAATTATTGGGATACATTGTCAAAAATGGCACCATGACGCCGGATCCCGAGCGACTGAAACCGCTAATGGAATTACCAATCCCTGGAAACATGCCCTCTTTACGACGAGCCCTCGGTATGTTTGCTCACTACTCCCAATGGGTTGCGTCTTTTTCAGAAAAAATACACCCATTGACACAAGTATCTACTTTTCCGTTGTCCTGTTCCGCCATCAGAGCATTTCAAAACATGAAAAGGAACATTGCTCAGTCTGCCATTTCTGCTGTGGATCCTTTTATCCCTCTATTAGTTGAGACGGATGCCTCCGACTGTGCGATAGCTGCCTCACTGAGACAATCCGGTCGTCCTGTAGCTTTTTTTTTTCAAGAACACTTTCGAAATCCGAGCAACGACACTCTGCAATAGAAAAAGAAGCGTACGCCATAGTTGAGGCATTACGAAAATGGAGGCATTACTTAATCGGCCGACATTTTGAATTAATCACTGACCAAAAGTCGGTCTCGTTTATGTTTAACCCAAAAACAACGAGTAAAATAAAAAACGAGAAAATAGCGAGATGGAGAATGGAGCTTTCTTGCTACTCCTTTGACGTCACTTACCGCCCTGGTAAGGAGAATGCCGCGGTCGACGCGCTTTCAAGGGTGTGTGGCCTGGTAACTGGCTCAGATGATCTTCAGTATATACACAGGGAATTGTGTCACCCAGGTATCACAAGAATGATTCACGTAGTCAGGAGCAGAAACTTGCCATATTCTGTTGAAGACGTAAAAAGAATTACGAACTCTTGTCGGATATGCGCAGAAAATAAGCCCAGGTTCTACAAACCTCCTCCAGCAACACTCATTAAGGCCACACAGCCTTTTGAAAGACTTAACCTGGATTTTAAGGGCCCTTTACCCTCTAAAACTAAAAATAAATACATGCTCACAATAATAGACGAGTACTCAAGATTTCCGTTCGTCATCCCCTGCCCAGACGTAACGGCTGCAACAGTAATTCAAGGCCTCTGCTCCATTTTTGCCGTTTTTGGAGTGCCTGCATATATACATTCAGATCGTGGGTCTGCTTTTATGTCGGACGAACTCAAGCAGTTTCTGCATGAACGAAGAGTAGCTGTAAGTAGAACAACTCCTCACAATCCTCAAGGAAACGGACAGTGCGAAAGATACAATGGTATAATATGGAAGACAGTACAGTTGGCGGCAGCAAATCGCAATAGTCCGATCTCCGATTGGGAAAGTCTCATCCCCATGGCCTTATACGCTATTAGGACTCTATTATGTACAGCGACAAACGCTACCCCACATGAGAGATTCTTCTCGTTCCCACGACGAAGCTCGGCAGGCACATCACTTCCCTCGTGGCTTGCACAACCTGGCACAGTTTTATTAAAACGTCATGTTCGTCATAGTAAACATGACCCATTGGTAAGCGAGGTACAATTAATCGAAGCGAACCCTCAGTATGCACTGGTCAGAAATTCAGAAGGAAGGCAATCTACTGTCTCCTTAAGGGATCTAGCCCCAGCAGGAAATGTATATGAACGTAGAACTGCTTCAGATGGATATAGAGCTCCGGTTCGTGGAACAAGTCCGACCCTCTTAGGTGATCGTGTGCCAGATACGTCAAGTTCAGAGTCCCAACAAAACGAATCTGAATATACTAACAGAGTCGTCTCTGACTCTAGTTCGGACGACAGATGGGTACCACGAAAGCGGTTTCACCCAATATCTGAGACAGATACTCAATCTTCAGACACCAAGCGACCGAAGCGCCGTAGAAAACGAGAGCGATTTGGAGCAAGATATTTTAGCCCTAAACCAGCAACACAAGACAGTCCCGAAACGTCGTCAGGTCCCGAGGAGCCTAGATTAGAAATGGATGTCGGGCACGAACAACCAAGACGCCCTCAAAGAACCCGCAGGAGGCCAGGTCGATGGGATGATTTTGTTCCCTACGAATAAGAAGATAGATGGGGGAGAATGTAGTAACAAAGATAATTGATGCCTGTCTCCCCCTTGGAGTAATAATGGAATGTTCTACATTCGTGTATATTAAGAGTGAATGTTAAAACACTATTTGTCTAGCTAAGCAACAAATGGTTAAATAAAGCTTATCCTTAAGTTATATTCGGCGTCCAGTTTTTATTACAAGTGGTAAAAAAATAATCTAAAATAAAATAGATTTAAAACAAAAAGAAATTTCGTCCAAAAAGTCTAGACAAACAAATTTGCAATTATTATTTTCATGTTCGAGAAAGGCCCAACCTAACACAAGGGAAATGAAATGTTCAAAACTGAAATCAAGACGGAATACACTGTGCCAAAATAAAAATTAAAAACTTTTAAAAAATACAGGTTTAAGTGATAAAAAATAATCTAAAATAAAATAATAAAAAAAAGGTTTGGTCCAAAAAGTCTAAATTTTATACAAAAGGTATAAAATTGAGTTTTAAAAATTTAATTTCCGTTGTGTAACACAAAAATAATAGTTGCAAGTTTGTTTTCCAAAAGTTAAAAAAAAAAATTTTTAGATTAGTTTTCACCATTTAAACCGGTTTTCTTCTTTTGTTGAAATTTTGACATAATTTGTCTCTTGTATAAAATTGAGTTTTAACAATTTAATTTCCATTGTGTAAGGTTGGGACTTCTAAAACACAAAATAATAGTTGCAAGTTTGTTTTACAAAAGTTAAAAAAAAAATTTTTTAGATTAGTTTTTACCATTTAAATGTGCTTTTGTTTTTTTTTGAAATTTTGACATAATTTGTGTCTTGTATAAGCTTGACTTTTGAACATTTAATTTCCCTTGTGTAAGGTTGGGCCTTCTCAAACACGAAAATAATAGTTGCAAGTTTTTTTTTTTCAAGACGTTTTGGACCAAACATTTAAAAAAAAAATTATTTTATTTTAGATTATTTTTTATCACTTGAACCTGTCAAAATAAAAAATTTTAAAAAAGTTTAAGAGGTAAAAAATAATCTAAAAAAAAAAGAAAACAAAATTTTGTAAAACAAACTTCTAACTATTATTTTCGTGTTTGAGAAAGGCCCAACCTTACACAAGAGAAATGCAATGTTAATTTTTGTTTAAGAACAAAAGAACAGTATATGTATAGAAATTTGTTATACGTGGAGATACCTACATTTAAATTTCTTCATAAGAATTACAAAGTCAAAGGATTTCACAACATCAGGATACATTGTGATTGCATAATCACATTGACAAACTGATTCTTGGTTAAGCGAAGTTGAGCCTAGCCAGTACCAGATGAGTGACCATTTGGGAATACCAGGTGCTTTATATAGGAGGATGGTGAAACCTCCCTTGATTCAATCTCTGCCATTCAATAGCAGATGATTTGTTGATCACTATTAGTCTTATACCACTTTCCTCCCTGGAAGCTGTCACTAAAAAGTCCCAAAGTTTTTATGTCGATAGCTTCCAGTATTTTTAATTCTTTTAAATTGGTTTCGGAATGTACAATTTTAGTGTTATTAACTAGAATTTGTCTAAAATCAGAGGGCAGGCAATTATGTTTTTGTAGATGTTTAAATGTTTAAAAGTTTAAATGCCCTTTGGGAGAATGTAACTCTCATGATAATAATAAAGCTAATAGCTACATTGGTTTTACAAGCACTACCCTATCCCGCCACCTCACCATGCATCTTGTAAACTCTAGATCAATTTACCAACATCTACAAAAACTTAAAAACACAACAACCTAAAATTAACAACATCACATATGAAACCAGTGGTAACATTTTAAAATGCTTAACATAATGCGCTTTTGTTCTTTGATGCCATCCAGCGTTGCTGAATTTAAATAGTCAATGAACAATGCGAAAAACGTTCTATGCCCGTTTCTCTGCCGTCTTTTTAAAATTCCCTTCTTTCTCCAGCTTTTTTGTTCATTTGCTTTTGACACTTGAGGATAATTCGAAGAAGAATCGAAAACGTTTGTAAAACCTGTGAAACCTATGAAAATTTTTTTAATTTTAATACAAAAAAAATCATTAAAAAATTGAAAAAATAAAAAAAGGTATAATTAAACAGACGAATTCTGTTATTTTTAACAATGTGTGCATAAATGACAAAATGCTGCCTAAATACACACAATATATATATATATATATATATATATATATATATGTGTGTGTGTGTAAGGTTAGTGGGAGAGAACCCCTGTAGAGTGCTCGCTTATTAAGAAAATTCACAAATAAGAGTGTAATATTTATTTATATATGTATTACAGAAGATCAGAACAACATCGGTACCGTCGGTTTCAAAAGAAACAGACATAAACAGAGGCTGAAGAGAATCCGGTAAAGGAGGCCTATTATAGGTCCCCTTTGTTAGGATTTGAAACCGACAGTACCGATGTTGTTCTGATCTTCTTTAATGCATATATATATATATATATATATATATATATATAGTAAGTTATGAAAATATATTTATGGCAATCAAGCTACACAGAGGCTCCCGCGTTTCATCCCCGGGGGGAATCTTCAGGCTAAATATATATATATATATATATATATATATATATATATATATGCATTACAGAAGATCAGAACAACATGGGCAAAAATAAGGGTCCTATTTTTAAAAATTCATAACTTTTTTATTTATTGATTTTTATTATTTTTTTTTTAGAATAAGTAAAGGACCCCTTCCGAAGCAAGCATGAGCCGTATTAGCCCTAAGGAACGTACCCTCATTTAGAAAACATTATTTTTGCTTAAAAAACTCAAAACAGTGTAAAAAACAATACTTTAGTTTTTGTAAGTTTTAAGAAGTGTTTTTCGGCTAAAATTTGTTTTGTTTATTTCAAAAAATCTCGGAAGGGTCAGTCTACACACACATAAAGTTTGGTGAGTTTAACTTTTATTTTGTGGAAGTTATTCAAATTCAAGTTATTCAAATTTAAAGATAGGACCCTTATTTTGGCCCACCCTGTATATATATAATATTTATAAATGAATATTAATTATTTATTACCTACAGACATCGATGTTTCATGCTAACGCAATCTTCAGTGCAGGAAGTTAATTTCCGACGGTGGGTGGGCGCGAACTCTGATCACAAATTGCCACTGATTCGCTGTCCAGAGCGTTTCCCCGTTGGCCACCACAAACTAGCTTAGAATTAAGGAGGAATTTAACTTTGTAAATATCAAGTTGGCGGGTATTTTACAACGAGCAGCGAAAGTGATCTACAACAACAAACTGTGTTGGATCTCGCAATTGCACTCACTCAGAGTGCCCGGCCTTAGTAAAGGAGGCTTTTAATAATATTTATAAATAAATATTAATATATATATATATATATATATATATATATATATATATATATATATATATATATATATATATATAAATAAATAAATTTAATTACGGCATGGAATACATCTTATAAATAACGCCGAATGGTTTTCTGTCATAAGTAGATCGCATTCTTTATTCCACCTCAAAGTCCTGGAAGCTATATATATCAAGTCAGTCAAACCCTTCCTTTGTAAACAAAAGGAGTGGCTTTTAGGACTTAATGTGGTCAACTTGTGACCCTCCTCCCCATTTTTTTTCTCCTAAACTTGTCACTTTTCTTGTCACTTTTCATTATACTTTTTTAAAGTTTTTAGTCGTATTGAATTACTTCCACGTAGATACTCTGATGAGTGTGAACGAAATCCGGCTCAGTACATTCATGAATTTTTAAAATGATTTCCTCTCGTTTTTATACTCTTTCAATTTCATTCTACCCCCCAAAAATGTCCCAAACGTCTGTATTCCATGCCGTATATATATATATAATACAGGGTGGGCAAAAATAAGGGTCCTATTTTTAAAAATTCATAACTTTTTTATTTATTGATTTTGAAAATTTTTTTTTTTAGAATAAGTAAAGGACCCCTTCCGAAGCAAGCATGAGCCGTATTAGCCCTAAGGAACGTACCCTCATTTAGAAAACATTATTTTTGCATAAAAAACTCAAAACAGTGTAAAAAACAATACTTTAGATTTTGTAAGTTTTACAAAGTGTTTTTCGGCTAAAATTTGTTTTGTTTATTTCAAAAAATCTCGGAAGGGTCAGTCTACACACACATAAAGTTTGGTGAGTTTAACTTTTATTTTGTGGAAGTTATTCAAATTCAAGTTATTCAAATTTAAAGATAGGACCCTTATTTTGGCCCACCCTGTATATATATATATATATATATATATATATATTAATGATGTTCTAATCTATTATCTATAATTAATGATTCCCATATTATATTAAATTACAAATTATCAATCCTCATCTCAAAAATTCTGAAACATAATATGCCTTTTCTCCATATTAATCTTGCTCCCGAGCCTTTACGAAAAAAAGACAAAATTTTCTGACTGTGTAGAAATGGCCGTGCCAGCAGAATATTACGTAGAATTGTTGATTTTAGAAGAGATATATTATTATAACTGTCTGAGTATGCCAATGTGTGGTCCCAATACTGCCATAGTTGAGAATCTCTGGTGATGAAGGTGGCATGCGCCTTGCTCAAAAGCTGAATTCTTATCAGAGAATTGATAGCTTGATTGAACCTTCTGGCATTAAGAATAACAAGAATAGATAACCCTAACCTTAACCCTAAGAAAAACAAGAATAGATATTCTTAAGATGTCTCTATTCAAACTGCGCGTTTAGCGCTGACAATGCTATTTCAAATTAAAGTTTAATGGACCAACAGAATTTCTGTTTCAAATTTAAGCATGACAGACCAACAAATGGACAGAGTTTCTTGTATAAATGTTTGGACACATTTTCCCTACTATAATAAAGCCCAATGTGTATTCATCTCTATTTATATAAAGTTAGGTATGTGTTTGTGTGTATAGGATTAACTCCGAGACTAATTAACCGATCATAATGAATTTTCGAACAAGTGTAAGGGGTCGTAATGTACGCTATATTTAGTTTGATTCAGTTTCATGTAAAGGGCGTTAAAAGGGAGTGGAAAAACTTCATGAAAATTCAGATACACCGGATTTTTGTGAAATTTTAACAGTAGTTATTACAGATGGATTAATAAATACTCCCCAGATTTCAGTTTCTTTAGGGTATTTTAAAAGATTCTTAGGGGCCATGGGAAGAAACTTCAATTTTAAAATTCAAATGTATCAGATTAACATTGAATGTGATCAACCAATTAAGCAAGATCTTCAGAATTTCAATTTCCTTTTTAAGACCCGGCGCTGAGAGAGCTGTAAGCTTGAAACGACGTCGTACGTACGTAAAATATTAAAAATAATTTAATATTATATATATATATATATATATATATATATAAAAAGATACGATTGAACTAAACATCTTTCTATTGGATTTACTTCATTTTTTAACATTTTCAGCGCTGCCTTCACAAAACCTTTTTTTTCATCTTTAAATCTCCTTTCACCGGACACCTTATCTACGGACATTCACCAACTTGACAGACTCCATATTTTTACACGCACACTCTCACTCTCCATTACTTTATATTTTTTCAAATTTTGAATTTTCCACAGAGAACTTATCCATCTATGTAATTCCTCTGATGATGAGATTTTAATCTTTGAAAAGCCTTGGCTTAAGGAAAGAAAAATAAACATGTTTTTACCGAGTACACCTTGCATTGAACAATCGAAGTTGAAATAGATTTGTCATTCGTACATATTTATCTCTCTTCTTTCATTTATCTTTATAGTTGTTCTATCTCGTATATTGAGCTTAAACTATTTCAATATAGGTTCTATCTACTAAAAGTTTACTTTTAGTTTCATATTTTATATATATATATATATATATATATATATATATATATATATATATATATGTATATGTGTATGTGTGTGTGTGTGTGTGTGTATATATGATTTCTAGCGGCTGTGTAAGCTTGGGCGTTAGGCTCGTGATTCTAGGTTGAAGCCTTAAATTTAAGATATCATCTAGAATCAAACCATGTAATCAATTTTGAGCAAAATTAGAATAAGGATTCTAGACATATGGTTTAGCATCATTATATAGAATTTTAACGTCTATGTTTGTTTCGAAAAAAAATACATTCTTCTTCATAAACGCACCACATATTTTGAAAATTTAATGTCTACGCCTTTTAGAAAAAACAAAAAACATTCTTTCCACATCATTCTAATTTCTATGTTTTTCTACAAATTAGTCATCTAGAGACAGTCTTTGAACAATAAAGAACAACAAACGTCGATGAACACATAAATCATTTTCGGTTTTCCTTTTTTCATATATATATATATATATATATATATATAATAATAATCCAGGTAAAACATCTACAGGGTAGTAATCCAAAGAATTTCAACTGGGTTTATAAAAAGTGCTCAATATCAAATAGAGCTTTTATATATGATTATTTTTATTTACACAGACATGCACAAACTCTGCGACACTGGCATGTCGATGTTATCGATCAACAGCTATTATAAACTGAGATCTCATCAGGCAGAGTTAGAATCCGATTTTAACCTTAGATCATATTTGGAAAGAACCAAATATGATCTAAGGTTAAGATTGGATTCTAACTCTGCCTGATTAGATCTCAGTTTATAATAGCTGTTGATCGATAACATCGACATGCCAGTGTTGCAGATTTTGTGCATGTCTGTGTAAATAAAAATAATCATATATATATATATATATATATATATATATATTACTAATGGAGATTTGGTATCTGTCTGAAGCCGAAACTATTTCAGTGCTCAATGCAGGGGGGGGGGGTAGTGTAGTATCTGTTCTGTTGTCATGATACAATCCTCCCAGGAATTACATCTTCCTTTTTTTTTGGGGGGGGGGGGGGAGAGGTAATGTAGTATATGTTCTGTGGTCACGATATCATCCTCTCATGGATTACGTCCTCCTTTTTTTTGGGGGGGGGGGTCTGTGGCCAGGATACCATTCTCCCAAGGATTACCTTCTTCGTTTTTTTGGGGGGGTGGGGGGATAGTGATATACTAAATATATAGTATATAAATAAATATATATTATTTAAAAGGGTGTTTTTGCTCTGTCTGATAGATATAATAGATATAGATATTCTGCATTTCAGAATTTTTGAGATGAGGATTGATAATTCATATTATTTGGATCATTCGAACTACTGTTCTCATCTTGGATGTTATTCTCACAACGTTTCGGCTGATGTAACCTCCGAACTTCTTCATGTGCATATAGTCGAACACACAAATATTTATATCGAACTCGGGAATCTTTACGGGATTTCCAACTAAACACTCTATTTAATCCACGGGAGTAGATTGTTCTCATTCCGTCAGCCATGACCGCGTAAAAGTCTTAATTATATTTTTAGTATTGCCCATACTGAGGATTGAACCTTCAACCTTCAGAAGACTATCACTTAGAACTGATTATTACTTAGCACTTTTATCTGTTGCACCATGGGTCCAATACTGTTATCAACAAAGCCATCTGCTTTAAGCTAAGCACTCTGAGTTATTTCCTACTTTTACCTCGAGACATCGATGGCCCAGATCTTTGCTTACGGGTCTGAATTGAGGAATTCTTTCCTTCGATTAAAAAAAAACTAAAATAAGGCTTGCCATTCTTTCTTGATATTTGTTTTAACTCTCCCGCTCCACTTGTTGGTAACAGATTTTCTTAATTCCTTGTCAATGTACTGATAAGGTTTGGTCTACAAATAAGGAAGCGAAATTGGAGACGTCTTTTGCTGTAAAATCTTTAGAAAGTTTGTTTTCTAAGTCGCAAAAATTTTGGACAAAGAAAAAAAAATTTACAAACAAAAAACACATGCATAGAAACAAACAAGTGGTTTCAGATTCAACTTCATCAAAAAATAGTACGAGCAGTGTAGTCCTACGTGCCATGGCGGTCTTGATTATGCGACAAAATGTGGTTTGACTATGCCAAGGAACTCACTCAGGGTGGTATTCTAAATCTCACACCACTAAATTTAATCCGTTGCTCGATTGCTCTGTCAATCGACCTATGTCCACACCACCACCATAATCAGATTCGGTTTAACGTCCGTTTTACATGCGTTGGACGACTTTTAAAAATTGACTACCAAGCTAACCTATCTCTGGCCAGGTCATTATTTATCCTTTCTCTCAAGTCCATCTTTATTCCTTTCCTCCTATGTTTGTCTTTGGCCTTCACCTGTGAACTAAACCTGCTACCTCAACTGTTCTACATCTACTAACCCAAGAACTCTCATCCATTCTTTCAATGTGGCCATACCATCAGAGTCTCCTCTTCTGCACACATCTCCCTATACTGTCCAAATTTAATCTTCCTCTGAGGTCATCAGATGTAAGCCTGTCTTTAAGACTCACATTAGACATCCATTGTATCATTCTCATATCATTTCTCTCCATGCAATGCATGTCCTCAATCCTCACTGGCCAGGTTTCACTTCTATATATCATCAGACTGCTTACACATGCTTGATAGACTCTTACCTTGGTCGACAGTGGTAACGCTCTGCTGGTTAGTAATGGCAAAAGTTCACTGAAAGTACTCCATCGTATATAAATCTTACTTACTCCAACAGTATAAATCTTTTTTTAAAATAGCCTCTTTGTTCCATAAAAATAATTGTCAGTTTCACAAAGGAATTTCTTTGCAGTGATTGTAATAAGACGAGTTCTTTCTGCAAATGCCTTACAGATCAAAACAGAATTACAATAAATTTGTTACAACTACAGAGATGACTGATTTTTATTATGCGATAAAAATCGTTCCAGACATGGCACAGATATGTTGTTCAAAACAAAGTGCTTACCGAAAGACACAGCCGACTAATAATAGCAACATTTGCTGCTGCTGCTACTGCAGAAAAAGAAGGCTCTCATCTGTAATTGACATTTGCTGCAGAAAAAGAAAAATGTCTATCCTGCAAGAAATATTCCGAGCAAAAAAATTAAAGCGAATCACAATGTTTTTCTTTTTAACAACATGAACCAACTCTAAAGAAAATCAAATGGCTATTCAGAATGAAGTAATGCTATTTTAGTTAGGAAGTTATTTAGATCTGAAGTCGAAAATCTGCCTGGCTTAATTCTATGTATTAGATAATGACAATAAATCTGAATGCTGTCAAAGGCCAAAAAAACGTGACTCTTAAGTAATCACGGTAATAAAGATAAAACAGCGTTTCAATAAACTTGTTACAATTACAGAGATAACCGATCTTTATGATACGATAAAAATCGTTCCGGACATGACACATAAGTGTTGTTAAAAAGAAAGTGCTTACCGAAAGACACAGGCGACTAACAAAATTGATCATTTTCGTTGGAGATAAGATGGATTTACACTTGGATCAGATTAACCTTACAAGACCAACAATGTAATGTAAAGACAGGGCTGAATTAACATGGAGACAAACATAACGAGTAATTATCTTGGATAATCTTAGATGTGTACTTGCAGGGGACCGTGTCCGTAAAGACCTGTTCATTGAGTTTTGTTTATCTGGTGACGTAACAGTGGTTGGTATTAGCAGATAAATAAGACTTCATAAAGTCCATACTACAAACATGGTTAACATCATGCCGTTAACAACAGCTCTCCACTCGTTTCTGTCGGAACACATTATGCTCCGATGAATTGGCTACTCTGGTGCCCCTTCGACGTAAATTCACTAAACCGACTCGACAATCAACTAAATCCCATCCATTCACTGTGGAGGTCCCCAGATGCCGGAGAGCTTTCTACTCAAATAGCTTCTTTCCTCGTGCTGCTGGCCTCTGGAACTCTCTTCCTGGCCCCTGTTTCCCCGACAGTACTGACATGCAGAAATTTAAAACTAATGTAAACAGACATCTCGCTGCGCAGATCCCAATTTAGGTTGACCCCCCCTCCCCCCCAAAAAACGTTCTCCCTTTTTTTTTTTTTCTCAGTTGCCCCTTACGTCTACAGCGGCGGCCTGCCTTGTTTTTGAGTGAACTATGTTAAAAAAAAGTTTTTAAATACTGATGTTTTTGTTTTTCCTGTCGTTTTCAAATTGAGAATCTGATAGTGATTTGAAGAGAAAACAATAAAAGTATTTAAAAAAATCTCATTTAGACTAAAATTCAAGATGGATGACCAAATCTGTCTTGATACAATCATTGCGAAAATTTGAAAAGCTTAAATAAGAAACATATATTACCTTGTTTTCTATAAAATTTGATTTCTTTTTATACAAAAACACGTTTGTGTTGTTTTTCTTGATGCAAAATTCTAATTTATTTTTGGATGTGCATAAAATTGAATTTTATGTCAACATTTGCCCGTTAAGACCATGTTTTTTGACGAGTTCTTGGTCATAAAATAATATCGACTAGAGAGAGAGAGTGTTTCGTCTTCTTTTCCTTATCGATTAGTTTTGTCTTCTTATCGATAGAGAGAGAGGGCAAAGGAGTTTTGTCTTTTCTTCTTATTGATTAGTTTCGTTTCAATGATTTTAAGTAGTGAATAGGAATAAAATTGCAAAGCAATAGGAAGTGGGCGAAACCTGCTAGTCTAAATGAATAAACGCAAAAGTTTTTTTTACATTTATCATTTCGATATTATCATTAAAACGTGTTACTGTAATTTAAATCAATAACACACCACAATAATTTTTTTAATAACCCAAACACAACTATTTGAATGCCTAATTTACATAACTATTTTTTAATAGTTCATAATAAATTAATGTTTAGTGGTATTCATTTGTAAGTTTATTGTCCTAATTTTCCTATATATATGCAATAGTTTTCTCGTTAGTAATAGTAATTAATTAATGTAATTTAATAAAAAGATGAAGTAAATTAGTTAAACCTTCCTTAAAATACTAAAATGTTTGTTAATTTTCAAGAAAGATAATTTAAATTAAACTAACATCGCAGGTTAGAAAAAAAGATGTCATAGAAAGGGGAGAGGGTGCATGCCCTCGGACTCTCTCTCTCTCTCTCACACATATACACACCATCGCTCAGGCGAATTGATTTCTTTCTTTTTTCATTTCTTTACGGTGTTACTTAAAAGATAAATAAATGCGTATCAAATTTAACAAAATGTTAATATTTATCTATTTATATGAATAAATGTTAATGTATTTATTTGTATTTCAACCGATCGCTGTGGAGATGAGTGGATTGATAGTCTCTGCCACGCGTGACTTCCTCGGCAGCCTTGGTCTATTAATGACATGCAACACCAGAGACAATCGCGAATTGTCTTGGCTTTACGAGCGCTTCTCTATCGCCATTATTCGTGGAAACGCCTTGAGTCTGCTCTCGGCCTGCCAAGCCGGCCGGACATTCGAAGAAAACTATTGACTGTGATACAATTATATATAAGGAATCAGGATTTCTCGATATTGAACTAAACAATGTCCAAGTGACAAATATAGGATTTATTAATTAATATTTTGAAATTAATTTTATTCTTACATGTTTATCTATTTATATGAATAAATGCAAAAGTGTTTGTCTCGTGTTTACAAAACTTATGAATTAAATGTTTATTATTTAAAATTTTGGTTTCAAGTAGCGAACTTTGCGAAGCCAGCTAGTTAAGTATAAAAGTATAAATGTTAGGTTTAGGGTTAGTAGTTAGTATGGGTTAGGGTTAATATTTGGTTAGGGTTAGTAGTTAGTTAGGGTAAGGGTTAGTAGTTAGTATGGATTAGGGTTAGTAGTTAGTTAGGGTTAAGGTTAGAGTTAGTAGTTAGTATGGGTAAGGGTTAGAGTTAGTAGTTAGTATGGGTAAGGGTTAGAGTTAGGGTTAGTAGTTAGTATGGGTTAGGGTTAGTAGTTAGTTAGGGTTAAGGTTAGAGTTCGTAGTTAGTATGGGTTAAGGTTAGAGTTAGGGTTAGTAGTTAGTATGGGTTAGGGTTAGTAGTTAGTTAGGGTAAGTAGTTAGTATGGGTCAGGGTTAGTAGTTACTTAGGGTTAGGGTTAATAACAAACGTTAACATTGTTTGTAAATTTCTCTGAGATGTAATTCTTTCAGATGATGGTTATCATCTATTACATGTTGGCGACTAGAACATAAGGGAATAAGCTGGTCTATTTATAGAAACTGGAGCCGAGTAGGGACGAGTATTTTCTATCCGCTTTTCTCCACTATATCAATGCAGCATACCTATTCCTAAGACGGAAGCATAGTTTTCAGCATTCCGATGCCTGCGATGGAAAATAAAAAAATGGATCCCAAGCATATACCTAGGTAAAGTGGAGAGAAGTGGAGAGTTGTACCAGTCAGGCACTCTTTTTTTTTTTTTTTTTGAAGGGCAATTTTTAATTATGATTTCTGTTTTTCTTTGTTGGGAGGGGATTTGCTTTCTCTTCTTTTTTTCGTGGCTAGAAATATTTTCTATGACAGCTTTTCACGTATGATACATGTGAGCCGGCTTACTTTAGTTTCTAATATGTGTTAAGGGTCAGCCTCGAATTGCTAATTTGAGGCTGATGAGGTCTGAATACCAGATTAGACAGTAGGAATGAGAGAGGGCACCAGCAAAGTAACATCATAATTATACTATCACATACCACAAACATATCTCTCTCTCTCGACGCAGCTTTGTTATTGTCTTTAATGTCGATAGAACAGTGATGTGTTTATTTTGGTATTTATTCGCTCCCTAAGCAGTTAAGAATATGCAGAGTACTGCATTCAGTCGCCCTTAATCGGACGCGTCATTAATTTTTATTTTTCATATATATTTATTAATTCATTTTCATAAATTAATTTATACCTACATAAAAGTATATATATATATATATATATATATATATATCCAAGCAAGCGTTGTTGAACGTCACGGAACTTTCTCGTTTATAAATCTTCTTCATGAGGTTCTCAAACCGTCGAGTTATCCTTCTGGTTTCAGGTGGCAGTCCGTAGAGTATTTCACCGATTGTTCTTAATTCGGACATTTTTTTTAGCGCTTTCGAATTTCTTAGTCGTCTTCAGGAGTATGTTTTTTAAAATAGGAAGACTTGAGTTAATGTTTTATATTTTATCATTAAAGGCAAATGAAAGAAAAGAGAGGGTGCGTGGTTGAGTTGATTTTATTCTATCTGTTTGTGTATTTGTTTATTTATATATATATATATATATATATATATATATATATATAAATAAGACATGATGGAGAGATGAAGGAAAGTAGTAACCGTGGCTACTGTGAGCGGTGGAGGAAAGTCCTGGCTGTGAGAAGTCAGTGGTGGCGAAGAATGAAATAAAAAATAAAAGCCTTCCATATTCATTTCATTCTTCGCCACCACGAAACGTTGATGAATATATAAAAAATATCTCTTGGTTTTTCCTTTTTCATTTCCCATATATATATATATATATAGATCTACTCACGTATTTAGCGCTGTTATAGTAAGTACTGAAAAAATATACATACATAACCAGCTGTAGATATCTGCCTGGGTGTCTTTCAACTGTTTGGTGTTTTATTTTTTAAATATTTTATGACAAACCTCTCCTTGTTTATTTAGACAAAATACTTTTGTAATATAGTATTTTAAAATTTAAATATAATAATTACAGTAAAGTTCAGTAATCGAATTATTTGTATAAAAGCATCATAGAATTGTATTGCAAATGAAACCAGTCACAACATTTTAAAATGCTTAACATTATACAATTCATTCTCTGATGTTAATTCTAGCATCCCAGAATTTAAATTGTTAACGTCTCTCTGGGATCTGCAATAGTTTGTTCTTTTGATGTCTAACCGACTTCACGTGCACGTTCTCAGTAAATAAAAATAAAAAAATTTAAAAAGGGGGGGTTAAGTATCTAACATGAAACAAAAACAGGAGACCGTAAGCGTCTAATATTAACACGGGGATCATCAGCTGTTTACCATGTAACTGTTTCGGAGATTTAAAAACAGGGCAGTTATAATATTCATGGCTCTCCAATGGTATATATATATATATGTTATTAATGTTTCATATATGTACTTATATAAGATAATATATCTAACATATGAAGTTATCTTGTCAGATTTTCAAAGTCAGACCCAAATAGCAATCCGTCTGACATATCGATACTTGATTCAGAATATACTTATATTTTAAGTAAGGTAGTTCATAGAGTAAATGTGGTATTGTGGCAATTGCTGACTTTAAAGTTATGTTTATTTACTCCTTTCCAGGAGTTAGGCACAAGGCCAGTTTTATCTTACTCCCACAAGGTAAGATGTGACCCAAGATCGGGTCGGGAAAGTGGGGTTTGAAAAGCCAGCGCCCGGGCAGCCTCGTCAGCATTCCTCGGTAGAGGCGCCTCAGGCAGTAAGCAATAAACTTACTCCTCCCCAAAGAGGGGAGGCAAAGCCTGTGAGGGTGGACCTCCTAGAATTGCACAGGACAAACCCACAGACCGGCGTAAGGCAAGCCCCGAAGGACAAGACGACACCGGTCTATGGGGTGCAGTATCCATCGGAACAGATACTACACTTTGAAGTGATGGACAAATGGTGAAAGAATTAAGGGAATAATGTTTAGAGGAATGGGTCAAAATGCATCTAGTTAAAAGAAGAATCTCATCATCACTGCTGCTATTGATCGGTTAGGATGGTGGTCGTGTTTTTGTCCTGGTGATACGTCTCGGTGGGTATGGAGGTGGCCTTCTACAATGAGGACAGGTTGTTCCAGTTGGAAGGTCGGCTCGAGAGAGTTCTTGTTTTCTCTTTTTCTTTCTGTTTCTTTTCTCAGTTGGCTAAGAGTAGTGTCGACAAAGGATAACCAACAACTATTTTCCCCCACACACTTTTGATGGCCTTGTGCCTAATATGTAAGATTTACTTAATTTTTTTTTGTAAATAAATAAAAACTAAATAATTCAAAGTGTAGCATTTGTTCTCGGTCAGAGAAAGAATAAATGCTTTAAGACTGAGGCAGTTTTTATTTTTGTCCCATCTAGAGTGCTCCTTTTTAGAGTGCTGAATTTCCCCCACATTAAAAAAACAACTTTTGCCCTCGTAGGGATGCAAGTAAAAAGGGGACAAGAACATTTTTCTCTCACCTTTTTACACCCCTTTTTTTTGTCTGTACAATTTAAGAGGGAAGGGAGGTAACTGATATTTTATTAAATCTGCTCTCCCCTTTGAAGATGCCTTTTGAACTGAACAAAGCCTTCTTCTTCCGGTAGTGTCAGAACCCTCAAAGACTACAATTATTATTTCAGACAATATTTTCAAGCATCCAAGTCTGGAAAACTGGATGTTAAAGAAATCAAATGCTTAACTCAGATTCTACCATGAGCAGATGTCTTTTTATGCAATTATCTTCTGAAAACCATCAAAGTTAATGGCATGTACAAACGAGGTACAGAATAGATACAAAGTGTGAAACCTATTTGAGGACAATGAAGGAGAGGGGGGTCATGTGATAAATTTTCAGTCTAAGATCTCTGTATGAGAGATATTTTTTTGTTGTTTTGTTTGAATGCTTCGTTTTTATGAAATCAAAATCAGGTTTACTTTTAGTTTAGATATTGAACATGATAAAAAAAAAGGCTTTGTTATAGAACATAGAAATGTTTACAAAAGAAATTGGAATGTAATGAATCCCGGGCAACGCTGGGTGGGTACAGTTAATAGATAATTAAAAAAAGGTAAAGAAACGTAATTCTGTTGTTGGTATTGGTTGCCCCGACTCTTTTTAAAATCAGATATTTTTTTTATCATAGTTTGTAACTGAATGGGGTGTTTGTCCCTTCCTTACATTTATCACACGAAATGAATTGAACGAACAACAACCGAGTAACAGGCAACAAAAAAGGGGTTTATTTAACAGAGGGTTACCTATACCGTTTGGTATAGCTAGAAGAGAGTGGGACAGTGTCCGTCGGAGGAAGAGGAAGAATATAAGAGTTCTTAGGGCTGCTTGGTAGTAGACTTCAAGTCGGTGGCAGTGATAGGAGAGAGAGCGTTTCCTCGTTCCTTGCCGGTGTTCTCGGCTATGTGTCCAAGCTGGTGCCAAGAGGTCGTCTCTGCGAGGCCGATTGAATGGAGAAGAGAGTTATTATTCGTTTACACCGGTTTTTATAATCAGAAGAGCAGATAACTCCGGTGTCGCTTTTCAGCGCCACCTGTCGGTGAAAAAGCGACACCTAACGGCTAACCGGTGCAGTTATGTGTGAAAGGAGGAGGTAACTGCTATAAGTTCACCCCAAACAAGGCAGGCCACCACTGTAGACGTAAGGGGCTACTGAGAAAAAAGGGTGAAGGTTTTTTTTTGGAAGGGGGGTTCAACCTAAGTTAGGAGCTGCGCAGCGAGATGTCTGTTTACATTAGTTTTAAATTTCTGCATGTCAGTAACGTCAGGAAAGCAGGGAGGGAGTTCCAGAGGCCAGCAGCACGAGGAAAGAATCTTTTGGAGTAGAAAGCTCTTCGGCATCTGGGGACCTCCACAGTGTATGGATGGGATTTGACAGATTGTCGGGTTGGTCTAGTGAATTTACGTCGTGGGGGTACCAGAGCAGCAAGCTCATCAGAGAGAAGAGACCAGCAAAAGAAACCAGCAGGACTCGAACATAGCATGCCGAGTCATCATTCTGTGTCTTCCAATAAAGATACAACTGCATGTTGTTTCAAAATATTCTATTGTAAAATTAGTTAATGGACTGAAGAAATAGTTGGGTAGCCCGCTTGAAAGCAGCCTGATCTCTCAGCCACAATATTTTGTGTGTCCCTATTTACTTATCTCCCCACGAGGGCAGAGTTCGGCACAAGGTCGGTTTTTAATGTGGGGAAAATCCAGCTCTCCAAAAAGTGGCACTCTGGATTGGGACAAAAACAAAAATTGCCTCAGTCCTCCTTCACTGACCGAGAATAGAAAAGTTGAAGTGTAGTATCTGAACAGATACTACACTTTGATCTTAACCAAAAGGCTAATTTATGTGTCATATGCTGAATATGTGGCTTTCTGATCCAAGGATTTTTCCGATCCAATGGATATGTGTATAACCATGCTGGCTCCGACAACCGTGCCACAACTTCTCTTCTTCTTACCTTGGTCTTGCCGACTCTGCACTGGTCTACAAGTCGTATTCAAAAGCAACGCAAACACACATAATAAAAGCACAAACACAGGTACAAACATTGTGTATTTGACTTGTTGCTAACGGGTGCATGTGTGTCGTTGGGATCCTGTCACTAGTGTATATATCTGAGTTAAATTCGCTTCTTTAAAGTTCAAAATTTCCACTAAGACTAATTCCATCGTATGACCCCACCAAACTTGTCTACTTCATCTCATCTCGAGCCCTCTAACTCGTCTCACTCCCTGAGCTGATCTGATCTGCTCAACCCGATCTGCTGGTCTAATCCAATCTAATCTGCCCGATCTGCTTGTCTCCTGAATATACCTACTACCGATCAGAAATCCTAAATGTCCGGTCTTTTTTTTTTCATTTACTCTCAGCTAACTACATCTGCTTTTTTTCTCAGCTTATCGTCATCCGGCCACCAAGAAGTTAACAACTAACTGCCAGGGCGCCATTTTGTCTGGGGAGTTTAATGGATTCGCTGGCCCCTCTATTGTCGCTCACTTATATTACTTCCTCATCATTTTTTTCTTATTATTACTAATTTACCATTTTTCTGGGTTCTTGGCTGGGGGTAATAGGGGGTGAGGCAGTCCATAGTATCACCTATTCAAATAATTCCAAACAAGTACACCATGAACGACCAACTTTCTCAGCCTCATTCTTACTTACATTGTTCCAGTTGACTAGTATCCGGGCTACTTTTAAGTGAGCCACCCTGTATCAAGCGATGTTATTGTACGTTGTACATGCATAGTATATTTATCATAAAAATAAATGAAAATATATCTTAGAAAAATGATAATTAAAGATAATTTTTATTTATTTTTATCTATTACTAATGGAGATTTGGTATCAAGTCGAAACTATACTATTACATCTATCAATAATGTGGATTTGGTATCTGTCTGTCTTAAGCCGAACCTAGACTATTACTATCTTTTAATGCTCAATTCAGGAACGTAGATAGTGCAGTATCTGTTCTGTTGTCATAAGAGTTAGATACGTCCAAAGATGGAATACTGCTGTCATATCTGGGGATGTGCCACACGGAACACTCTCGCTTGCCTTCACCGAGTATAAAATTGACTTGGAAATCTAGTGGGGGTGGGCATCTCTTCTCTTTCATACAACCCTTTTGTCACAGAAGAGACAATACTAGTCTATCTCTACTGTTCTCGGCCTTTTGGCTAAGATCAAAGTGTAGTATCTGTTCCGATGGATACTGCACGCCTGTCCTGTGCAGTTCTAGGAGGTCCACCCTCCCAGGCTTCGCCTCCCCTCTTTGGGGAGGAGTAAGTTTATTGTTTACTGCCTGAGGCGCCCCTACCGGGGAATGCCGACGGGGCTGCCCAGGCAATTTTTAAATGGCCAGAGTGCTCACCTCTCGAGCGCTGGCTTTTAACCCCACTTTGCTGACCCAAGCTGTGGTCACATCTTACTTGTGGGAGTAAGATAAAACTGGCCTTGTGCCTAACTCCGGGAGGAGTAAATAAATATCTCTACTTTTCAACGGTTCTTGGCCTTTTGGCTAAGATCAAAGTGTAGTATCTATTCCGATGGATACTGCACCCCATAGACTGGTATTGTCTTGGCCTTCAGGACTTGATTTACGCCTGTCTATGGGTCTGTCTTGTGCAGTTCTAGGAGGTCCACCCTCCCAGGCTTCGCCTCCCCTCTTTGGGGAGGAGTAAGTTTATTGCTTACTGCCTGAGGCGCCCCTACCGGGGAATGCCGACGGGGCTGCCCAGGCAATTTTTTAAACCCCACTTTCCCGACCCGAGCTCGGGTCACATCTTACTTGTGGGAGTAAGATAAAAACTGGCCTTGTGCCTAACTCCTGGAGAGGAGTAAATCAATACTCTTTCATATTTCTATGGAAAGTGCTCGGGTGAGTTCCAATCTCTGGTTTCTCCTTGTAAGAACTGGTCTTCTTATCCCAACACAAAAAAAAGTATTTCCTTTCTCCCTCCATGTGCCTAGTGTCAGGCGGAATTTCCATCAACAGAGCTTCTTTGCAAGGGTTTCCTGCCTGTGAAACACATTACTGCAGGACTGCTTCACTGCTTCACTGCTGCTTACAACTTGATCGTCTTTAAATCCAATGTCAAAAAATTCTTGTCACAGACCGCTCATAAGCAATTAAAAGCAATTGATACAATTAATCAATAGTAGTACTCTCATAGTGTTCCTAATCTTTCCACTGGAAATCATTCCTGTTTCATTAACTCTTATCCTTGAGTAGCTCTTGGCCTTGATGAGTGGCGACCCTAATTTTTAAAAAATTAGTTCTATTTTGATGGTTTGCACGTAAAATTAAATATATGTTAAGAATGGTTTCGTACTTAACTTGACTTTTGATGTTATTGTGAATTTTGCATACTTTTCCATTACCATTTTACATGAAAAGGGGGCGAGGTATTGAAGTGTTTTCTGCGTATTTTAATTCTTCCTCTAAGTGTTTATGGGTAGTTATTCTGAGAGTTCTGAGATGGAAACATAAGATTATGCCATTACTTTTTATGTTAGCACTGTGACGTGAACAGAAGTGTATAAGATAGCGGAGTTTTCGGTACAGTTCCAGTTTATTATTAGTTTTTATAAGTAGGAAATAATGATAAGGATTCGTTGGTTTCACCTCTCAAGGTCATTGTTATGACCTTCAAGTGTACCCAGTGGTGAGGCCCTAATTTGGGAGCTTTGGGGAGTATGGAACTACTTTTAGTTTTCACTAGTCCCGGATTCCCTTTGCCCTGATGTGGTAGTGTGGCGGCACGGAACTATTTTATATCCATTTCTTTTTGGGAAGAGCTTTTATATTGAGCTGACTTTGGTTATGTATTGAGCAATCAGGCGACTCGGTGTAGTAATTTTCTTACAGACTATTTACAACTTCATGCCAACAGTAATAAGAGCTTAGATGTCTAACTGATAGTCACACGAAAATATGCCACCATTTATTCGTTTTGTCGACGAATGATACCAAGGACTGCTATCATACAATGTCATCCACATGGCACATATATATTCTCACGATGAAACTAACATACAGAGTAAACTAACTTACAGAGTAATTAATTTTTGTCCTTTTTAACACAAGAACAATTTACGTGCCTGGACATTTGAGCACGTAACATCAACTTTCAACTGTATTGTTAATATACTAGTGGTATTCTCCCGGTATTGCCTGTGTGGAGATATATTGCTGAGTGGAAGGTTTCTTAGGAAAAATAATTTATATTGCCATGAAAGAAAATTGTAAAATAACATTTTCAATATGAGGTCAAGTAATAAAAAGAAATGGCAGCACGGTGGTGTCCATAAAAAAAATATTTATTTTAACTCTTAAAATATCGATAAAATAATTATTTAAATGTGCAAACCTGTTTTTAGAAAACATTCTTCACTGGGATATTCTTTGTTTAATTTTATTTCTGTTTTATGAAACGAAGAAAATCTATTTAAAAAATGAATTTCGTTTCTTTATTCTCTAATACACCAATTAAGCAATATTCCCTAAATTTCAATTTCTAAAAGCTGTAAATTTTAGACGTTTTCTAGAATCAAAGTTATTTAATCGATTTTAATCAAAATTATGTAATAGATTTTAATCAAAATTATGTAATAGATTTTAATCAAAATTGTGTAATAGATTTTAATCAAAATTATGTAACTGATTTTAATCAAAATTATTTAATCGATTTTAATCAAAATTATTTAATCAATTTTAATCAAAATTATGTAATATATTTTAATCAAAATTATGTAATAGATTTTAATCAAAATTATTTAATAGATTTTAATCAAAATTATGTGATAGATTTTAATCAGAATTATGTAATAGATTTTAATCAAAATTATGTGATAGATTTTAATCAAAATTATGTAATAGATTTTAATCAAAATTATGTAATAGATTTTAATCAAAATTATGTAACTGATTTTAATCAAAATTATGTAACTGATTTTAATCAAAATTATGTAACTGACTTTAATCAAAATTATGTGATCTATTTTAATTAAAATTATTTAATCGATTTTAATCAAAATTATGTAATAGATTTTAATCAAAATTGTGTAATAGATTTTAATTAAAATTATGTAATAGATTTTAATTAAAATTATGTAATAGATTTCTTTCAAAATTATTTAATCGATTTTAATCAAAATTATGTAATAGATTTTAATCAAAATTATGTAATAGATTTTAATCAAAATTGTGTAATAGATTTTAATAAAAATTATGTAATAGATTTTAATCAAAATCATTTAATCGATTTTAATCAAAATTGTTTAATCAATTTTAATCAAAATTATATAATATATTTTAATCAAAATTATGTAATCGATTTTAATCAAAATTATGTAATCGATTTTAATCAAAATTATGTAATAGATTTTAATCAAAATTATATAATAGATTTTAATCAAAATTATGTGATAGATTTTAATCAGAATTATGTAATAGATTTTAATCAAAATTATGTGATAGATTTTAATCAAAATTATGTAATAGATTTTAATCAAAATTATGTAATAGATTTTAATCAAAATTATGTAACTGATTTTAATCAAAATTACGTAACTGATTTTAATCAAAATTATGTAACTGATTTTAATCAAAATTATGTAATAGATTTTAATCAAAATTATGTGATAGATTTTAATTAAAATTATGTAATAGATTTTAATCAAAATTGTGTAATAGATTTTAATTAAAATTATGTGATTGATTTTAATCAAAATTATGTAATAGATTTTAATCAAAAATTTAATATAAATTTTGATATGTCCATAACACTTTTGGGGCAGGTAGTAGGCTATGTGCATCTGTTAGCCAAGATGGTGTATTTTAAACATCTGAAAACCCCAGGCCTGCATCTCCTTGTAAAAAAAACTTCTGACATCAACATTTTTTATTTTCACAAAAAAGGCAAAATTCACACTGTGCGGCCACTCTCTAATAGTGCAATAACATTTTTGGTATCAGAAATTCTAAATTTCATTTATATACATATGTGGCTTATTTAATTATAACTGCAGTGCAAAACTAGCTGAAGTACCCATCTATGCCAGGTTTTTTAACGTTTCTTGATCCTTTTAGCTAAGATTAGAAAATAAGAACATGTATTAAATATTTTTCATCGATTTTTTATTACAAAGCGTCCTCATAAGGATGCAAATTTTGTCTCTTGAAGAGGATTAAAAATAATGAGTGGAATATTCATCATTTTCAATCCTTGCATGATATTCTTCATCATTCAGGTCGTGTATACTCCTAATTGTTCTTGGCCTTTTGGCTAAGATCAAAGTGTAGTATCTGTTCCGATGGATACTGCACCCCTTAGACTGGTATTGTCTTGGCCTCCGGGGCTTGATTTACGCCGGTCTATGGGTCTGTCCTGTGCAGTTCTAGGAGGTCCACCCTCCCAGGCTTCGCCTCCCCTCTTTGGGGAGGAGTAAGTTTATTGCTTACTGTCTGAGGCGCCTCTACCGGGGAATACCGACGGGGCTGCCCAGGCAATTTTTAAACCCCACTTTCCCGACCCGAGCTCGGGTCACATCTTACTTGTGGGAGTAAGATAAAAACTGGCCTTGTGCCTAACTCCTGGAGAGGAGTAAATCAATACTCCTAATGTGTCAGAAGTGTGCTAATGTATGGCTCAGAAAGAAACTGCACCGTAACGAAAAGGCAATGGTCAGATGGATCTGTTTAGTGAAGCCTGAACAAAGCATTCCTTTTGAATTTCTACTCGCACAAGTCAACTTGAAAAGCCTTGTGGGCATCATGTATAAGAGGAGACTGAGTTGATTGGTTGGGGCACGTTGAGCGCAGCAATGGCTGGATTGGTAAAGTCTGACAGTTGAATGTGCCAGCAGAGAAGACCACCACTGGCAAACACAAATTGTCTTGAGAGGACGTGGTCAAATGTGATAGGAAAGCTATGGGTATGGATTCTGTCAAGCCTCACCAAAGACAAAATGGAAGACTTAGATGGAGACTAGACAATCAGGCCCCACCCTCACCAGAAGATTAAGTGTGGCCTAATTCAACAAATAAATATCAGTGAGGAAATAACTGGAATAGCAAAATAATTTAAAACACTAAAACAATTGTCTAGTGTGAGATTCGAACCCTGAAAGATGGTATAAAATGTTAGAACTGAAGGTGAACACTTTATCAACAAAGCAACCAATCTAACAAAAATATTTTTCTTTTTATCCTACTTAAATGAGTTCAGCAGAGGGATTTTTTTACCTCTTTGGATAGATCTAAAATAGTCCGATTGTCTAAAAAACATAAATATAAAATTAAAAAATCTTATTAAAAATATATTTAGTGAACCTTTATCAAATATTTTGTTATCCATTTTTGATAAAAGAAAGGATTAATGTTTTCTCTTCTAAAGAAAACAATGGCAAATACGTACAGTGATTTGACGTGAAAAGTAGTTGTTTGATCGGCTAAGAGGGAATACTAAAAATGTCGGAACATTTGTTTCTACTGTTATTTTTATGTACCTTTAATGTTGAATAATGAGTTTTAAAAAAGGTTCAAGGACATCAGATTGAAGGTGCTAATTCCAAATCTGCTGTTAGTTTGGTTTTTAGATCAACCATTTAATTATGATGCCATAACCCACATACACACAACTTTGCTTCATATATATAGATGAAGGACCAGTGATGGTTGGATATTTCTGAGAGAATGTAAAAGAGTTACTATAGGTAAACTGCCAAAACAATGTACAATTTGATCAGGTCTTGGAGACCCCTACCTCATTCATGGTACCACTCTGTTATGAAACGGTGGGCTGGGAATTTCACAGACCTCTTCTATAATCTTTCACCGTGCATCAGAAGAACCAGGAAATGATGGATCATCCACCATGTAAAAGATTTTAAGTGTGGACTTTATGTGCATTCGCTGCACAGGTTGTGATCGTCTGCTCATTGTCTCCATCTGAATTTGGTGCTTGATTTCTACACAGGCCACAGTGTCAATCATGTGGTCTTGGTCACTGTTGTAAGAAATGGAATTTTATTCCAAATAAAATTACACCTCTGACTTCTAAAACAAGTAACAATGTTTTATTTTGAGAGATTTAAACTCACACTTGCTTTATCTAGCAAATGACAGGCTTACAATCAGAACTATGAGCCCAGCCAAATCAAAGAAATCTCCCAACAAACAGGGTCCACAGTCTGCTCATCAGCTGGTTCAAACACCAAATCCCCTTCTTCTTTGTTTTGTTCAGAATATATATAGTGACATAGAATGGCAGTCCTGTTTTGAACCACACAGAGACCACTTGAGAATTATCGGCTGTTTAATCACTGGACATAACAACTGACTGAGTCTATCAGTTGAAGTGTTTATAGCTGTTGTAGAATTTCTTAGCATGTGCCCCTGTTTTTATTATGAGACTATTACTTTTACAAATGGATGAACCAAATTCTGGGTGGTCAAACCCCGAGCTAGATATCTTTCCCATGGTCAATCGTTTGTAACATAAATGCATTAGACCATTGTGATGCATGTTCACATCAGTACAATAAAGGAAAGGAATGTCGGAAAACACCTGGCATTGATGTTCTCCACTATGGGGGTGATAAGATCACTGCAGAAGTCCACCGTCTGATATCTGATGTATCGATGAACTCTCTGTATCTTAGTACTGGATAGATGCGATTCTGATCTCACTATACAAAGGAAAAAGAGGATGATTAGCTTGTGGAAACTATCAAGGTACAAATAAGCCTTTTTGAAGTGGTGGGTAGGATCTGGATGTTAACGTTTCATCAGACGGTATGCTTCGGTTGCCGTCGACGTGGTTCAGGAATCGAAATTTTGTTATCCGCTAGTCTCTCCCTCCTAGACAAGGTCCAAAAAAAAGTCGTCAACTTAATAGGTCCCTCACTATCCACCAAGCTCCAGCTCCTGTCCCATCGCCGCAATGTTGCTTCCTTGTGCTTCTTTTACAAGTACTTCAATAGAATGTGCTCTGATGAACTTGCTGCTCTGGTGCCCCCACGACGCAAATTCACTAGACCAACCTGACAATCTGCCAAATCCCAACCATTCACTGTGGAGGTCCCCAGATGTCGGAGAGCCTTCTACTCCAAAAGCTTCTTTCCTCGTGCTGTTAGACTCTGGAACTCCCTCCCTGCTCCGTTTTCCTGACGGTACTGACATGCAGAAATTCAAAACTAATGTAAACAGACATCTCGCTGCACAGCTCCCAATTTAGATTGACCCTCTCCAAACTCTCACATTTTTTCTCAGTAGCCTCTTACGTCTACAGTGGGGGCTGGCCTTGTTTGAGGTGAACTATGTTTAAAAAAAAAGAAAGAAAACCGAAGCATTTCTGGCTTGAATATTTTGCTCGAAATCTGAATGAGTTTCGAGACATTAATGAACCCGAGTTTGACTGTTAAAAGCTGGTTTACTCAGCAACATGAGACCCCATAGCAGCAACCAATTATGCAAGGGACAAACGAAAGAACATAGCTATGTAAAAACAGAAGGAGGATGTTTTAAACAGAAAAGCCCTATAATTTGAAGACTAAGTTCAATCACTTCAATGTAGTATACTTTCATTTTATCTTCAATCACACCCACAAATAAATGTTAGTATTACGCAGCCTGATTTAAGGCCAAAGGGAGCGTCTAATCTCTATTTATATAAAATTATGCACAAGTGTATATGTTTATATATTTGTATGAAAAGGATTCACTCCTAAACTAATTAACTGATCATTATGAATTTTGGAAGACAGGGCTCGTGTGATACAATGAAGGGCGCGAGGATAGGAAGTGACTCATCGACAGAGACAAAAGAAAATGTGGGAGTGGTCAGTAATGAAGGCCGCGAGAATAGGAAGTGACTCATCGACAGAGACAAAAGAAAATGTGGGAGTGGTCAATTTCCATTGTTCAGGATAGGTGACTAAGAAAAGAATACCGGACACGACATTTAGGAGTGACAGTATTTTACGACATCTGGCTACAGTAAGGTAGGTTAGTTTTATGACAGTTGACGACAGTAAAGTTTATGACAAAAAGTTAATGAGTTAGGGTTTCGGAGAGAAGCCGAGCAGTGGGGATTGAACCTGGACAGAGAGCGGATCGGGACAGATTGGACTGACAACTGACGACTGACGAGTTATAGACCGAGAGAGAAGACGGCGAGATCGGGGTTAGTTTTTGATCAGAGTGGATCGGACCGACAACTGACCAGAGAGATAGCAACGACCACGACTGGGGTACTTATTTTCGCGCAGACAGAGAATAAGCACGCCTCCCGGACTCAATCGAGGTATATGAACATTTGCCTTGTGTTGTTTTATTTTAGCATGAACATAGGCGATTACATCCGGCCACACTCGTAATATGGGATGTATTTGGTTTAATTTAGTTTTATGCAAAGAGAGGGTGGAAGACCTTCCCGAAAATTCATATATTTGTGATTTTTGTAAAAATTTAACAATAGGTATTAGATATGAATTAATAAGTATATGGTCGATGATGTTCGAACGTAGGGTAAACCAATGTGGTGAAGGATGGCCGGACAAAGGTTAAGGAGATGCCTTTATGACGGCATGTCATTACCAACGTTCGGGTGGCCCGACCACGTGTAGATAAAATTAACCAAATAAACAAACAAAAGGGAAGACAGAAAAACATTATTATTATATTGAAATTACAAAGGAAAAGACAAACAAAAGTAGCATCTACCAAAATTAACATTTAACAAAACAATTTATTCTTTTTGGATGACAAAATGAGTTAGTTACACGAGTGAAATGTTCTGGTTGTTAGGTTCGTGTTTGTATGAATGGGTATGTGTGAGCGTGGTTGATGTAAAGTTATGTATGTATCTTTTGTAGCAATTGTAATGTGTGCGTGTGTGAGTAAAGTTCTTTGTTCATGGTGAAAAGAAATGAAAGATGTTACCTTCTTTTTGCCTTATGTCTCCCTCCCTTTCCGATTGAGCTGGAGGGGGGGGGGAGACAACAACCTCCGCATGCGTTATCGCCTGGAACCAAAGGGGAAAGAGGGAAAAAGAGAAAGAAAGCGACTTGTTGCTTCTTTTCATATATGGGCTCAAATCACGCATGGTCAAGCTGGCGTCTCGGTTCCTGATTGGCCGGAATCTTCGGCCAACGTGTTTTTTACGAGATATCCCCTTCTTCTAGCTCAGAGACGAAGAAAAGGTTGCTTAACACAGAAAAAGAAAAGGAGCTGCAACAAATATCAACTTGTCCGGTAGTAGCGTCTGCTACAAGTATTCTTCAAATTTCAGTTTCTTTGGAGTTTTATAAAGCGTTTTTTAATATGGCGCAACCTCCCATTTGAAAATTCAAATAGTTCAGATTTGCACTAAATTTGATCCATAGTCATTAGAAACTGATTAAGCAAGATTCTCTGAATATTTATTTCTTGTTAAGACCACTTAACCCGTAAATTTCAGACATTTTCTAGAATCAAAATCATGGAATGGATTTCGAAAAAAAATTGGAATAAAGATTTTAGATATAAGATTTAGTATCAGTATGTTTTGATTTTAATCTTCGTTAGGGGACATAAAAGTGGTGCAAAACAGTTCTGTTTGGGAAATTATTTTTAGCTGTCATGGGACGGGTATTGTTTTAGTACATTATAATATCATTTGACAGAAAACAAGCTGCGCATACGTGGTCCCCCCCTGTATGTGACTCGATGTGACGAGTGTAAAATGCAATAAATTTGGGCAATTTGGGGCATTTTTGACCCCCCTTTGACCCCCTGGGGGCACGAACCAGAATTTTCTGAGGTCAAGGATGCTCATTTTATATCCAGAACAATTGCCTCTACATTTTGGCCAAGTTAAAAAAAAAATGAATGGATGGATCAAACGTTATGGGATTTTGGGGGCTTTTGACCCCCTGGGGGCGCGAACCAGAATTTTTCCAAGGTCAGCGATACTTATTTTCTATTAGGAACAATTGCCTCCACATTTTGGCCAAGTTTCAGAGAAGTTGAATGGATGGATGAAAGGTTATGAGGCAAAAAATGTCATTTTTTGCCATTTCGAAGCCTTTTGACCCCCTGGGGGGCTAAGCAGATTTTTTTCAAAAATCGGAGAATGTCACTTTCTAACCTGACCAAAGTTACAACTTCATCCAAAATTTCAGAGAAATTCAATGGATGGTTGCGGAGAAAAATTCGGACGGACGGACGGAAATGCCTCAAAACATAGGTCCCCCGATTTTATAAATCGGGGGACCAAAAAATACACCTACTGAGATCGTCATGTCGTTATACTAATATCGAAGGATTTACTTCCGAGGTAAAAAAGGTATACAAACTCTCCAAAAAAGAAGAAAACAAACACATGCGAGTCTCCTTACCTTAAATGACTTCCAGGTTTTCACACAAGATTTGCCATTGTAATAGACTGGAAAGTTCTCTAAGCCTTCAGCCACATCAAATTCACAGCTTTCAGTGCAACGGCATTTCTTGTTATTCTGAGCTTCCATAGTTGAAATCTGCAATCCAGTTGCAAAAATAAAAATATATTAATGAAACTGTACGGTTAAAAATTGATGAGGGCACCTCTTGCATGCTGACTTTAACAAGATCGCAAACAGGACCCACATAAAAATAAAGAGCACATAAATCTTTAAATAAAGGTCTTTTAAAGTTTCCTCAGAATATTGAGGGTGGGGGGAATTTCAACTTAAAGAAAAGCAACCTCTTCCAACTGGCAGCAAATACAAATCGCAGAAACAACTTAAACACACACACATACATACATAGTAAAATGAAAATAAAAATAAAAATAAATTAAATAAAAATATTTTTAAAAGAATTAAATAAAATGAATAAAAGTAAATAAATAAATTTAAAAAATTAATAATAATGAAAAAATAAAAACAAAAAAATGTAAATAAATAATAAAAAAAAAATAATATATATACATACATAGTAAAATGAAAAAAAAAATTTTTTTTAAAATTAAATAAAATGAATAAAAGTAAATAAATAAATTAAAAAAAAATTAATAATAATAAAAATAAAAACAAAAAAATTAAATAAATAATAAAAAATAAATTATATATATATATATATATATATATATATATATATATATATATATATATATATATATATATATATATATATAGTATGTTTAAAAAGGCAGAGGGCAATGCAAAGTGCCGGGTAGGTTGTAAGCTGGAAGGAACAAAAATAATAAATCGAAATGGGACTTACTATTTATTTTTTCTTAAAATCTTACATGGCAGCAAGTGTGGTGTTGGCTGTTTGTGTGTTGTCCGGATGATTATTAAAAATCATTTATTTGATATTTCGGGAAAAAGGAAACTTCCCTTTGTCAAAAATAATAAACACCAAAGGAAAAATCCGTCTGTGTAGAGAATTCACCAAAATGGATGCCAGAGAGTAGGATAGGGGCAAACCAGTCACGCAGAGAATAGAAATGAATAAATTTTAAAGTTATGTTTTGTATATAAATGTAGTGTTGAGAAATATGTGTGTAATATTAGATAAATGATAGGTATTGTATGGTGATGAATTAACTGTTAGTTTTGATAATATATTTTTATTTTTATTTGTTTCATTTGAGGAAATGTGTTATTGTTTTAACACAATAACACATTTCCTCAAATGAAACACCACTCTTTCAAATCGAAAGACATTTCTTCAAATGAATTTACATGTCTGATGAGAGCGCACCACTGCTCGAAACGCATTATAAAATAATAACATGATAAAATACAAAATAGTAACTTTTTACAAATGTTGGTAGCCTTACTCCTTTACATATATATATATATGTATGAGTTGTCTCACAAATTAGACTTATTTAGAGATTTCTAAAAAAAAAAAAAATAAATAAATACTTTGCCTATTATGTCCATTTATTCCTTTTCGGTTTAATGGCGTTATTCAATCTCACTGTTTTTTGGGGTTTTTTATAAATTTTTTCTCTCCACATTACTCTTTTCCTCGTTTTTAAGCGATATTCGCCAACGTTTCCATTGACAATGTGTCGGTTGAAAGGTACCTTGAGATTTAGTTTTGTTCTGTTAATGTTAGTCGATCTTTTTATTCTTTTTAAAAGTTTTTAATCGACGATTAAATATATTATTTAATATTTCCTCTCTGTTTTTTCTTGTGATAGTGCCTCGACTCGCTATGACTCCGTTCATTATATTTAAAACCATTATTAAATTCTGTACCACAAAAAATGTGTTCATATATATATATATATATATATATACTAGACAAACTGTCTTGGCATGAAGCGTCTAATCTCAGATAGTACATTATTCCTCTTCTTATTGAACTTAAAAAACGACTCATCGATATAATAATACACTAAGCCATTTTAGTTCGTACATACGTTACTACCTTTCACAAAATATTTACAAAAAACGAGATTTTCCGGTTCGATTAGCAAAGATGGTGATTGATGATTAATCTGATGTCGCTAAGGTAAAAAATCCGACTTTATCCATTTTAAATCGAATTGTTTCGAAATCAAATTATGTCGAAAACATTACAAGTTTAAAGTCACATTCGTTTTTATTGATTTGAAGAATATTTAGCTGACAATTATTTTTACGGTAAGAAGGCAGAGAATATTTATTGTTTTAAAATGAATTAGATTGCTATAATTTTGAATAAATTAATTTATTTATTTAAAGAATATTTAGCTGACAACGACAGTTATTTTTACGGAAGAAGAAAAAGTGTTCTTTCTTTAATAGTATTAACCCTGATAGACATTTATTTCTTCAAAAAGAATATTATTATTATTATTATTATTATTTTACAGATTGATGTAGAAAGCACCGTGGAATTTCCACAGTTCAAATAACTATTTGCTGCCAGAAATGTTTTCATATCTCACGCAAAATGAATTATGTGCATTGCTTTTCGAGATGTTTAAAATAGAGACATTATAAGTCGTCGTTACTTTGGTCAGCATTGGTGTCCGTTATCACTGGGGAAATGTTCACTCGTTTTCCCCAATGAATGGCGAAAACACACACATACTTTCATGTCGCCATTCACCCTCACATTCATTACAGAAACCTACACACAAACTAACATTCCGCTCATGGAACATCTAGAAATATCTAAAATATACTAAAAATCTATCTCCACATCTGGACCAAAGTTTTACTGAGAACAGTCATAGTGAAAACTGAAGCAGGCTTTTACAGCTGGATGCTCTTCCTATTGCCAACCTGTTACAGATCAGCTTGCGCAGAGACTAGGTTGTTCATACCAGTTGAGGATACGTCCTCGACAATCAGTCCTACAGAGTCTGGGCCATTTTGAAGCTAGGTGCCCTTTTTACTGTCTAGCTAAAGTAGAGTTATGTGCAGTTCTAGGAGGTCCACCCTCCCAGACTGTACCTTCTCGCACTTTGAGAAGAGGTTAGTATATTGTTAATCGCCTGAAGAATGCTGACGGGTCTGCTCAGGCATTTTTTTGTGGGCCAGAGGGCACTGTGAGTTAGAGTGCGCTTCTGGGCAATAGTGTGAGCCTATTGTGTGCTGGCTTTTCAATTATATTGTTTTAAACAGATAACAAGTTATTGTCAATGTAATGTTGCTGTAATCGCTATACAATTATTGGATGAAAGTTGCTTTAAAAAATATTCAATTATTGGATGAAAGTTACTTTACAAAATATTCAATTATTGAATGAAAGTTACTTTACAAAATATTCAATTATTGGATGAAAGTTACTTTCAAAATATTCTATTATTGGATGAAAGTTACTTTCAAAATATTCTATTATTGGATGAAAGTTACTTTCAAAATATTAAATTATTGGATGAAACTTACTTTCAAAATATTCAATCTTTTATACATGAGGATATTTCATATTTACTTTCAACTCCAAAACATTAAAGGTTAATTCCTATTTCAGTCATCTAAATTACTTAGAGTGAAATGGGTTTCGACTTAGTTACATAATTAACATTTTTTTTTACTTTCATTCTTTTTGAATGTGCAGATATTGTGTGGGGTTAACCCCCCAAAAACTATTGATCATCGATTGTCACGTCGTTTAGGAAATTGACGTGTTGACAAAATGAATTTAAAATTTACCAAATTTTTACATCAGGTCCTGACACAACATGTCCGTCG
This sequence comes from Sepiola atlantica, assembly GCA_963556195.1. Lineage (NCBI taxonomy): Eukaryota > Metazoa > Mollusca > Cephalopoda > Sepiida > Sepiolidae > Sepiola > Sepiola atlantica. The sequence goes on along the minus strand of OY744532.1, from coordinate 105,614,856 downwards.
CATCACATTTTGAGGTTTTTCGTTTTGCATATTTATTAATAAATTTATTTTTCAATTACTTTTTATCCTCATGCATGTATTTTTTTATATTTTCAGGCATCGACTGTGAGATGATTGTCAACCTATGCGCCTCACTCTAGCCTGTTAACTGACCAAAATGAGACACCATGTAAAGGTTTGTGGGTTCACTGCCATCATATACGCCTGCTTTGTATTTATACATGCAAATCAGAATGTCATCGCACTGGCAAATGAGGATGTCATTCAAACAGATTTTTGCCCGTCGATTTGGGATGGAATTCCCGACCAGGTTATCGGAACCGGAAAGATTTTCCAGTATAAAATACCTGAACGTGCCTTTAGGATGAGCGAAAACGCCATTATTAAGGTAAGCATACAGCGGAAAGTACTACAAAGAAGATTGCATGATTTTGTGAATTCTCTCAGGCAGAAGAAAACTTTATAGATTAGACTTCATTATAATGTAAGAAACAATTAATGTTTTTTTTTTTTAATTAACAACTAGTGTAAAACGCCCTCTTGCCAATTCTGATTTTTATATCTTGTGAGGAAATTCCAAGAATTGACCTAAACATTCCCAAGACGATAAAAACATTAAAAATAAATCGTGCGATCGACAACCTATTTTTAAAGCGTAATTAGAAAATGTAACAAAAGATTGTTCTTGCTAACACTTGCATTATTAGGGTTTTTGGTTTGGTAGTTTTGTTTTACGGCATATCAACCCTTTTTGGGTTATTTAATGCCGAATCTGGTCTTGTTTTCTTCTCTTTTTTGTTTCTTTCCCCTTTTAATATCTGTTTCTATTTAACCCATAGTTGGGACCCTAACAGGTACTACCACTCCGGGTCAGGGTGGACCTGGGAGCAATGGTAATTAAGAGGAGGCTCCACATTCCCCAAAGTCCGTAAGCCGGATCTCACCATCGGATGTAGTTTAAGGTCATATCCAGGACCGGGGGTAGGGTAGGAAAAATAAAAATAAAAAAGGGGAGGGAGAAAGGGAAGAGGGGCTGTTGTTTTTGTTTTTGGTTTTGTAGAACATAATTAAGTTTTACAAACAAAAAAAAAAAACAAAAAAAAAAAAAAAAACGTCAATGTAGGTGAATTTCGTCTTAGGGAGCCACAGGGCAGCCTGATCTGGTATCACCAGTGCATTATTAGAAGATATATTACTAGGGGTGGGACGGAATGGGTGAAAATTTCAGATTCATTTGAGTAGTATTTTTTTTGTGTTCATTTATACATAAATAACACTAAACAATCAAACATTTTGAAAATTTTGCAAAATTCAGAAGGTGCAGGTCAAAAATAGCCGTTTGGGCTCCACGGGACTCAAAATCCATCATTTTTCGGTGAAAAAGTGGTTTCATGCGACATTGCAGGTCCTAAAACATCCTCAAAAGCTATGAATGGATATAGATGGTTAAATCTGATATAGTACTTTAATTTAGGACCATTTTCAGGCTGTGAAAGGTTTTCATGAATGTAAAATAGCCAAAAACTAGTGGCCTGCACCTTCTGAATTTTGCAAAATTTCCAAAATGTTTGATTGTTTAGTTTTATTTATGTATAAATGAACACAAAAATACTACTCGCATACGTATATATTTGTTTCGGTATTTACTGCATCAGTGCTCAATACATGAGTAGAGCTTAGTAGTACTATAAAGTTATACTTATGGCAAGGACAATTAGTTAAAATTTGGTGAACGGTTGGGGGGAAATATGGGTGTTCTATATAGTTAATAACTGGCAATAGTTTTGAGTTGAACTAGAGTTACCGATAGGAGTAGGTGAAGATGGGTGTGAACGTTTTGAATTGACAATAATAATTAACAGAGTGAAACAATAGGAGCAAAATATGAGAAATATTTGCTCATAAAAGGGATGGTAAAATTTCAAGTTCCTAATGAATTCCTTCGGTGGAATGAAACATAAACGTGTCTGTAGATATATAGATATCTACAGAATTTACCCACAATTTTGATTTAAAAAAAGAACTGCACCCTCCTCAAGACCGAATATTCTCGCCCACGTCACAAATGCATCAAAAGCGCTATAATACTTCTTTCATCACCATCTAAGATAAACCTCAGACTCGGATCTTATTCCTTACGCAAACATCTGGCAAAAACCGCACTGAAACAATGCAATATATTGCACCATTGCGATCCTGGTTAAGGAAACTGCTTCTTTTTTACTACATTTCATCCATATTTTTTTCTTCCCCCCCCCCCTTTTAATTTATTTATTTTTATATTTTCAAACGTCTCTCTGCACGCGCGTTTTATTATTCTTTCCTTTGTCAAATAGTTAAACGCGTGCCAATGACGTTTTCTCTGCGCGTTCTTCTTTTTCCTATCGAATAAATTTAAAATCTTCACTTTTTCTGAAGACGTTCGTTGATCCGAACAAAACCGGTAAGCTCTCTCGTTTTCTTTGATAATTTTTTCCTGTATTTAAAATTTATTTTTTCCGTTTGTCTTTTTCACACATCTTGTCTTTCGCAGCATTTCATTTTTATGATATATCGTGCTTTTTACCCTTATATATATATATATATATATATATATATATAGTATTTCATGTTAAAACCAGATATTATGACACCAAAAGCACATTTAAAAACAGAGAACATCGAATTAAAACAGCACTAGCAAATCACTATTGTGAGCTCACCAATAATTGAATGGAAAATAATACGACAGGTCAGTACATGTAGAAATTTAGACGACCCATGTAGATTATGCATGAATTAAAAATTTGAAATCCTAAACTTTAAAACCCCCCGAAATCTATTAAACTGTAGAAGTGAGATAGCAAACAGCTGCTTACACAGAAATAAATTTACCTTAAGCTAACGATAAATAAATAAATAAATAAACAAATAGGTAAAAAAACAAAACAAAACAAAACTAAACAAAAACTTAACAATTAAAAATTAAAAACTAAAATAGAAATACAAGGAACCACGTGTTAAAATAAATTCACCCATTATATTGACACAACAAAGGAAACAGGATATAGGCCAATCTATAGAAAACAGAACAATAGAACAGGATATAGGAAGTAACACTAACAAGATCTTTGTTTGCAGGAAGCCCGACGATTGGCCGAGAGAACAAAAAAGAATCTGATTAGTTAACTAGCTAGCCGTGTATATAAAAACACTCGGCAAAAATAACTCCATGCATTTTATCCTGAAGATTCCCCCTGGGGATGAAATGCGAGAGCCTCGGTGTAGCTTAATTGCCATAAACATATTTTCATAGCTTACTACATATATATATAAATATATGCAATTAAGTAACAAACCATATTCCCTATCTGTCAAGTAGCAACTTTCATTCGTGTGCTACATATGTCTCTAGCTTGAATTGTCAGCCTTAATTGGTGCACTTTTCACATAATTACTTACCTTTATTGGAAAACATGTATAAAACTGTGTATAGGATTGACTTCATAATATTTTACTACATGTGTTCTTTGTGACTATGGTCATGTGTATTTTTGAGAATGAAAAAATATGCCATAAAAACAGAAATAGATGAAAATACAAAAATAACACATTACTTTCAGAGTTAGGGGTCAATAACTTCTCTTGACATATATATATATATATATATATACATATATATAGTGTTAGAGTGAAATAAATTCCAGATGGAATTCCAGGTATGAGAGCTCAATGTAATAAACAGAGCAAGAATAAAATAAAGTAACACAGAATCACATAATCACCAGTGCAATAATTTATTTCGACCCTATGGTCTTTTCAAGCATCCAAGCAAAGTGATTACAATTTTGAAAATGAAAAACGAGAATTCACACTCACCATTTCAATACACATATATACAGAGAGCGACAACGTATTTAATACATATCTTGAGAGAGGGGGGAATGAACTATTTAAGACGTATAGAGGGGGAGGAAAGTGACAACATATTTAATATATATATAGAGAGGGGGAGATTGTATGATTTATAACGGAAGGCAATACAGTGAGGGGGAAAGAGAGCAATATATATATATATATATATATATATATATATATATGTATATATATATAAAATTAAGTCGGTCACATTTTCAAACTTAGACATAAATAGCAATGCAGCAGACTGGCCCTTTTTCTTTTGTTATTGTCCATTAACAAATTACCAGTATTACATCATGCAAAAATCAGCGACCTTTAATTACTCAAACAATGCATTCCATATAAACTAAATCGTTATTACATTAATTGGTCCCCCGATTTATAAAATCGCGGGACCTATGTTTTGAGGCATTTCCGTTCGTCCGTCAGTCCGTCCGGATTTTTCTCCGCAACCATCCATTGAATTTCTCTGAAATTTTGCATGAAGTTGTAACTTTTGTCAGGTTAGAAAGTGACATTCTCCGATTTTTGAAAAAAATCTGGTTAGCCCCCCAGGGGGTCAAAAGGCCCCAAAATGGCAAAAAATGACATTTTTTGCCCCATAACTTTTCATCCATCCATTCAATTTCTCTGAAACTTGGCCAAAATATGGAGGCAATTGTTCCTAATAGAAAATAAGTATCGCTGGCCTTTGGAAAAAATCTGGTTCGCGCCCCCAGGGGTTCAAAAGCCACCAAAATTGCAAAAAAATGGATCTTTTCTCCCATAACGTTTGATCTATCCATTCAATTTTTCTGAAACTTGGCCAAAATGTAGAGGCAATTGTTCTGGATATAAAATGAGCATCCTTGATCTCAGAAAAATTCTGGTTCGCGCCCCCAGGGCGTACAATGGGAGTTAAAAATGCCCCAAATTGCCCAAATTTATTGCATTTTACTCTCGCCACATCGAGTCACATACAGAGGGGGACCACGCATATGCGGCTTGTTATTTCTAATTATTTAAACTCTTAAGTAGTTTCATTTAATGACCTGATTTCGTTTGTTATGCACAGATCACCAACACAAACCATTTGTAAATAAAAACCCAATCGGTTTTGGGTAACCATAAAGAGGGATACTTATTTTTTTATCTTCACAAAGATACATCGCAAATAAGTTTGTACGATAAGGGCACACCGAGTACGCTTTCTTCTTTAGAAAAGGGAGATAACATTTTCGTCTCTTCCTTTTAGTGACTCATTCATATTTTTTATTTTTTTATTTTACTTTATTTTTTGTGTTTAAAGCACATATGTAGCCATCTTGCTTTCTTTATACTGATAACAAAAATTTATTTCAAAATTAAATTATAATAATATCAGTTAATAGCCACTTATTACTTGTAAAATTATTACTTATAATAATAATAAGAAGAAGAAGAAGAACAACAACAAGAACAAGAACCCAAAGAACAGAAACTGCAAGAAATTTCATAAACTACTCCCCCCCGGCCTGTGTGACAACTGCTAGTGAGTAAACATAATAATAATAATAATAATAATAATAATAATAATAATAATAATAATAATAATAATAATAATAATAATAATAATAATAATAATAATGATGATGATAATAATAATAATAATTTCTTTCGAAACTGTATTTCATAGCCTCTTATTAATTATCAAATTATTACTTATACACCATTTTTTTTTACGGTAATTAATTAATGCGGTTTAAATTTATTCTTTACATAAGTCCCATTGTTTTACAAATTATAATAGTTAATAAATTGGTTAAGGTTACCGGACAATGGTGGGTAGTGACAGTGAGTACCAGTTGAAGTACCTAGCTGGAAAAATGTTTTTACTTTCACTTCTAATGAAAAAACTTGCAAATTATTATTTTAAATTAAAATAAAAACAAAATTGCAGTGCTTATCCAGAAGAATGGAGACATTCGAAAAAATATATTATTATATTAAATATTTGTCCAGCAATACTATATGAGTGCAGTTTAGGAGAATCCCTTCATGCCAAACCTTGTCAAAGGCCTTGGATATATCAAGCGCTACTGCCCTAGCTTCACCTGCCTTGTCTAGTGTATGATATATGCGTTCAGAGATGACCGTTAAGATATCCGCAGTAGATCGTGCTTGTCTAAATCCATACTGGCGGTCAGAAAAAAGTTTAGCATTAACTAGGTGCCGGACTATCGATAGATTGATTAAGGATTCACAGATTTTAGCAAAGATCGGGAGTAGACTGATTGGGCGATAGTTCTGAGGATCGGTTCTATCTCCAGAATTCTTGAAGATTAGTACCACAGAGGCAATTTTCCAGCTATCGGGGAAGCAAGATTCAGCAAGGCATTTGTTCTAGAGTTTGGAGAGGACAGGGGCCAGTTCTGCAGAACATTTCTTTATTACTATTACCAGTATAAGATCGGGCCCACAAGCTTTGGAGGTATCGAGGTTTTTTATGATGACCCTGACCTGAGCTGGGGTGATGACCAGGATTTCAAGTGTGGCTTCAGTCCGCAATAGGAATTTTGAGAGATGGTGGTTTGCTGAGTCCAAAGTGGAGTTTAAGGCGAAACGCTGGGCAAGTAGTTCATCCTTATCAGCTGCCGTGCAAACGACATCGTCGTGGTTTGATAGCGGAGGAATCATTGTTTGTCCATTGTTCACCACAATGTTATAGATTTTCCAAAAATCGCGAGTGCCTAGTTTCTGTGACTGAATACGTTTTTTGGTCATCTCTGTATATCTTCTCTTTGCTTCACCTATCACTGCCTTACAATTATTTCTTGATTCTATAAATTTCCGTCTATTCGCAGTTGACTCATGTCGACGAATTTTCGGAATTCTTGCTGCCTCTCAATGCTAATCTGAAATACTTGAATTTTCAAATAGGAAGTTATGCCAATATTATGCCCACTAAGGACCCTTTAAATACTCTAATAAAAACTGAAATTTGGAAAATATTTATTAATTGATGTCTAATACTTATTGTTAAAATTTCACAAAAATTGAAGGTATCTGAATTTTCACAAAGGAGTTCGACCCTGTAGCGTTGCTGCTTTGTCGGTTGTTATTGTGTTTCCATTAGTGTCCGGTTCGCGGGGTAACGGCTTCACATACATAACAATTCAAGTAGGAACACAGAAATAAATAAGAGAGACAAACAGTTGATGCGTGCGCTCCGATCGCTTCCTTTCGTAAGAGGTCGATTGACATGTAAGCATTTATTTATATAGCATGAGAAATATACAAGGGAGATAACTACAGAATGACTAATGTAAGGGAGGTAATTAGAATACTATTTGTATGACACTACAGACCCTCTTTTTGCTCCTTTGCATAAAACTAAATTAAAGTAAATATAACCCACATTACGACCCTTACACCGAGAAGTTGTGTTCCAAAATTCATAATGATCGGTTAATTAGTTTAGGAGTGAATCATGTAGATACAAATATAAAAACATATACACGTACCAAACTTTACATAAGTAGAGATATCTAAATGTATAATGTTGCACCATTTCCTACTCTAACAGTGAGATTAAAATGTCCTTTTGAACTTCACATCATAGAAGACCACTGATCATGTGTATGCGGTCAAAGTCGTACAGTTAACTAACTTGCATATTGCTTTGCAAAAGGACATCTCATTAATTAGTACTCTTATAGATGATGCACCATGTTTCCATGACTTCGCGTCTCGGAAGTGCCTGAGAGTTGACGAAACTGTTAACCAATCAGGTTGCAGCAGGCAGACAATCAAGCTACAACAAACAGCCGATAACTTTTTTGAAGAATTTAATCACGTTCAATAATAAAAAATGAATTTCTATTATCTGTCAGCTCGTTGAATCTCCTGAAGGACTAATTGAAATTTTGAAAAACATGTAAAAAAAAAAACATTTAAAAAAAAAATGAAAAAACAAAACCATTTTCTTAACAAATAAAACGAAATCATCTTTTGAAACTTTCCAGTGCACAAACAAAAAAGCATTTTATTTAAAAATATTTGATTAACAATGGTTCTTTTGACAAAAAAGAAAACAAAAATAAACATCTAATTAATAGCAGTTGTTTAGCTGTGGTTTGTTTGTTCTTTATTTTTATATATGTATTTTACTTTGATTTTCTTTGTCATAATTTATCGGCTGCCAGTCTTCAATTTAGCGTTTGCCAATTTTCGCCCCTTTTTGGCCTCGTCAACTCTCGGGCACTTCCGAGGCCGTGCCCGAACGTTGGCGATGTGAAGTCACGGAAACATGGTGCATCAGCTATAAAAGTAGCCATTAATTAACTATTCGCTATTATTGTTTCCAATTTCAATGATTGTTTTAATTTTAATATAACACATACTTACAAATATTTTTATAGCGTGAATAAAGGCTGAACATTTTTGGTGAAAAAGCCCCTTTTCCAGTCCTTTACGGACAATTTATTTCTGGGGAGACTTACTTGATTTTCAACAAGTTGTGATCCAGTTATAAATTGTCAATTAAAACAAAACCCCCACCACTAAACAACACATACACACACGATGCGGTCAAACATGTTCTTGACCTTTTGCAGATTGTGGTCGTTTTTTTTTATTCTCGTCATCACTGAATCAGTCTATAATAAAATGACCCAAAAAGGGTTGACATGCAGTAAAACAGACAAACAAATAAATAACACTCTATGGTCGATATATACACTTTCTCCTTTATCTAAGAGTAATCAAACATTCATGTGATTAAATGGAGTTCTTGAAACAGGGGTTAGGGTTAGGGTTAGGGTTCGTATAGGTTGAGATTATTAGGACTATTTTGTCATATTTCCTTTGGGTATGTTATTGATTTTACTGTCTTTCTGCGTTTCGTTCCCCGCACAGAGATGACACGGACGGTAAAGGCGAGGTATTTGTCCATGTAATTGCTTACAAAATCCGCTCACTGGAAATAAGTAAATTGAAAGCAAAGCAAAGATTAGACCCAAAATATTGGCATATGACCAAGATAAGTGATATGCAAGCAAGGTGATCTGACACTGCCCTGGTGGTCCAACTCGGTAATCTATACAGAATTTCGAACAGAACTCTTTAATCCACAAGAGTAGATTGTTCTCGTTCCGTCAGACATGACTGCGAAGAAGTCTTAAGTAAGTAATTCAAACTTAAGCATGATAGACCGAAGAATCTGAGGTATGATCATGCGCAGTTCTGGGAAGTCCACCATTCCAGGCTTTGTCTTCTCACCCTTTGAGAAGGGGTTAGTTTATTGCTAATCGCCTGAGGCGCCCCTACCGAGGAATACCGACGGAGATTCCCAGGCAATTTTTCTTCGGACAGACTGTTTTTCCTCTAGGGCGCTGGTGTCAAATCCCACTTTCCGACCTTGTGTCACATCTTCCCGCCGTAAAAGAGAGATAAATACATTCCGTATGAGAGATCAGAGGAAATGTTATTCCAAACTCAAGCATGACAGACCAAGGAAAATGCCATTTTAAGCTTGACAGACCCACAAACTGACAGACAGAGAATAGAGATACATGGGCGCATATAAAAGCGTGACAGACTAAAGAAAAACATATTTCAAACTTGAACATGACAAACCAAAAAAAAGTTATATTGAAAAGGTTAGCTCTCAAAATGGCTGCAAATTTTTTCCAAGCAATGACAGGGAAAATTAATCCACAGTATTAATTTGTAGCCTGATTTTTGTAGATTAATTTTTTTTTATTTCTCAGATGTCAATTTATTTTCTCATTTTTGCAGATTTTTTTTTTCATTAATATTTTGCAAATATTAATTAATTAACAAACAATAAAATCAAACAGTGTTCATTAAAAAAATATTATTGCCACCTGAATTTAGGGTTAGTAGTAAGATTCAGGGCGGTATGTTTTGGTTTTGTAGAAACAAATAATAAAATTAGACAGTGTTTATTAAATAAAAATCTTAAAAAATCAGACAATAAATTAATACTGGTGGATTAATTTGAGCTGTCACCGTTTGGAAAATCAAAGAAAACTAGTTGGTAAAATTTTGCAGCTATTTTGGGAGCCAACCACATCAATATAACCCCAAAGAAAATACCATTTCAAAATTAATAGCCTCCAGCTTTATTTAATTGCATTTTATTCACTAGCAAAAACACGTGTCCAGGGAGCTTCTACTTTTTTTAGGCGATTACGTGTGAACACCCAAAATGGCACTCATTTTTCTTCTGCTAGTTTAATTGATAGACTTTTGAGTCCATTAGGAAATATTCGCATTCCTCATTCCATTCGGAAGTTGGGAGTAATCCGTCATTCCATCAAAAATATAAACTGACATTTTTATAGTTAAAACTCTCATGAAAATATTCAGAGAAATAACAGAAATAACTAAGAGAACTTCTTGTTTTATCAAGATTTACATCTTGAAATTTCTTTCTTTTAATCGTTTTTTTTTTCTTTTCTTCGTTCAGAATGTCGAACCTTTTGGTTGTTACTTTTATTTGCTCCCTTTTTTTACTTTAGGGTGGCAAATTGTCATATCAAGGGAGATAACTTATCTCAATTTATTTTAGAATGCCGAAACACATTTAATTCAAAATAATATACGTGACTAAAATACGAATTAACCAATAATTTTTCTGATTAAAAATTGAAAACAATTTTTTTTAATGTAAAAAAAAAATCTGAAGAAGAAGAATAACCATTACAATAATGAAAATATTGCATGAAAAATATGTATCAATTAATGGGTACATTTGTAGATTAACATCCTTCGCTGCCCTCTCCCCTTTAAAACAAATAGAACAAATGAGATTCTACTTTTCTTAGGTGATTACGTGTGAACACCTTGAAAAATCTTGACGTAAAGATAGGTAAGGTAAAATATTGGTTAATGGCACATCAACCCTTTTCGGGTCATTTCATGCCATGAATGTAGAAGGAAATATCCTTCATTTGAGTCTTAAGTCAATGGGTCATTTATAGTCATTAGTTAAGAGCTTTGGTATTTTTAATTGTTGTCATTTTGGTGAAGGTTTTTATGCTTCAAGTTCTTTATATCTTCAAATGTTTTATCATGGTTTTTGGTTTGGTTGTTTTGTTTTACGACATATCAACCCATTTCGGGTTATTTAATGCCGAATCTGGTCATTTTGGTGAATGTGTTTATGCTTCAAGTTCTCCACATGTTTAAGTGTTTAATCATGGTGTTTGGTTGAGTGAAAGGGGGAGAGAGGGGAAAGAGAAGAAGAGGAGAGGGAGGGAAATGGTTGTTTATTGTTTTGGATTTTGCAGAACATGATTGAGTTTTGCAAAGAAATATAAAAGGCAATAACTCCAGACAGCCTGATTTAGTAGCGCCAGTAGGTTCTATTTAACCCATAGATGGGGCCCTTACAGGTACTACCACTCCGGGCCAGAGTGGACCTGGGAGCAATGGCAACTAAGGGGCAACTTCACATTCCCCACAGCTCCCAAATGGAGGCCTCACCACTGGATGTCTTTTAAGGTCATACCCAAAACCTTTGACGGAAAGAAGAAACAAAAAAAGCAAAAAATATTATTTTAGAATTTAGAATAAGAGATCAGTTTCATATAGAAATTTAACATAAAATGCCCCCCCCCATTTTCGAGCCATTCTAGGTTTTTAGTTGAGTTAACCAAATCTTTTTACCACTAACCCTAAGGCTGAGTAATAAGGTCATAAAACCACATGTAATCACTTAAAAGATCTTTGTTAAAATCAATTGTTGAACAAAACCTTTTTTTAAATAGTTAACTACCTTCATATGAAAATTTGCCACCCTAAAATAAAAAAGAGCCTTTATTTGTTTATCAATATTTATTTATTTATTTTTAATGGAAATCGCTCCAGACAAGGTATGAAGCTACTTGATGTAAGGAGCTAACAAGAACAAAATATGATTATCGCAAAGACAGGAGATGCCTATTGGCCTTAGTCTTGAAAATACTAAGATTATGGGTAGGAGGAAAACAGTCAGCAAAAAGAGAGTTTCACAAGCCTGCGGTTCTTGGAACAAAGCTACTGGAATAGGAAGTTGTATTACAATGAGGTATCAAAATAGCGAATTGATGAAGACCACTAGACCAACGAGTCAAACGAGATGGAACAAAAGAAGCAGGGAATAGATCATATAATTCTGAAGAACACATGTCATAATAGTATTTATAGAAAAGACTGAGACTAACAACATTACGTCTGTGAGAGAGGGGGTGCAGAGAAAAAGAAAGGGTGGGGGCCAATCAAATTACAGATACGTTTCTGCACTTTATCAAGAAACCTCAAATGTGACAGAGATTCACCTGCCCAAATATGACCACATTACTCCATACATGGTCTGATTGTAGATTTGTAGAGATAGAGAATAGTCTAAGGAGTGAGAAAGTGTTTGAAGCGATAGAGAGAACCGACTTTACGAGAAGCAGAAAGAGCAATGGATCTAATGTATGGACTCCAAGAAATATTTGATGAGAATTGATATCAGCTATCCCTGGCATTCAATGGTGACAGCTGTGTACTCTTACTCGCAACCCTGAACCCCATAATACGAGGTGATCCCTCCCCCCCCCCCCCCAAAAAAAAAATGGTATTCATAGAATTGTTAAAAAAATTCACAATTTTTCTACAATCCAATCATTGTTCGTACAAATAAACTTTGCTTTGGTGATCATTTCATCGGTTTGAGGTATGATCCTGAATGGGCCTCACACTTACCGAACCAAAACCTCCACCATATTTTTATATGTGGGTGTTTCTCAAAGATAATATCTATCAAAACAATCCCCAAACTATTCTTGGACTGAAGAGGATCATCACAGCCCAAATTATGTGTCAGAGTTTTTGACAATTTTGCAAGTCATATCAAGGTGTACTTATCAAATGTGGGCTATATTTAGTTTAATTTAGTTTTATGCAAAGGGGATAAAAGGGGGATGAAAGTCCTTTAATAAAATTCAGATATTTTCGATTCTGTGTGTTAGACATCAATTAATAAGTATTCCAAAAATGTCAGGGTTTTTTTTAATATGTGCACAACCTCCCATTTGAAAATTGAAATAGTTCAGATTTGCATTAAATATTCCCAAATTACAGTTTCGTTTGAATATTTTAAAGGATTTTTTAGGGGGCATAATATGGACACAACAGCCCATTTGAAAATTCAAATATATCAGATTTACTCTGAAATTGATCCATAGTCATTAAACACAAATTAAGCAAGATTCCCTGAGTTTACATTTCTTCTGAAGACCCCTTAAGCTTAAGCCTAAAGCTATTAAAATGAATATTTCATGAACATTCCAAGTTGTGTCTCTGTGTCATTTTTGAAGGGGTAATGGGATTTTGTCCAATGTTTAAACTGGATTGATCCAATAATTAGTGCTTTGTACAAAGGAAAAATCTGTTGCAGGACCGACCAGGCGGGTGTCGATCGGCCACACCACTAAGAAAGTAGACACAAGAAAATTATGGCAATGGCAAAGAAGAGAGGACAAACACAAGTGAACAGTTCAAAGGAAGAATGTTTATTTACCATATGGTAATAACAAGTGAAGTGAATTGAGATGGCGTCGCTGGATCAGGAGAGACTGGAAAGGCTGGAGTGGCGTCTCTGTTGATAGCGAAACTGGAACGGCAGGAGTGGTGTCGTTGCAGAGGAAGGCTGGGTAGCTGTCTATGGATGCTGGCAAGGTACCCGTGCTGTTGCTGCTGGCAAAAATTATTGCATTAGTTTGAGTGAGTAGTAGCCCTGATAAGGGCTGTTGGAAAAATTGCAGTAGTTTGAGTGGGTAGTAGTAGTAGTAGTAGTAGCCCTGATAAGGACTGCAGGGTGCTGGAGCAGGAGAGTGCTGGTGCAGGAAGCTCAGGACTGCAGGGTGCTGGAGCGGGAAAGTGCTGGTGCAGGAACCCGGGACTGCAGGGGGTTAGAGCAGTTGGAGCAGGAGAGTGCTGGTGCAGGAGTTCAGGACTGCAGGGTGCAGGAGTTTAGGACTGCAGGAGAGTGCTGGTAGGAGCTCGGGACTGCAGGATGCAGGAGAGTGCTGAGGCAGGAGTTCAGACTGCAGGGTGCAGGTGCAGGAGAGAGCTGGGCAGGAACTGGAGATGCAGATGGAGGCAAGTAGCAAATTTATCGCATTAGTAGCCCTGAAAAGGGCTGTTTGTATCTTTGCTGCTGCTGCTGGAGTTGCGACTGCTGTGTGCAGGAACTCAGGACTGGTGGTGCAGGAGTTGCCACTGCTGTGTGCAGGAACTCAGACTGCCGACGACTGGTCCATCCATGGACCAAGTCGGACGTGGGGGCCTCCTGACACCCTGGGTTAACTAATTTTTTTTAGTCGAAAACGGGAGATCTCATGTAACTTGCCGAATTACTTTCGTTGGTCCTGTGAAAGGGATTAATTTCGATAAATAAAAAATAAATACCGAAGAGATCTTTCGTAGTACTACATTGCTGACAGGTGTCTTGGATGTATTAGTGGGTTTATCGACACAGTCAGCGAAACGCATTTGTATTCCTTTAAGGAGAAATAAGGAATATATTCGCTGGCCGTTTTTTTTGCTGAGTCATGGTGAACAAAAATGGCGATTTGAAGCTGCTGCTAGTTTTTCTCAAAGGGAGTGGCAAACAAAGGAAACGCGACTGCTGCTGTTAACGGTTTTTCAAGATGGCGTCTTTTTCAAACGTAAACAGACGTCGCGGTGTGTCGGACCCCGACAGATCCTTACAGATGTGATGTCATTTTTTAGTAAATCAAAATGAATCATAATGACATCACATTCGTAAGGATCTTTCCCTTGTTCAAAGCCAGTATTTTTTGTTATATCCGTCAATATGGTGGGCTTAATATAGGTCATTCAGTTGTCTTAAACAATCCAAGTTGTAAACTTTAGTGAATTAAATGTTTGTCCTATTAAAAAATTGTTTTTCCATCTGGTCAAAATCTGAGGGTTTTTTTTTAGATTTACTATAAAAATTAAAAGCTAACTTGATCTCTAATGTGCTATAAATCATATTAAGAAGATTCAATGTGTTAGCTGTTAAAATGAATCTTATATGAACAGTCAAATTTGCGCTTCTGTGTCATTGTTTGTACGTTTTTCGATAGGTAATGGGAGTTTGTTTAATGTTTAGACTGGTTTGATCTAATAATGATTGCTTCCATTATGATTAATTTTCATTTACTAAAAGATGACGTCACATTCATAAGGATCTTTCCCTTGTTCAAAGCCAGTATTTTTAGTTATACACTGTGAAAATTGGCTTCTGGACCAATAGCACACAAGACAGCAAATTTTCTAATTTCCAGCAAACTTCGAACAATCATAATTATGTGGCTGATTGTGCTATGAAAATAAATTTGTCATCATTGTTTATGTTTAGCAAATATCTATGTGTTCAACTTAAAAGGTTTTAGATACAATGAAAATAAATTTTTCATAATTGTTTATGTTTAGCAAATATCTATGTGTTCAACTTAAAAGGTTTTAGATACAATGAACATAAATTTGTCATCATTGTTTATGTTTAGCAAATATCTATGTGTTCAACTTAAAAGGTTTTAGATACAATGAAAATAAATTTGTCATCATTGTTTATGTTTAGCAAATATCTATGTGTTCAACTTAAAAGGTTTTAGATACAATGAAAATAAATTTTTCATAATTGTTTATGTTTAGCAAATATCTATGTGTTCAACTTAAAAGGTTTTAGATACAATGAAAATAAATTTGTCATCATTGTTTATGTTTAGCAAATATCTATGTGTTCAACTTAAAAGGTTTTAGATACAATGAAAATAAATTTTTCATAATTGTTTATGTTTAGCAAATATCTATGTGTTCAACTTAAAAGGTTTTAGATACAATTAAAATAAATTTGTCATCATTGTTTATGTTTAGCAAAGATGTATGTGTTCAACTTAAAAGGTTTTAGATATAATGAAAATAAATTTGTCATCATTGTTTATGTTTAGCAAAGATCTATGTGTTCAACTTAAACGGTTTTAGATACAATGAAAATAAATTTGTCATCATTGTTTATGTTTAGCAAAGATCTATGTGTTCAACTTAAAAGGTTTTAGATATAATGAAAATAAAATCTTGGTTCGAATAATTATAGATATAGATGTGTGATTTTTTCTTTCTTTTGAAGTTGGCATGAGATTATAGGTAGGAGGAAAACAGTCAGCAAAAAGAGAGTTCCACAAGCCTGCGGTTCTTGGAACAAAGCTACTGGAATAGGAAGTTGTATTACAATGAGGTATCAAAACAGCGAATTGATGAAGACCACTAGACCAACGAGTCAAACGAGATGGAACAAAAGAAGCAGGGAATAGATCATATAATTCTGAAGAACACATGTCATAATAGTATTTATAGAAAAGACTGAGACTAACAACATTACGTTTGTGAGAGAAAAGGTGCATGGAAAAAAAAAGGGTGGGGGCCAATCAAATTACAGATACGTTTCTGCACTTTATCAAGAAACCTCAAATGTTACAGAGATTCACCTGCCCAAATATGACCACATTACTCCATACATGGTCTGATAGTAGATTTGTAGAGATAGAGAATAGCCTCAGGTGTGAGAAAGTGTTTGGAGCGATAGAGCGAACCGACTTTACGAGAAGCAGAAAGAGCAATGGATCTAATGTATGGACTCCAAGAAATATTTGATGAGAATTGGTGTGAATTACTATCAGCTATCATTGGCGTTTAATAGTGACAGCTGTGTACCATTACTCGCAACCCTGAACCCCATAATACGAGGTAACCCCCCCCCCCCCAAAAAAAAATGGCATTCATAGAATCGTTAAAAAAACATTCACAATTTTTCTGCAATCCAATCATTGTTGGTACAAATAAACTTTACTTTGGTTTGAGGTATGATCTTGAATGGGCCTCGCACTCACCGGACCAAAACCTCCACCATATTTTTATATGTGGGTGTTTCTCAAAGATAATATCTATCAAAACAATCCTCAAACTATTCTTGGACTGAAGAGGATCATCACAGCCCAAATTAGAGAAGTGCCAAGAGAGGCGTTGTGTCAGAGTTTTTGACAATTTTGCAAGTCATATCAAGGTGTATTTATCAAATGTAAGCTATATTTAGTTTAATTTAGTTTTATGCAAAGGGGGTAAAAAAGGGGATGAAAGTCCTTTAATAAAATTCAGATATTTTCGATTTTGTGTGTTAGACATCAATTAATAAGTATTCCAAAAATGTCAGGGTTTTTTTTAATATGTGCACAACCTCCCATTTGAAAATTGAAATAGTTCAGATTTGCATTAAATATTCCCAAATTACAGTTTCGTTTGAATATTTTAAAGGATTTTTATGGGGGCATAATATGGACACAACAGCCCATTTGAAAATTCAAATATATCAGATTTACTCTGAATTTGATCCATAGTCATTAAACACCAATTAAGCAAGATTCCCTGAGTTTACATTTCTTCTGAAGACCCCTTAAGCTTAAGCCTAAAGCTATTAAAATGAACAGCAAGCAAACTGGAGCAAAGATCTCGGACACGAATTACACTGATGAATATGTATTTATTTGCGCGCACGTGGCCAACGCTGAACTATAACATCTTTTCACCGTAAAACTGGAAATACATGAAAATAAGCAAGTCTTACAAACATGTTCTAAGACAAAACAAAGCAAATTATAAAAGAGTAAAAATTCAAATAGGTTTAGAGAACTATGCGTTGCTTACCTCTATTTTTGCCAAGCTACTTGCCCCAGAGCCAGCGTCTATCACAAGCGGAATAAACGTCCGACTCCCATGTTGACCGATTCGAAAAGACCGCCTCTCGGCAAGCAGATGATGTAGAGGCACGACGGTTACCCGTGCGCATGTCTTCCAGAAGAGGACGGTGCTAAATACAAAATGTCCCCTTCCTGAATTATGACCGGCCAACATGTGAAACTTTTACGTTTACAGACCCCTTAAGCTTAAGCCTAAAGCTATTAAAATGAATCTTTCATGAACATTCAAAGTTGTGTCTCCGTGTCATTTTTGAACAAAGGAAAGATCCTTACGAATCTTATGTCATCTTTTAGTAAATGAAAATTAATCATAATGACATCACATTCGTAAGGATATTTCCCTTGTTCAAAGCCAGTATTTTTAGTTATACACTATGAAAATTGGCTTCTGGACCAATAACACACAAGGCAGCAAATTTTCTAATTTCCAGAAAACTTGGATCAATCATAATTCAGTGGCTGATTGTGCTATGAAAATAAATTTGTCATCATTGTTTATGTTTAGCAAATATCTATGTGTTCAACTTAAAAGGTTTTAGATATAATGAAAATAAATTTGTCATCATTGTTTATGTTTAGCAAATATCTATGTGTTCAACTTAAACGGTTTTAGATATAATGAAAATAAATTTGTCATAATTGTTTATGTTTAGCAAATATCTATGTGTTCAACTTAAAAGGTTTTAGATATAATGAAAATAAATTTGTCATCATTGTTTATGTTTAGCAAATATCTATGTGTTCAACTTAAACGGTTTTAGATATAATGAAAATAAATTTGTTATAATTGTATATGTTTAGCAAATATCTATGTGTTCAACTTAAAAGGTTTTAGATATAATAAAAATAAATTTGTCATCATTGTTTATGTTTAGCAAATATCTATGTGTTCAACTTAAAAGGTTTTAGATATAATGAAAATAAATTTGTCATCATTGTTTATGTTTAGCAAATATCTATGTGTTCAACTTAAAAGGTTTTAGATATAATGAAAATAAATTTGTCATCATTGTTTATGTTTAGCAAATATCTATGTGTTCAACTTAAAAGGTTTTAGATATAATGAAAATAAATGTGTCATCATTGTTTATGTTTAGCAAATATCTATGTGTTCAACTTAAAAGGTTTTAGATATAATGAAAATAAATGTGTCATCATTGTTTATGTTTAGCAAATATCTATGTGTTCAACTTAATAGGTTTTAGATATAATGAAAATAAAATCTTTTTTCGAATAATTATAGATATAGATGTGTGATTTTTTCTTTCTTTTGAAGTTGGCATGAGATTATTGATCAAAACCAGAGATCGATTACCGATTCCAAAAAAGGTATAAAATAAATAATGTTATGTTTTTTTTCTTTTAGATATCTACATCTTCACAGAATTCAAGTTTACCTGAATGGATTTCATACAATCAAGAAAGCCGCGAATTGTTAGCAGTCCCCACCATTCAAGACGAATACGGCATTTACTTAAAAGCAACTCTTGAAGACCCTAAATCCAATTCAAACTGTGCACAAATATTCGACGTTTTTCACATATCGGTAACGTCTTGGTCCTCTGATGTTAAAAAGGACAAGCAAGCTACTCCAGGATCAGACGGTAGCAAAACGTCAAAAACTTGCTACAGAGGGGTTGATCTCATCCAGACAACCCTGATATTTGCGATCAACCTCAAAGAACTTTGGGCAGTCGATCGGTTGAACTTAATCAAGAACCTTGCTCACTTTCTTGGCATTGATTCTTCGGTAATCACAATCAGCACCGGTAATGAACTTTTCTCCACACAAGACAACTTCAAGAGCTACAGCATTCTTGCTTCCGGCCATGGAAACACGGTAGCCATTGTT
Source organism: Sepiola atlantica (assembly GCA_963556195.1). Classification (NCBI taxonomy): domain Eukaryota; kingdom Metazoa; phylum Mollusca; class Cephalopoda; order Sepiida; family Sepiolidae; genus Sepiola; species Sepiola atlantica. Next base: position 105,595,329 of record OY744532.1, on the reverse strand, counting down.
CCAAATGCAACGGAACTAACCTGGCAGGTTCCCTGCAATGTCTTCCCAGAGATGCATCTGTTTGTTAAAGTGTTGCAACATAATGTTGAAGGTGGACGTTTGACGTCTGAAGTCGGTCATAACGTTGTCGGTTGGTATATCTCAGCTCTGGTGAACCCATCGAAACAGCAGCTGAACAGGAAGAAGAGACTTGCCCACAGGTTCATGACGCCAGTGCCAACGCCAGTCCCGGACATAGTGCCAGCGACCAAAGTTAAGCCGACGTCTACATCTACAAAGGATTGGTGGTGGTGGCCCGATACAAAAGAAGATACATTGACAAAAACCTCGTCGTCCCTTGAACGGACGACCACAGAATCAACATACACGGATAAAATGACCAAGCCTTTCCCCGAACAAAGTGAGATTTTAGCCCATACACTAACACCAAGTTCCCATTCTTCGAGGATATTACCCACAAAAAGTTCCTATTTCACATCATCATCATCATCATCATCACCACCATCATCAGTAGAAACAACAACAAAAATAACAGAAAGCAAGCTTCCGTACAGTTCTTTAGACGAAACATCCTCGAGTTACCACATAGAATCGGTATTTTCCTCAGAGTCTCTTTCCAGTTCCGTTTCCAGTTCAAGAGTTAAAACATCCCAAATATCAGTTCCTGAAAAGAGTTATTCTTCGACAGATTACTACACAAAGAGCCATATTGATACGTCTTCCACGAGCCCAACCACACCAGAACAGAGCAGAAGCTACACAGAACTTGATGGTATATCAGGGTCGGGTGACTCCACCTATACTGATGAAGACTCGGTACCCGTAATTGAAACAACAGCATTACCCAGTACAGAAACAACACAACCTTTTATCATTTTCATCACACCTTCTTCACCAATAAGGACACCAGATACTGAAGAGGATCCACACTCAGTGACAGGTTGGTATTTTTTATATATTCTAATAGTGTTGAATATCCTTTCGGGCATAACACATGGCTGGAAAAAATAAAACCCGTCTGATTAACACAGACACCCACCTGGCTGGAAAATAAATATCCGGTTATTTGATGCAGGGAAACCGGCAAAGGTCACCTGTAGAAACAATGGACGGAAATAATTCCGTCACTAAATAAACAATAAAATAGATATAGGCGAAATAGCGGAATGGGTGTTGCCGTCGTGAATGTGTGGGTGTTTAAAAATGTCATATTAACTAGTCAAAATTGAGATAAGAAGAAGGCTGCTGGCTAGTGAATTAGAGAGATTAACTTCCGTCCATGGATTTATTGAGGCAAATAAAAAATTTCATTTTCATTTTAGAAGAGTCAGTTGAAAGAGGAGATAATTCAAACTTTTTTTGTTGTTTGTTTTAACCATAACCCATAAGAAAAATCCAGAGAATTAGTAAGAAAATGAATTTTAAAAAGGGTACTTATGCAGTTTACGGACCGGGCTGAAATAATAACGTTATAATTTAGAAAGCTATTCTTAACATAGGGAGTTGGGGGAGATGATTAACTATTCTGTATTTTCACCTAACAATTTAATAAACAGAATAGTTAGTCAACCCTCACCTCCCTATGTTAAGAATAAGTGTCTAAATTATAACGTTATTATTTCAGCCCGGTCCGTAAACTGCATAAGTACCCTTTTTAAAATTGATTGTCTTACTTATTCTCTGGATTTTTCTTATGGGTTATAGTTACAACAAAGAAAAAAAACAGTTTGAATAATCTCCCCTTCTAAAATGAAAATTTCATCTGCCTCAATAATACAGAAACCAAAATTCGTAGAAAAAAAAATGTGTAAAAAAAATAAAGCTAAAAATTATTGTACTTTATTACTATAAAGTGAAAATATCATCTAAAATTCTTACATTTCATGGAATTTGGACCCTTTTTTTACATAGTTCACCCCAAACAAGGCATGCTGCCACTGTAGACATAAGGGGCTACTGAGAATTAGGGTGAAAGTTTTTTGGGGGGTCATCCTAAATTGGGAGCTGTGCAGCGAGATGCCTGTTCACATTAGTTTTAAATTTCTGCATGTCGGTACAATCAGGGAAACAGGGAGCAGAGAGGGAGTTCCAAAGGCCTGCAGCACAAAGAAAGAAGTAGAAGGCTCTCTGGCATCTGGGGATCTCAAGATATCAATGAAGAAAGCAACTATGAAAATCCCAGTGTCCATATAGTCTGAATAATTTCAACTCGACTTACCTGATTACATAATCTACATTGGTATACATTATAGCACTGTTGACCCCACCTTTTCTCGTCTTCAAGTCCCTTTTTCCTCAGTGGGTTTAGACTTCTTCATTCGTCATCAATCCCAACTGTCCATGTCTTCATCCACTAACAGTTTCCAGTTCCTTAGAGGTCTACATACATTTTGTGGACCACCCATCTCCATTAAAACAAATTTTCTTGGAGATTCTGAAGGCATTCTTTGCACATGACCAATTTAAACTTCTACTTCGGATACTTTCCTCTCAATCGATGACCCACAACTCTCTTTAATAAAATTCTTTAGACACAAAAAATATAATTTTTATGATTATAGTAATGGGTAATGAAAGTTAAATTTGTTTTTTAAACAAATAAGCAATATCTCTGATTACAATGTTATTTTTTAAACAGAAAATTATCAAATCTTAATGAAATGTTCAGTATTTATTAATCAATAAATGAATGTTAATATAAGTATTCAATTAATAAATGAATGTTAATATGAAATATTTATTAATAGATGAATGTAAATATGAAATATTTATTAATAGATGAATGTAAATATGAAATATTTATTAATAGATGAATGTTAATATGAAATATTTATTAATTAATAAATGAATGTTAATATGAAATATTTATTAATTAATAAATGAATATTAATATAAAGTATTTATTAATAAATAAATAAATGTTAATATAAAGTATTTATTAATTAATAAATGAATGTTAATATGAAGTATTTATTAATTAATAAATAAATGTTAATATAAAGTATTTATTAATTAATAAATAAATGTTAATATAAAGTATTTATTAATTAATAAATTAATGTTAATATAAAGTATTCATTAATTAATAAATGAATGTTAATATAAAGTATTCATTAATTAATAAAAGAATGTTAATATAAAGTATTTATTAATTAATAAATGAATGTTAATATAAAGTATTAATTAATAAATGAATCTTAATATTAAATATTTATTAATTAATAAATGAATGTTAATATAAAGTATTAATTAATAAATGAATCTTAATATTAAATATTTATTAATTAATAAATGAATGTTAATATAAAGTATTAATTAATAAATGAATCTTAATATTAAATATTTATTAATTAATAAATGAATGTTAATATAAAGTATTAATTAATAAATGAATCTTAATATTAAATATTTATTAATTAATAAATGAATGTTAATATAAATCATTGATTTTTTAGGTCAGTTAAAATACTTTACCTCCCAACCGCCACATTTATTTCAAGGACGAAATATGTTTCATACCCATAGTCGAATCTCAGTAACCGCCTTTACAAAAAGAAGTCCTAGGAGGTCCACCTTCCCAGGCTTTGCCTTCTCGCCCTTTGAGAAGAGGTTAGTTTATTGCTAATCGCCTGAGGCGACCCTACCGAGGAATGCTGATGGGCTGCTCAGGCATTTTTTGTCGGCCAGAGTGCTCATCTTCTCGAGTTCTGGCTTTCCAATCCCACTTTCTGACCTTGTGTCACATTTTTCTGCTGTGGGAGTGATGTATATAAAATAAAATTTTAAAAACTTTAAGGCAGCTAGTATTTAAAAGTCTTAATGTTTCAATGTTTTATTATTTTTTTTTGGGGGGGGGGGGGGAATTAAATTACTATTTTAGTCACATAAAATATTTAGATTGAAACTTGGAGTTCCTTTGTAAAGAAATTCAATAAATATTAATTGTCATCGAATATTTATTTTATTTTTTACTCCTGTCTGTAACAAAAATAAATAAACTTACCTAGCAACGTTTTTTATGAAGGAAGCAAACTTTTTGCTTGTCAATATTATTGTTAACATTCGCTGGTAATTTCCTTTTTTCTTAATCAGGATTATTCATAAATTGTTTTAATAAAAAATAAATCCAAATCTGGGACAAAAACGCAGTGATTTGTCAAATCTATCAGAAATTATGTCGATTATCCAATCAAAATGCGTCTTACATAAGAACGTCTCAGGAGCATACTCTGTTTTGTATGAAAATATAGAGGATGTAACATACAATTCATATTTCAAGCAAGATGGAAATATGAATTAATAACAACGGTTCTTCATGAGTGACGGTGTTAGTAGATAATTCTACATTGGTGAAAACTCCTCCCACCTTCTCTGACAATCACTAAGCAAGATGAAAATATCGAATCGGATAAAGTATGTAATCGATAAAATCGATTGGAAATACAATTCTTTTTAAACATACTCGGATTAAAATGAAATGTTTTTTCGAAACAGAATTAAATTTTTATTAAAAATACACAGAGAGACTGGCTTTACTTTTCATATATGATATGCGTAATAATTATTGTTTGATATGCTGAGTATAAGTTTGAATATAAAGGAAAATTGTCAAAGAATTGAACTCCCCTAAGCAATGAGTTTGAATTGTTATCAAAATTACTGAGTTTGACTTGTAGTAACAACATCCTTTCTATGAACAAAATAAATTTGAAAAACCATTAGTCAATTTATAATTCTATAGAATAAGCACACATTTGTTAGATGCAATATTTTAATGAGGTTTCTTTTCTTTTCAATCAAAGCGAGAGTATCCTGTAGCTGAACAAGTTAGGGTTAGAGAGAAAAACAGAGGTCATTTTTCGGTTCAGTGGCCACAACTTAGTCAGAAACTAGTGTCAGATATAACTCACTAAAAATGGTGTCCTCAATTATTATCAAACAAGCCTTGTAAAAACTCTTTGGGTTTCGTTTTTTTGTTGTTGTTGTTGTTTTTATCATTGAAAATGTTTCTTTAAAACTAACTTTTTCATCTCTACCGCCATTTTTATTTTGCAGACTTGCCCCATGCCGGATCAGGGTCAGGGTCAGGGAGTGATGACGAGCAAACTCAACTTCAACCATCAACTCATACATCTTCCAACTCTGTGTTTGTTCCGACGCCTTCGTTGAGCTCAGTCATTGATTCTACGGAAACCAATATTTTTTATTTTGAAGAAACGGCGAGTAAATCTACAAGTAAGGGCATCAGTTCTTCCATCTATATACCAAGCCAAGATGCTGACCTGCTCACTTCATCCACATCGTCTTCATGGAAGATATGGATCACAAAAGATCCATATGCATCCAAAAATAACGAGGGTAGGTGGACATCTGAAATAAAAGAATCTTCTAGTAATGTCTGGTCTTCCAAAGACACGGAATCCTCCACTCATGTGTGGACATCAAAAGACACAAAGCCCTCTACTCATGTGTGGTCCTCCAAAAAAGAGCATTCTACTGATGTCTGGCATACAAAAGACACAGAGCCCTCTACCGATGTCTGGTACTCAAAAAAGGAGCATTCAACTCATGCCTGGTCTTCCAAAGACACGGAATCCTCCACTCATGTGTGGACATCAAAAGACACAAAGCCCTCCACTCATGTGTGGTCCTCCAAAAAAGAGCATTCTACTGATGTCTGGCATACAAAAGACACAGAGCCCTCTACCGATGTCTGGTACTCAAAAAAGGAGCATTCAACTCATGCCTGGTCTTCCAAAGACACGGAATCCTCCACTCATGTGTGGACATCAAAAGACACAAAGCCCTCCACTCATGTGTGGTCCTCCAAAAAAGAGCATTCTACTGATGTCTGGCATACAAAAGACACAGAGCCCTCTACCGATGTCTGGTACTCGAAAAAGGAGCATTCAACTCATGCCTTGTCTTCCAAAGACATGGAACGTTCCACACATGTGTGGTCCTCCACAAAAGAATATTCTACCGATGTATGGAATACCAAAGACACAAAGCACTGGTCCTCCAAAGACATAGAGCCTTCAACTGAAATGAGGTCTTCCAAAAAAGAACATTTTACCGATGTATGGTATACCAAAGACACAGAGTCCTCTACTGACGTGTGGCACTCCAAAAAAGAGCAGTCATCGAAAACCGGATATTCTACGGGAGTTTGGTATTCTAAAGAAGGGGAGCAGACACGGAAACCGTTAGAATCCAAAACAACAGATGGCACCAACGGAAGATGGTGGATAGAAGAAACAGAAAGCACCAGGAAACTATGGCACACATCATCTTCGCCACATTACCCGACGGCATCACACATCCCAAGCTCATCACAGATACAGTTCGAGGAGTCGTCGTTCAGTAAGATGATACCGTCTTATTCTTATCCAACTAGCCATTCCATTCAACCCAGCGCTTCCACAGAAACCCACGGAAAAAGTATATATCCAAGTTCTGACAGTCACGTTCCGACGAGTTCAAGTGTCGGCTCAGTTTACATCGAAGGAGAAGAAGATGTCACTAAATATGCGGAAATACCAACGAAATATAATTGGGAATCTTCAAGTAGCAAAATGCCATACAGTTCAGATACATATAGACACCATTCCTCTATTTATCCCAGCAGTACTACTGAGTCCGCTAGTGTGGCGCCAGTCACTGTATTAATGGGAAAGAACCAACGAACCACAACACCGCAGCCAACCACTGAACCAGAAAGAATCACGAAAAAACCCAAGAAACATCCAACCCAACCACCCTATAAAGAAACCACTGGTAAGTTGAGCATTACCTTACTGCAATTAAAAGTTATAATAAACAGATTTAAAAAAAAAATGACGTACCACATGGATACCTGACTAAAATTTGTTTAATAAAATGAGACTTTTATAATTATGAATGACCTATAAGACATAATTTATCTCCATCTCTTTTGAACACTGACCCAGTCTAATAATAATCCCAATAAGCATTTATTATTATACTAAACCTGAATTTCTCATAGAAGAGAGGTTGCTAGTCTTTCTCTGCTCTATCGTTATTTTCATGGTAGGTGCTTGACTGAGCTCCAATCTATGGTTCCCCCTGTAAAACATTTACAAGAACTCGTCTAGCTACAACCACTGTAAATAATTTTCCTTTCTTCCTCTGTGTAATCAAATTAAACGGAACTTCCATGAGCAAAGTTTCTTTCCAAGAACTATCCGTCTGTGGAACACAATACCATGGGCCTGCTTCCTAGCTGACTACACATGGTCGTTTTCAAGTCCAATGTTAACAAATTCTTGTTGAGCCGTCCTCTTAAATAATCTAATTTCTGACCATTCTCAACCATTGTTACCAATCCTCCCGTTGTTGTTTCACTGTCTTCCTGACAAATTCTCAGAGAGAGAGACTAATTTTGAAATTTGTCTTTTTATTTTTTTATATTTATCTGGATTTGTACCTCACTTTTTCCTGATTTCAACAATTAAACCTGAGCTCAATGGGTGACCAAACGGGTCACATTTTTTCTAGTTTATTTATTAAAAAAAAATCAAATTTTGTAACTACGGAGAGCCCAAATAACCGATAATGTTTCTCCATCTCTCCTCAACACTGGCCCAGTCTAATAATAATCTCCCCAACCATTTATTTATGAAAATCAAATGTTTATAGTTGCGGATTACCTATCATTTTTTTCCGTATCTCCTGAAGACTAGCCCAATCTAATTATACCAAACCAGCAGTGACAATGGGGGTATACACATAGAATATAAAATATACATCTAAATGAATGATGCTAAGACAGACCTCTGCAAATGTGTTAGATAGAATAACAAGGGGGAAAAAATCAGTGAGTTTCAAACAATCGGGAAATTCTTATTTTCGCATATAAATGCTTTTAGAGAAGTTTGATTTGTTTTATATCATCCAGAGGGTATGTAGCAGTTATTTGATTACAATCTATTTTCTTTTGCGTTAGTTTATCCGCACTCGTGGAGTGATTGATACATTGTCTGATCAGAACAAATTTCCCACTCTTTTTACACAGTCGGTGTTTAAACGTCAAGGCGGCATATTCCTGTCTCATCCCTAAGCCCTGACTTGGGCTAGGTGAGATGAACGAACCAGACTAAACCACACGTTTCTAGTACATGCGGATTTACCGACTCGACATATTTTCGTATTCTTGTCTCCATAACTCTTTCCAGATCATACCTGTTGTGTTGATGAAACTGTATGAATAAAATTGATTTAAATTGTAATTCCACTGCACCTCTTGTGTACCCAATGCCTCTAAGTACCACAAAAAAGTGAGTTGCACTCGACTTCCTTTCTTTATATGGAAATGTAAGGAAGTCAAGGTGATTCCCATTGTAATTAGAACGGTTGGAACCATTACTAAAAGACACCATAAATGGCTTAAAACAGATTGAAGAGACAATTTATTTTCCAATTCTGCTGAAGACTTTCCTGTTAGAAACGGCGAAAGTGTTAAGGTACAGCTTGGATGTCTAAAGTCAAAGGAATTGATCTGATGTTCAAGAGAAAGAAAAATCATTATATCTTGATTTTAATCTTCATAAGGAAACATAAAATTGGTGTAAAGCGGTTCGAAGAATTAATTTTACCCGTCCTGAGACGTGTATTCTTCTAGTTATTATATAAATGTATTTACTAGTGTTGGGACGATTAATCGGAATCGGGAATCGGAAAAATCAGAACTTTTTGAGGTATTCGAATCGGTAAAATTTGAGTCTGATTTCCAATTCCCAAAACGATTCTTTTAATTTTGTTTCAAATATAATTTTCTATCGCTGGTAGTAATGAAAAAATGATAAATATTTATTGATTTTAAACTAAAACTTAAATCTATAGATCATAATAACGAATTTAGGTAAAAAATGGCACCAGAAAAAAATGGCACTGGAAAAAATGACACCGGAAAAAATGGCACAACAAAAATGGCACCGGAAAAAATGACACCAGAAAAAATGGCACAACAAAAATGGCACCGGAAAAAATGACACCAGAAAAAATGGCACCGGAAAAAATGACACCAGAAAAAATGGCACAACAAAAATGGCACCGGAAAAAAACGGCACAAAAAAAATGGCACCGGGAAAAAAAATGGCACCGGGAAAAAAAATGGCACCGGAAAAGAATGGCACCGGAAAAAGAATGGCACCGGAAAAAAGAATGGCACCGGAAAAAAATGGCACCAGAAAAAATGGCACGAGTAGACAAATAGGAAAAAATGGCACAAGTGAAATATATAGATGAAAATCTCACAATGAGTTTATCAAATACAATAGATAAAAGGGAAAACATGAAGAAGTTTGCTAAATTAAAAAGAAAATTATATCTACATTTAAAAGTAGATGAGGACTCTCTGCCAAATCACCTCAAGTAAAAAATAAATAAATTCTACTGTTTTAGGCGATTTTAGAATTGGAATCGGTAATTGTATTAGAATCGAGAATTCAGAACAGAATCGGTAATTGTATCGGAATCGGTAATTATATTGGAATCAAGAATTTAGAACAGAATCGGTAATTGTATCGGAATCAGGAAAAATATTGAAATCGTTCCATCACTAGTATTTACCATTATTCATATTAGTAGTCTGTCAAATTTAAAATTATACATTTAGTGGTCCATGAAATTCAAAGAGTTGGTGATCACTGCTCTTAATTAAATCCTATTCATAACTTTAAACACTCAAAACAATAATTAATATTAATTTTGAATATTTTTTGTAACACGCACTAATTTTAAAAGAAATAACTTTCTAAATTTTTACCTGTCATTGGACTTAAAAAGGCATCGAAGTTTGTTTGTTTACGTAGAGTAAGGAAGAAATCGTGTTCGTTAATTCTTATTCAGCTAATCTTCTATTCTGGTAATTGAGAATTTCAGGATATATTCTTTAATGCACACTAATTTTAAAAAACATTAAAGTTTGTTTATTTACGTACGTTTGGATCATTTTCTACACAAAACTAATTTAAGTCTGGATTCTATGAATTAAGTCACATTCTTGCCACACCATATTTCTTTTGGTCACGTGAACGACTCCAGAATAATAGAATGTTTTTTAATTCGAGGAGAAAAATTGAATTTGTACTTAAACAGAGTTTTAAAAAAAAGAGAGACCCATTAAAACATTAGATCACATTACAATCACACGTAGGACGATTAATCGTAATCGGAAAAATCAGAACTTTTTGAAGTATCGGAAAAATTCGAGCCTTATTTCCGATTCCAAAAACGATTCTTTTACTTCTTTTTTGTTGGGTTGAAAACTTAATTTTTTGGCACAAGTGAAAAATAGCGATGAAAATCTCACAATGAGATGCGATACATAAAGAGAAAACATTTTCCCCAACATGCAGAAATTTAAATGTAATGTGAACAAACATCTAGCTGCACAACTTCCCACTTAAGATGCTTCTCTGAGTCTGGCCCCTAATTCACAGTAGCCCCTTACGTCTCAGTGACAATGTGCCTGGTTTGGGTTGAATATAAGTAATAAATAAATAAAAACTTACAAAAAGATGCAAGAATCAGAATTATTTTAGGCAACAAATCAAACAAAACCTAAAGGGAAATAACTCTGTACGTATTATGCCACAAGGGAGATAACCCCCATAGGCAATAAAAATGCAAATAAAATGTCTTGCATTGTTTTGTTGTTGTTGTTGTTTTGGTTTGTTTTCATACTTTACAAAATAAATTAGAATATTATGAATTCCAGACTAAACAGAAATGTTATCTTTGGATATTTTAAAGAAATCTATAATACTGGGTATGCTGTCTTAGGGCTGCTTGTACCGTCGGACAGCTAGCATAAATAAACTCTTATCGACAAACAAGACTTTCAGGTTTTATTACTCGTCTAGGAAGGTAAAAACTAAAAAGATATAAAAAAAAATATTGTCTCAGCAAAATGTGAATACACAAATGACGACGAGGCAGGAAACGAGGAGTTTACTAAATTGAGTTAATCGATTTCAGAATAGAAAATATTAGAAGTTACGAGACAGGAGAGATACGTAAATTACGAGCGGTTAAAATGGAGATTCACACGTGATGAAAAAGAGTGAATAAAGTTCGCTTGGATAAAAGAAATTTACAAAGGAAATAATACTCGTGCTATTTAATTCTATTTTGAGGGAAAGACAGGTAGCGTTTCTTACCAGAGATGCCTAAAATATTGGGATATTTAAGAGGATAGAAATTCATCCATGAAGGTCCGAGACTAAGCAGCTAAGAGATAGGGGACAGAACACCAAAAAGCCGCTCGCCCTGTGTCGAGGCTAAAAAAAATCCCTTACAAGCAGGAGGGCCGACAAAGGGAGATAAATCTATGGGAACTTATTCTAGGCTAGACAGAACACTTGGTAATTATTTAATTATTTATTTACACACAAAAGTTCAATTTTATACGTGTTAAAAGGTCAATGTTAACATTTAAAGAACAGACGTTCCTCTCGACAGAGGATGAAAGAATTCCTCAAACTCAGCGTTACGTTAATAAACTTTTATATTAACTCCTTAAAGTCTATATTTGTTAATCTGTATTCAAGTTAAGGCAGAACCGAATAAACCAATTCTAATCTGTCCTCTGAAGATTTGTTTCACACAAGTGCAGCGACTTTGTCGTTTATACTTTAAATCCATTTGTTATTCTACTCATGTACCCTGTGACTTGTATGTTCGCATCCTGTTTCAAAAGGCCAAGCTAATATTGTTTTATTTTCTATTTGCATCTGCATGAGTCTGGAACAAGGCTCTGAGAGCTCTCTTTGGTGCATGTATTACTTGCAAATTACAATAATTAAAAAAAATACCTATTTTTATTGTTTTTTCCTCTTATCTTTACAGATTACACCAACAAGGCTCCCAGGGTTCGGACACCAATCGTCAGTGCCTATGCGACATCCGGAACTATCTTCAAATTCCAAATTCCAAAGAACACGTTCCACGATGCTGAAGATGGCAACACTCGTCGGCTTACACTAGATGTGGCCTTCCGTTGGGAACCACGGCGAGCCCCAAGCAGCTCAAACAAGTGGCTGGAATTTGACGAAGCCACCCAGACTTTGGTCGGACTACCGTTAGCAGAGGAAGCTAGACAAAGCCCGATGGAGGTGACGATTAATGCCATAGATAAAGGTGGGAAGCTCGCCCAGGATGTTATAATGATATACGTTAACTCAAGCATGCTCGATACGAACCCGGCATACGAGTTTGTGATGAAATTCGAGGTGAACGGCAAGAAATTCCTGGCCGAACGCAAACACCTAAGAAATTTGATGAAGAAGATAAGCTCGTTCTTTGGAGACCGGGATCCCAGTTTCATAACGATTCTAGATGCACGACCCGGTTCCTTGGTTCTAACTTGGACGAACAACAGTATACCAACGGACAGGTGCGACAATGAGACAGTTCACGAACAAAGAAGAATAATATTTGATAAAAACGACCGGATTAATCCGAAGTTCCGGAAATACATGTCACCGCGGTTCACTGTTTCGAGTGCAGATTTTAATTTGGATGGAGCATGTCTGGCTCTGGCTGATGATCTCGATGAAACCGAAGCAGGTGACGTTGCAGAAGTTAACCCCTGGGCTGAAGCGATTATTCCCACTGTCATAGCGGTAGCTATTGCAATTTTCATCGTTGTTGTAATTCTTCTCGTCTGCAGCCGGAAACAGCGGCAAAAGAAAAACCAGAAAGAGCAGAGGAACTCGTTCGAGGATCAAGACCCTGTCATGTTTCACAGTGAACGGTCGAATCCAGAGAGAGGAATGCGTTCTAAAAGGGCAGTTATTCTACCAGGAGATGTAAATTCGAAGACACCCGGACACCGGAGTTTCTCCCCATATCAAGCGTCTGGCTTTGGAGATCCGGATAACTGTTCGGATAATGAGGATGACGAGGAGGAAGAGGAGGAGCATGGACGTTACTCATCTTATAACGGCTCCAGTAACCCTCCGCCACCTTATAGACTACCTCCACCCTATTACCAGAACAATGGGTCATCGTATGTGTGAATACAATAATAATAGTTTTTGGGGATTTAGATAAATGCATATAAGTTTGTACTTTTTATTTTTCTCTCAATTTCCTTAAGAATTTGAAGAAAAAAAAATATTAAAAATACATATATGTAATGAACAAGAATTTAGGAAAATCAGACTTTTATAGGTATGCAAGGCCGAAATAATCTACAATTTTCCTCCATCTCTTCTAAATGCAGGCCCAGTCTAATAATGATACACCAGCAGTTTTCGTTTGGTTGTTCTGTTTTACGGCATATCAACACTTTTTGGGATCATTTAATGTTAAATTCAATAATTTTAGTAAAAGTTTTTATGTTTTGAAATTTTTGTGATGAGGATTGATAATTTGTATAATTCGGACTACTATTCTCATCTTGGTTGTTATTTTAACAATGTTTTGAACTTAGGAATCTTTAGGTCGAAATTTAGAATCTATACGGAATTTCAAATTGGATCCAAGTGAACGCATAGTGCAATGGTTAAAGGCATTGACTAGCAATCAGTTTTAAGTGACAGTTGATGGTTCGATCCTTACTAAAGACGATAATAACTAAGAATAACTTGATGATTAATTAACACTTGTACCTGGTCATGGCTGACATAACAAGAATAATCTACCCTCATGGATTAAGCAAAGAGTTTAATTCGAAATTCCATATAAGTTCTCAAGTTCGACAAAGATTCCCAAATTCGAAAAGATGCAAATAAAGAAGGTCGGAGGTTACATCGGCTGAAACGTTGTGAACATAACAATCACGATAAGAATAAGAGTTTGAATAATCCGAATGTTTTTATGCTTCAAATTCTTAATATCTTCAAATATTTATACGATTATATTGAAATAATTAGAAATCATAAATCAATCAATCAGATTGAGAATTCTTCACGAATTTTCATGATTTGTTGGTGCCAGGAATTGTCATTTGAATCTTGCGATAGCGGATGTCGTCTATGCGTGCCACTACTACAGATGCATTATGGTTCTCTGCCAATTGGAGAAATACACCTTTCGGTTGTGTTGCATAATAATCAACCCTGACGCTTCCATTTTCTCTCGACTGAAGCATCCATTTGTCGATGGTCACCACAAGAACTACAACTATCCATAAAATATAGAGGGATATTTTTTATCAAGGTTAGACTCCTCTAGATCTGCTGTGTTCTGACTATGCCCATGCACATTAGCAGGGTTACTTCGTGTGATTCTTCGCCATGCACGGGCGATTATTCACTATAAAGAGGGGTGGGACGTAATGGGTGAAAGTTAGGGGTGGGACGTAATGGGTGAAAGTTTCAGATTCATGCGAGTAGTATTTTTTTGTGTTTATTTATACATAAATAACACTAAACAATCAAACATTTTGAAAATTTTGCAAAATTCAGAAGGTGCAGGCCAAAAATAGCCGTTTGGGCTCCACGGGACTCAAAATCCATCATTTTTCGGTGAAAAAGTGGTTTCATGCGACATTGCAGGTCCTAAAACATCCTCAAAAGCTATGAATGGATATAGATGGTTAAATCTGATATAGTACTTTAATTTAGGACCATTTTCAGGCTGTGAAAGGGTTTTCATGAATGTAAAATAGCCCAAAACTAGTGGCCTGCACCTTCTGAATTTTGCAAAATTTTTAAAATGTTTGATTGTTTAGTGTTATTTATGTATAAATGAACACAAAAAAATACTACTCGCATGAATCTGAAATTTTCACCCATTACGTCCCACCCCTAATAAAATTTTCACCCATTACGTCCCACCCCTAATAAAATTTTCACCCATTACGTCCCACCCCTAATGAAATTTTCACCCATTACGTCCCACCCCTAATTTCACCCATTACGTCCCACCCCTACTATAAAGAGGATAACTACAGCCGGTAGTTGCACAAAAGTGCTTTGAGACACAAAACAGCACCGTTTGCACAATGGAAGACCAGAAATTATTAATACTCGAAATTTATTTATTAAAGTCAATTTTAAGAAAAACAATTGGTTAGCTGCCATAACATTCACTCTGTGAACCACGATGTTCACATGTCTACTTGAATATCTAATCAATATATATGCAAATATATAAATTTGATTGGATAGTAAAATAGACATGGGAACAGTGTAAGTAATATAGGACAGATTTTAAAAGTTGGACCTAAATAGCATTTAAGCTCACATATAAAACTTTGATTCTGACTAGCCAATTTTCTTGATGATTAATATTTAAAAATGATACCATCTAACATATAAAGATATCTTGTCAGATTTTAAAAGTTGAACCTAAATGTGGACGAGTGGTTATAGCACTTGTCCCAGGTTCGATCCCACTCACGGCATGCGAATTTTCGGGTCTGAAAACTCCCTCTGTCCACCCAGCAGTAAATGGGTACCTGACTAAAACTCAGGGAAGGTTCAAGGCAGCGGAAGGAGAGGGATTGGCTCCGCCTTCCATATGCTGTGCCCTAGACACGGTGATTCTTAACAAATCACCGCCGCTATGGCCATGGGCAGTGTGCGATGTCGGCAAAGACACTCGTGCGCGTCCAGGCTATGCGACCTTTACCTTTACCTAAATAGCATTTAAGCTGACATATAAAACTTTGATTCTGACTAGCCAATTTTTAGTTTTTATTGTTGTACAATGTTAGTGGCCCTATAATAACATACTTTGCTACAGCTTAATTTTTTTTTTAATTGTGTAGTTCTGTCCAGATAAGAATTGGTAACATGGAAACTCATATTTTAATTGAAGAATATAAAAAGAGTCATCTCCCTTACAACTAAAATTGAAGTTGTTTTTCTGTATAAGTTTAAAAAAATAGGCAAACAAATAAAAATTAAAAACTAAAATGATTTCCCTGCATTTTGGGCAATGCCGGTAGGTACAGCTAGTCCGAAATAAAAAAAAAGTTTAAAAAGTTAAAAAGCAATTGTGACTTAAGTAATTACTTAATTGCACTGCTGGTTTAGTATTATTAGACCGGGTTAGTGTTCAAGAGAGATGGAGAAACGTACAAGATTTTAGGCTATTAGTGCCTTCTGTAACTAAAAAAAGATAATTTTCATAAATAAATGTTTGTAGGGTACTAAGAAATAAACAGCTTTAAAATTAATAAAACTTGATTAAACTAAACAGCTTTAAAATTAATTAAAATGAACAGCTTCAAAATTAATTAAAATCAATTTAAATAATCAGCTTCAAAATTAATTGAAATTATGTCAAATGAACAGCTTTAAAATGAATTAACATAAACAACTTCAAAATTGATTTAAATTAATTTAAATAATCAGCTTAAAATTAATTAAACTAAACAGCTTTAAAATTAATTAAAATGAACAGCTTCAAAATTAATTAAAATGAACAGCTTTAAAATTAATTAAAATGAACAGCTTCAAAATTAATTAAAATTAATTTAAATAGTCAGCTTCAAAATCAATTAAAATGAATTAAAATGAACAACTTCAAAATTAATTTTAATTAAATAAACAGCTTCAACATTAATTAAAATTAATTAAACTAAACAGCTTTAAAATTAATTCAAATGAACAGCTAAAAAATTAATTAAAATGTCAAATGAACAGCTTTAAAATGAATTAAAATGAATTAAAATAAACCACTTCAAAATGAATTTAAATTAATTTAAATAATCAGCTTAAAATTAATTAAAATGAATTAAAATTATTTAAAATAAACAGCTTTAAAATTAAGTAAAATTAAGTAAAATAAACAGCTTTTAAATGAAATAAAATGAATTGAAATCAACAGCTCCAAAAATGAATTAAAACAAAAGCCTATAAATTATAGACAAATTCATATTAAGATTATTAAAACACTTCCGAGACATTTACTTGACTCAATGCTTCTCTGTACACATGATGGCATACAAGGTTTGTATGCAGACATTTGAGTATAACATATGAATGGAATATTAATACTATTCGTGTACTTAAATAGAGTTGGGACCTAAATTTGTTTTTTTTGCTGTTGTTTTCATCATAAAGTAAGATATTTGTAAAAAAAAAAAAATATTTCTAAATATATATAACAACCAGAGAAGAGCTCTTCACTCAAAAAGCGGAAGTAGTTGCCTTGATTACAGATGGGAAAAACACAACAATGAAAAAGAACAGCTTCAAATTAATAAACATGAATTTTATTTAATTAAAATTAATAAAAACAACACCTTAAACAAAACTGTAAAATAATAAAAAAAATTCATATAAACATTATAAAAAAAAGAAAGCATTTCACAGAAAAGTATTCATGGCGACACGCACAAAAAAATGTATATTATAGGGTTGGGGTCCACAAAAAAATGGGTATATTTTTTAACTTAATTTATAAACTATTAAAGTTTGACAGAGGGGATCATATTATCAAATTGAGATTTTTGGGGGAAAAAAATACAATTACAAAATATATATAATTAATATATTAGTAAAAAAAAAAACAAATTTTAATTATAAAAATTCATCAACATTAATAAAAACAAAAGCCAAATTTATAAAAACCTTTTTAAAAAGATTTCACAAAAAATGTATTCAAATGAATTCATATATGCACACATGATGAAAAAAAGAGGAGAACTTATATGGGGGGTTGTGTGTAAAAATGTGGGTATGACACGATGAATACATGTGTACACATGTTCACATACAGAGAAGAATGTATATGGGGGAGGGTTACATGTAGAAAATTGGATATGACATGTGAATATAATAAATTTTTGAATTAAATATGTTTGTTTCTTTTTTTTAACCCCAATCATTTCTTTTTAAAGATTTTTGAAAAAAAAATAATAATTTAAAAAATAAAATATGATAAACCTATGAATTAGTAAAAAAAACAAAACATAATTTATTAAAAACAAAAGCTTAAGAATTATAAAGAAATTTATACAAACATTATTAAAAAGAAATTCACAAAAATTTATTCAAATGAATGCATATTTTTTTAATGGAAATCGCTCCAGACAAGGCATGAAGCCACTTGATGAAAGAAACTAAAAAAAATACGACTTCAAGGTGAAAAACTAGCCAATGATAAGTGCTAGATAGATTCCGACCCAGAAAACAGCAATTCTCCCCCTTTTGTCAGAAACATCGCACATGAAATGTGACGACTAAAATACAAAATAAGGGCGGACAACGAAAGTGAAAGTTATTTGTTTTTTTTAACCAGAAAATGAATTTTACGCCTGATTGGAAAAAATCCCCAAAAAAAAATCAGAAAATTATCGGAAATTATCTGGCAGTTTCTGCAATTTTTGTTTAAATTTTTCTAATTGTGTTTACACAGTTTTATTATATTTCAGCTTATCTGTGATTTAGCTGCAAAAACAGCATTCACAAAGCTAATTCACTTCAACGACAACATTGGAATCCGAATTTACCTGACGATCGATGCCTTGGACACTGGAGTAGGCACGGTGATAAAACCAAAATTGGATGCCAAACACAAACACATTGCATTCTTCTCTGCTAAATTATCACCATCTCAGTCACGGAACAGAACATTTTCCTTAGAACTTTTTGCCCTATACTTGGCAATAAAATATTTTCGCCATCTATTGGAAGGTCAAAATTCCACAATTTTGACCGACCACAAACACATGATGTAAAACAACTCTCGTGAGATCAGACGCTTGGACTATACGTCATAGTTCACATCACGTTTAAGGTACAGACAATGCTGTCACCAATGTACTGGCCTGACGTAAACACTCTCGAGGATAGTCAACTCAGCCAAGACCTGATAGTGGAAGCCCAAAAATTAAACAATTCTCCAGGACATTTTGGCAGACACATTCCTACAACTAAAGGAATTCTAGCCCCTTTCAGTAACAAGATTATGTACTGCGATGTGAGATTTGGTCATCGCAGATCCTACATACCTCCAGTACTCAGAAAACAAGTCTTTGACCACCTGCACAGACTCTACGAATCAAGCAAACATGTTACGGTCAAACTTATCGCATATAGTTTTGTATGACCTAGTATGAACACCAACATCTACAATTGGGTATCAACTTGTCTTCAGTGCCAGAGGTGTAAGGTACATTGACATACAAAATTTCCATCTCGCACATTCAGCAATCCTGCCACCCGTTTCACATTAACATAATGTGTCCACAGGGCAATATTTCACCAACTACTACTCGCATTCCGGCCTTCCTCAGATCTCTCACTGCTCCAGCTGTCTGGTGACATCCGCCTGCCAATCCAACATATGGTGACTTCCTCCTGATCAGACCTGCCCATCCAGCTTCTGACGATGTCTTCCTGACCAAACCTACCCAGTTTCTGCTCCCTGTCTCTGGGATGTCCTCCTGATTAAACCTGCCCAACTGCTGTTCCAGCTTCTGGCGACGTACTCTTGTTGATCCATACCCTTGGTGACGTCCTCCTTTCCCAACAACAAGCTGCCATTCCAGACCTGCCAATTCAAGCCTCCATCGACCAGGACCTGCTCAAGACACCTTTTTAACATCAGAGACATCCATGTCGACCAGCCGAGCATAAGTCATGTTTTCAACCTCAGAAATGACCACAATAATCAGACATACCTAAGGCATCTCTCCAACCTCTAAGACGTCCTCGACGGCCAGGCTCTTCAAACAGAAACGCCTCTACGCCAATCAGGCCTATCAAGCAGACCTTCCTCCTCAGAGACGTTAGGTGAAAAACCCATTTTTGATAACTCCTTGTCACCTTGTTCTGTGATGCTGGCAGCCGAGATTTTTGTATCTTATGGTGCAATAACCACTGTTCATTACTATTATACTCTTCTCCTGTGTTTGTCATTCTTTCTTTACCATGACTGTATTTTTTGTCTTGCCTCACAACAATAGCTGTCACCAGCATCGACCCCTGTGGTAACCCCGACGTGCCGGCCAAGAAGATTGCAGAACCCCCAGATGAACCTGAGATCAATGTATCAGCTCCCTTGATGCATTTACCAACATATAACATAGTTAAGACCCGGAGCTGGTTCATCTGACTCGAGATGATATTCGCAGCTGAAAAGATGGTCAATCAATGCACCAGATTCATCAAGATGGTACAGGCTCTACCACCTTCCATCGTCGAGATCGACGACATCCTCCTCAACATCCCAGTCTCTGCCCTATACCTGCCTCCAGAAGACCATAGTAAAGTGTACTGGCCACTCGGATAAAGATCTCATTAGGGACCTTTTTACCAATGTCACTAGAAGTGATAGGACACAATCTCAACACCTGGAATTTATGAAGGGTCACCTGGCACAGCACATCGTTGCATAACTCATCCTCTGCGTGGATAGATCTCATACCCATCATGGTAACATAGATTCTTGCCCCAATGCTGATAACACAGCACTGGATTGATTAGCTGAACTCAGCAGACTGGAACCGGATATACACAAAGATTGACCAGTATGTATACCTGATCAATGGTGACTCCAGAGATTATACACGACGCTTGGATAGTCAGATTGCCAAGTTGCAGCATCAGATGCAAGACCTCCAGCTCTCTCTGCAACAAAACCACAGGAAACCCTAGCCCTACAGGAGGAGCAAGAGTTTAATCCACAGTTCTATCTGAGGACGCAAAGCTAACATGGTCGAGCGTTGGTTCTATAGACATTTCAGCAATCGAACTCGAAAGTGCCAACCTTCGGTGAAAGCAAAATAAGGTCCAAGGAAAATAAGCAAACTAGCAGACAGTGATGACAAGCCCAGCTGGTAGTTGTTTACATAGTCGCCTCTTCTATGTGTGACACCGAAATTCCTGGTTGATGAGTAGTCAATGTGATTTTACCCACAGACAGACTCGTCATTGTAAAGTATGGAAGATAACCTTTCTCTCGTTCATCTGTTTACAACTGAAAAACAAAATGGCCGCTCGTTTATACTCCTACTACAGGGGAGGGGAGATAACTCTTGTTGACTTTTTCAACACAGGAGTAGATAACTCCTTTTACCTATACAGTCACCTTATCCTGTGATGCAAGCAGCCGAAATACAGAACTGAGATTTCTTAACCTTATGGTGCAATAAACATTACTCATTACTGTTACACTGTTCTATCTTTATTTGCCATTGCCGTATTTTTGTCAATAACAGTTATAAGAACGATCAGCAGCATCGGCTCATGCAACAAACATACTTGGCTACAATTTATTTTTTACATTATATAGTCCTGCCCATACAACTGGGAAAATGGAAATAGTTTTCAAATTACGACCGAAAAAATAAATTACAATCATCAAGGGGTATAACTCATATTTTTTATTGAAGAATAAAAAAAAAATGTTGTCCCCCTTACAACTAAAATTTTATTTCGTTTTCTGTATTAGTTTACGAATGTGAAAACAAGTAAAAATAAAAAATAAAAAAATACTTTGCTGCATCCCGGGCAATGCTGGGTAGGGACAGCAAGTTTTTAATAATTTTGTCTAAAAATGGAAACTCAGTTCTTTGATTAATTTAACTCCATCAAGATGCATATTTAATTTGTTTTAAATATATATATTCTTAAGGATTTTTTAATCGAGCAAATAATATTCTGACCCAGTCAATTGAGTTATCTCCCCAAGAAGATTATGTATTTGGTCGAATTTGTACCTGTGTTTGTTTGCGTACAGCCTAGCGTTCACATCGCTTGACCAATCGTCACCAAACTTGGTCAAAATATCGGTCATGATCTAACTTGGTTCTGTCCATCATAGCACCTATGAAGATCTATCTGGTGAGATGGAGGATAGAGTGAGATGACGAAAAAAAGAGTCACTCTTTCTCTACATGCTCACAGAGACAATAATATTAGAGAGTTGTTGAATCAACAGAGTGGGAGCGGGTGAGAGCAACTTAAGAAAGAGAAAGGGGTGACTTGTTCAGTTAATTATAAATTACAGCTAATTAGAACAATTGAACAGAATCGTCTTTCAAACATAACTCAATCCCACAACTAAGTTATATTTTAGCAACGATTTTATCGCATTAAAGTAGATAGGATAAAAGTCTAAAGGGAAACAAACGGTGATTAACTCATATTTAGTCTAATAATAGATTAGGGTCTATGAACATACTAGTTCTGGTCTATCCATAAAAGGAAAGTTCTTGAAAAATAAGAATCTATGAATTCTCCACCAACTGCCAACTGCCTTCTGCACCTCTTTCTCTCTCCACTTCACTTTGCTCACTGAGCATTGACACTCTTCACAAAAGAGTACAGTTTTTATACTGTTAAATCCACCCCTATGCAAATTGACTTTCCACCAGAGCCATCCAGCGGTTAGAGACTCTAAACAGCCAATCTGCAAAGGGGGATAACTCAAATGGCACTTAACCACACGCCCCCTTAATCTTCAAGATCAATAATTGGTTTCATAATCCGCCATCCACGTCAGCCGTCTTCGTTCACGTTGCGACCTTCGTACGGGTTCTTCTTGGGGGACTTCTTCAACGTCTTCATCTGATGGTAAGGTAACTCTCCGTATATCTAATATGTGACGAGGAACTCTGTTAACTGACTCATTGTTTTCAGATAGTACATCAGTTACTGTTCCTCTTCCTCAGCGGGTTGTACATCTGACGTTGGGCGATTTCACCCACACCTCCTCACCCACAGTGATTTTTGCTTGCCCCTGTTCAACTCTCTCCGTCATTGTCAGTGGATGTCGCAATTCATACGTGAATACAGATCGATGCGGCACTGACGTTTCGTCTTGGCCAGCCTTCGGTGCCATGTTATACAAAAGACCGCTTTCTCGACCAGAAATTGAACCTTACCTACACAGTCCATCTTTGATTGTAATTTTTTTTACTAATGAATCACCATCCAGACTAAAAAAAACATGCATGGATAAAGTTTAATGAGATGAATAGAATGACAGTTGAATGATGAAGAATATTACGAGAGGATTGAAAATAATGAATGGAATGAACAGCATTTTTATTATTTATCAGGACGGTTTATCACAAGTATTTGTTGACATTGGATTTGAAGACGACCATGTTGCACTGTTCAGGGAAGCAGTCTCGTGATAATGAACAGTTCTAAGTCATGATGATTGTCTAATCCTAATTTAAAATTTTCTGAAGTGCTGTGTTCCGGTTATTAAAACAAAATCCAATTAGAAATAAAAAAAATCTATTTAATTTCTGGAATCCAACCAGCCCTGCATGTCTGCAAAACGAATCAAAAACCGTCTTTGAACTGACGTGTAGAACTTCTAATTAATGTCCTCTGCATGGCTTTGATTTCATTTGATTTGATTTGTCAGATAAAAGACCCCCTCCCCTTTCCGATAATTCTTATTGTTTAAAAAAACAAAATGTTTTATATGTTTCTAAAAATAAACATGGCGGTTGTAACTCGATCAAATGCTAATTTGCTAAATTGTATCTATATTTATTACTAGCAGGGCTACACGGCGTTGCCCGGGGAAAAGTGTAACATATTTGTATTAAAGCTTCTATATCTTTATGTCTCTCTATTTTTCTCTCTTTCCCCCTCCTCCTTTTTCATCCTCACTACTGCTCTTTCTTCTCCACCCAGCCCATTCTTCTCTTTGGACATTCACACTTTTATAAATTGCTCGAGGAATGAGTTGGTGTAAGGGAAATACTTCATTAGAAAATAATTTATTATTTCCCTTTGGGAAAAAAATTTTAAAAACCCTAACAAAATCGTGGACCCTCAAAGAATAAATATTATTTTCTGAATTTGAGATATTATTCATTCCGGGTAACGCTGATCAAAAATATACCAACTTTGTGGGTGTTTCTTTGGTAGTTTTTTTTTTTTACTTTTAGCTGGACATACACACGCACACACAACCACTTGGGAGAAAACGATGAAATTTGGTACCCCCCCCCCCACTCTGAGAGGTTCCGTGTCAGTTCAGCATGAAGAAATCGCTATTTTTTCCCAAATTTTTAGATATTATGGCTCTAGAAGCTGGAGGATTCAGAAAATGTCAACTTTATGGTGTCTGTCGAGTATCTCGGGAGCCTTTTCCATACATACATACATACATACATACATACATTTCCCCTTTATATAATAGATTATAATTATTACACACTTGTGTCGATTATCGTTTCTTATATGGATTCACCAGAATCGAGATGGTTTAGCTAGCAAATAAAATAGGTTTTGTCTCAAATTTATATTTAGTTTATTTGTTATCGATGAAAACAACAAAAGAAACGTTTTTTGAAGACTAGTGATATTTCTTCACAGGTGTAGTAGTATATAAAAGTATCCTTTTCTGCTTATTAAAAAACATTCAATTATATATGAAATCGGCTTCCAAACTAACCTATCTCAGCCCAGGTCCTTATTTATCCCTCTTTCTCTCAAATCCATCTTTATCACTTTATCTTATTTTTTCCTTGGTCTTCCCCTTCACACTGACTCTTCTACCTCAACTGTTCTACATCTACTAACCCAAGTACTCACATCCATTCTTTTAATGTGACCCAACTAACAAAGTCTCCTGTCTTGCACACAACTCCTTATACCATCCAGATTTAATCTATTTAATTTCTGAAACATTTTCTAATCCACCCAGTCCTCTGAGTCTGAAACAAATCAAAAACTCTAAACTGACAAAGAAGATTCTTCCTTATGTTTGTACACCCCCCCCATTTCTTTCTTGTGCCTTCCGTTTTTACCCCCCCCCCACATTTCTTTCGTGTGCCTTCCGTTTTAATCCCCCCCCATTTCTTTCGTGTGCCTTCCGTTTTTACCCCCCCACATTTCGTTCGTGTGCCTTCCGTTTTTACCCCCCACACATTTCTTTCGTGTGCCTTCCGTTTTAACCCCCCCCCCCCACATTTCTTTCGTGTGCCTTCCGTTTTAACCCCCCCCCACATTTCTTTCTTGTGCCTTCCGTTTTTACCCCCCCCCCCATTTCTTTCGTGTGCCTTCCGTTTTAATCCTCCCCCCCCATTTCTTTCGTGTGCCTTCCGTTTTTACCCCCCCACATTTCGTTCGTGTGCCTTCCGTTTTTACCCCCCACACATTTCTTTCGTGTGCCTTCCGTTTTAACCCCCCCCCCACATTTCTTTCGTGTGCCTTCCGTTTTAACCTCCCCCCATTTCTTTCTTGTGCCTTCCGTTTTTACCCCCCCCCCACATTTCTTTCGTGTGCCTTCCGTTTTAATCCCCCCCCATTTCTTTCGTGTGCCTTCCGTTTTTACCCCCCCACATTTCGTTCGTGTGCCTTCCGTTTTTACCCTCCACACATTTCTTTCGTGTGCCTTCCGTTTTAACCCCCCCCCACATTTCTTTCGTGTGCCTTCCGTTTTAACCCCCCCCCCCACATTTCTTTCTTGTGCCTTCCGTTTTTACCCCCCCCCACATTTCTTTCGTGTGCCTTCCGTTTTAATCCCCCCCCATTTCTTTCGTGTGCCTTCCGTTTTTACCCCCCCACATTTTGTTCGTGTGCCTTCCGTTTTTACCCCCCACACATTTCTTTCGTGTGCCTTCCGTTTTAACCCCCCCCCCCCCCACATTTCGTTCGTGTGCCTTCCGTTTTTACCCCCACACATTTCTTTCGTGTGCCTTCCGTTTTAACCCCCCCCCACATTTCTTTCGTGTGCCTTCCGTTTTAACCCCCCCCCACATTTCTTTTGTGTGCCTTCCGTTTTTACTCCCCCCCATTTCTTTCTTGTGTCTTCCGTTTTTACCCCTCCCCATTCCTTTCTTGCGCCTTTCGTTTTTCCCCCTCCCCATTTCTTTCTTGTGCCTTCTGTTTTTACCCTCCCCATTTCTTTTTTGTGTCTTCCCTTTTTTAAACTATTTCCTTTCTTTGTTCACCATTGTTCTAATTTATCTTTATCATGGACTAGCAAGAAGACCTGACATCGCTCGGCATTTAACAAGGAACACCATGTCCCCAACCCTAACCCCTTTTCACTATGCCCACAACACTATATCAACATTACTGCCCCCCCCCCCCCAATGAATAAATTTATAAAAACAGCCATGCTGACCTTTTATTTTCGTTCAATTTACAAAACTGAATTAGGACATTTTTTTTTTCAGATTATTCTAAACGTCTGAAAATACTGCTTTTATTTGAGGTTAATTCCTTCTTCTTGGCTAAGATCAAAGTGTAGTATCTGTTCCGATGGATACTACACCCTATAGACCGGTACCGTCTTGGCCTTTGGGCATTGATTCCACTGGTCTGTGGGTTTGTCCTGTGCAGTTTCAGGGGATCCACCCTCCCAGGCTTTGCCTTCTCATCCTTTGAGAAGGGGTTAATTTATTGCTAATCGCCTGAGGCGCCTCTACCGGGGAATGCCGATGGGGCTGCCCAGGCATTTTTTGTAGGCCAGGGCGCTCTTCTTTCTCGAGGGTGCTGGCTTTTCAAATCCAACTTTCCCGACCTTGTGTCACATCTTATCACTGTGGGAGGAAGATAAATATCTCCTATTTCAGTCATGTAAATTATTTAGAGTAAAATAGGTTTCAACGTAACTCACAAACAACTTATATTTTTTACTTAAAACATGTTTTAGTAAAGAAAAACAATTTTTTAATGTTTTTTTTTGTTTTATGCCAAGTTTCATCATACACGTGAAACATTATAAAATTAGGCCAGGAAAAGATAAAACAAGCCGATAAAAAGGCTAGCAAAGGAAGAACGATAACTCAAATTTATAAACATGAAAAATTTCAAAAGGGAGTTATCGTTCTTCCTTAGCTAGCATATTTCTCATTGTTTATAAAAATGGCGACTATATTTTTCCACCCAATTTTCACGGGGAAAATGAAACTTTGCCATTCTTTTTTTTTTTTAACATAGTTCACCCCAAACAAGGCAGGCCGCCACTGTAGACGTAAGGGGCTACTGAGAAAAGAAAAGGGGAGAAGGAAGGGGGGTCAACCTAAATTGGGATCTGCGTAGCGAGATGTCTGTTTACATTAGTTTTAAATTTCTGCATGTCTGTTCTGTCGGGGAACCAAAGGGCAGGGAGAGAGTTCCAGAGGCCAGCAGTACGAGGAAAGAAGCTATTTGAGTAGAAGGCTCTCCGACATCTGGGGACCTCCACAGTGAATGAATGAGATTTAGTTGATTGTCAAGTTAGTCTAGTGAATTTACGTCGAGGGGGCACCAGAGTAGCCATTTCATCAGAGCATAATCCATTGAAGTATTTGTAAAACAAGCACAAGGATGCTACACTGCGGCGATGGGACAGAGGCTGAAGCTTGGTTGACAGTGAGGGTCCTATTAGGTTGGCGACTCTTTTTTGGACCTTGTCAAGGAGGGAGAGACTAGTAGATGATGCACCAGCTCAGATGTGACAACAATACTCCATGCATGGGCGAATGGTGGCTTTGTAGAGATACAGGACAATCTCAGGTGTGAGGAGTTTACTAGCACGGTAGAGGGAGCCAACCTTCTTTGCGGCAGCCTTGGCAATGTCTTCTATGTATTTGTTCCAATTCATGTTACCTTTTTAATCTTATCTTATGCAATTATTATTTATTTATGCAAAAGTTTTTTCCACTTAAGCTAACTGTATTAACATTAAAACGGTTTATGCTTATTTAATCCTGTGTAGTATATTTTCATTCATCATGATACATTTCCCCCAGGTATTACCTCCTCTTTTGGGAGCAGGAAGTATAGAATATGTTCGTTCCTTATGATGCCATCTTCCCAGGATTATTTTCTCTCAATCACTTCTTCCTCCTTAGGAGGTCAGTGTATGTAGATCGTTCATCATGATATCATCCTCTCAGCCTAACAAAAATATACACCCAGAGGGAGCATATATTTGCTAGACCTAATATTGTCGGAATAAACTGAAATTTTGGAAAACTCTCTGAATTAGTGTCTTATTATACATATCTATGAATTATAACCATAACTTAATATTCATTTACACACATTTTTCTACAAATAGTCAGAAGTTTTTGTGGGTTTTAAAAGCAAACAATTAGTATAATTCGTAAAGGAGTCAAATCCATTGACGAGCCATTATTATTGAACTCTCATTTGCTTCAAGTGGGGGATTAGAAAGTGCACTTCTTCATATGAACGCCATCTTAGAAAGGAACATAACTCTGTATTTGTCAATACAGAGTAACTTATCTTAGTTTGGGACAAAAATAATATTTTGGAAAAAAACTGCATAACTTAAAAAAAAGATTGATAGTAAATACCCTACCAGACAACAGGTGCAGCAAGTAGGTATGTATAAATGGTGGTCCAAAAGTATATGATAACATTTATTTTGAGATTACGTATACATACAATTGTATTTACTAACACAATTATTACATTGACAATTAAATTTTATTGTGAATGATAATACAAAAGTCCTGAAATTTTATCAACGCAGGGGCATAAACTGTTTTCCATCACAATTTACCCAGCTTTTAACTCTGCCTCTTACGCTTCGACAAATATTTTTACACAAGTCTGTCTGAGTATTAATTTCTTGAAATGCATCTCTTATATATTTTTTAAAATCACTGACACTTCTTGGTTTTCGACTATAAACTTTGCCCTTGAATACTCCCCAAAATAAAAAAAAGCCATTGGGGTCAAGTTCGGTGAACGTGCCGGCCAGTCAATTGAACCTTTTCGCCTGTTATGGTGCTGTACCTACCTACAGAGAACTAATGGACTCGTCCACCTTTTAAATACGGGAAGCACGTGACACTTGTTCTCTTCTTCCCAGGCAAACCAGCAATGGCGGTTGAGAGCAACATCTCCTTGTAATATCTTTCTTTCTATTATATAATATATACCTTTGTTCATTTAAACCATGTGTTCCTGTGTCATTTATTCAGCTTTACCAAGGTCCACAACAAATGGCGACGAGGCAATTCGAACTCTTGGGTCAAAAAACTGAAAATACCACGTGAAAATGCACTCACAAGGTTAATGCAGGAAACCGCACGAAAAAAAACAAAAAAAAAAACAAAAAAAAAAAAACAAAGGTTTTTGCCGTACGGTCGAGAGAAGAAAAGAAAACTCAACTGAAAAAAAACCCAAAAAACACGTTGAATTCTTAAGTGCGAGAAAATTGTTTTCTTTTAAGAAAAAGAAAACTGAAATAGACATATGCTCTAAGTTTTAAAACTGCTTATCGAAAAAAAAAAAACAGCTTGAAATTGAATGCGCGTTTTTTTTCTCTGGGTTGGAAAACTAAAAAAAACAAAAAAAACAAAAGAAATACCGAACACCAAGCTTAAGCGAGTATTGTTTTTTTTTGACGAACACACACAAAAAAAATGAAACCGACACCACGTGCTTCATTTTAAGAACAGATATGAAACAAAAACATGAAATGAACACACGTGCGTTACTCTATAAAAAAAAAAAGACGCACGATAAAAAAAAAAGGTCAGTTTTATTTTCTCTCTCTTCTTTTTTTTTTTTTTCTTTTCCGACTTGTACTGAAATATTTTAAAATGCAGAAAGAATTAATTGTGAAACAGATTTTTTTTTCTCTTCGTTAAAATTAAAAACGTGTATAAGAAAAAAACATTACATAATCTTTTCATAACTAAAACTCAGCGTCTTGCAAACGCTAATTTAAAGAAAAGAACTTCTTATAAATTCATTAAATAACGAGAAAATATTAATTTTCAAAATAAAAAAATAAAAATATAAGTGAATATACGCGTATATAGAGAAAAGGAAAAGTTTCATAATCTTTTCATAATTAAAACGGCGCCTAGCAAACGCTAATTTAAAGAAAAGAACTCTTATAAAATCATAAGATAATAAGAAAATATTAATTTTCTAAATAAAATCAGAAACTAAATGGTTGAATATGGAAGATATTAAGTCTATAATCGCCGAACTAACGAAATTCCAAATCTCCCAGCAACAACAAACTGAGGAAAGATTTCAAAAGCTTTTATTACAACAGAACCAAAATATTTTATTACACAAAAAAGAGTATGATGAAAGATTGGAATTTCTGATACAAACAATATCGCGCAGTGATCAAAAAAATGAAAAAGACGACACGTTTTCGCAGAACGAAATTTGGAACAGTATTGATAATTACTCATACACGGAAAATAATACATTTGAAGAATATTTCCGAAGATATGAAGACCTATATAAAATTGACTGCGGTGGTTGGAGTGATGCGAAGAAGCTACGCCTCCTTCTTAGAAAACTAAATACCACAGAACATACCAAATTCGTGGATTTCATTTTGCCTCGGAAAACTAGCGAGCTAACTTTCATAGAAGCGGTTGGTTTATTGACAGAACTGTTTAGTCCAAGAACTACACTATTCCACAAACGATGGAAGTGCATGAACCTGGTAAAGAAAGATGAGGAAGATTACGCTACTTTTGCATCGATAGTGAACAAGCATTGTGACGATTTTAGACTAGCTGAATTAAGTGCAGATAATTTCAAGTGTCTAATTTTTGTACAAGGTTTAATCTCAGGAAATGACACGGAGATAAGGCGTAGAGTTCTAAATAAATTAGAGAATGAACCAAGCCTTACGCTGCAAAAGTTGGCTGAGGACTGTCAAAGATTTGTAAATGTAAAACAGGACTCAAAAGACATTGAATTGTCCGGCATTGCGCACATAAAAAAGGTACATCAAAAAACAAAAGCTCAACCTTATAGAAAAATAAGAAATAATAATTTTGATGTAACAAAGACAAACCAAAGCAGTAAAAAAATAAATAAATTGCCACCAAGCCCTTGTTCACGCTGTGGTAATCCACATTGGTACAATGAGTGCCCATTCCGTTTTAAAACCTGTATGAAATGCAAAAAAGTTGGACATAAAAGTTCGCACTGCAGAACGGGCAGAGGAAATAAAATGCGGATTCAAGCCACTAGGACAAAGAAGGAAACTGGCATGAACATAAGAAAATATGTACAGGTGAAAATCCTGGATAAAAATATAAAATTGCAATTGGATTCTGGTTCAGACGTTTCCATTATAAATTTACATACACGGAGGAGATTAAATAAACCTACTCTATCAAGAACAAACAGGCTGGCAAGCACAGTTACTGGTGAAAGAATTACATTTGAAGGAGAATTAATCACAAATGTGTCCCTAATGGGAAATACTAAAAAACTCAAACTACTGGTACTGAAGGATTCGAATAATCTTTTTGGTTCAGATTTTATGCAGGCATTTGATTTATGGAAGTTGCCGATAAATACATTTTGTAAAAAAATAAATAGTCGCGCAACAGAATCGGAAAAACTACAACGAGAATTAAAAAACTCGTTTCCAGAGGTTTTTTCTGGCGGTCTCGGATGCTGCACTAAAATGACTGCAAAATTCCGTCTAAAAGAAAATGTACTGCCGGTATTTAGAAAAGAAAGGAAAGTACCCTTCGCCTCGATTGAAAAAATAAACACTGAATTAGACCGACTGGTAAAGATGGGTATTTTATCAAAAGTACAACACAGCCAGTGGGCAGCACCCACGGTTTATGTAAAGAAAAAATCTAATGAGATTCGTGTATGTGCAGATTTTTCAACAGGACTGAATACTGCCCTCGCGGACTATCACTACCCACTCCATACCCCGGAAGAAGTGTTTACAAGCTTAAATGGAGGAAGATTTTTTTCAAAAATAGACCTAAGTGAAGCATACCTACAAATACCGGTGGATAAAGATTGTTCTAAGCTGTTATGTATAAACACACATCGTGGTTTATATAAATTCGAAAGATTAGCGTTCGGAGTTAAGGTCGCGCCAGCCATTTTCCAACAAGTAATGGACACAATGCTGGGCGGACTCGATTTCGCAATAGCGTATCTCGATGACATCTTGATTAACAGCAAAGATATCGAACAACACCAAAAACATGTAAATCAAGTGTTTGCGAGAATCCAAGATTATGGGTTCAAAGTAAAAGAAGAAAAATGTGATTTTTTCCTGGAGGAAATAAAATATCTGGGTCATGTGATCGACAAGGACGGCAGAAGACCAGACCCAGAAAGGGCTACCGCAATAAAAAACATGCCGGCGCCAGAAAACGTCATGACATTACAGAGTTTTCTGGGCCTAGCAAATTACTACCAGGCTTTTATCCCAGAAATGCATAATTTGCGTGCTCCATTAAATGAGCTATTAAAAAAAGGTAAAGCCTGGGTATGGACACCTGAATGTCAGGATGCATTTAATAAAATCATAGAAAGACTTACGTCAGAGTTATTTCTAACACATTACAATCCAGAATTGGACATAATCGTAGCTAGCGACACTAGTTCATATGGTTTAGGAGCATGTATCCTACACAAAATGCCTGATGGAACCCATAAACCCATTGCACATGCATCAAGGACCTTGCTCCCAGCGGAAAAACAGTATTCTCAAATCGAGAAAGAAGCCCTAGCAATAATATTTGCAGTAACAAAGTTTCACCGATACATACATGGTAGACAATTTACCTTACAGACAGACCATAAGCCGCTAATTACAATTTATGGATCTAAAAAAGGCCTACCTGTATATACAGCTAATAGACTACAAAGATGGGGAACTATCTTATTAAACTACAACTTTAAAATGCAACATTTGCATTCAAATAAAATCTATCATGCAGATGGATTGTCGAGATTAGTGCCAAAACAGAGAGAGACTCTAGAAGACACAGTGATTGCGTCTCTTCAAACAGAAGGAGATTTTAAAGAGATTTTGTGCAACGCAGTGAGAGAGCTCCCGGTGACACTATACGAGATAAAAAAAGAAGCTCAAGAGGATGAATTTATCACCAGAACAAAAATGAAATTGGTAGATAAGGATTTACATGCGGCAAAGAGTTTCTTACTCTGTGATAACGTACTCATGCATAACGAAAGGGTGGTCATCCCAGAAAAACTACGAAAGCAAATTCTGAAAGAATTTCATGTTGGCCATCCAGGGATAACCAGGATGAAGGGGTTAATGAGGAGTTTTGTGTACTGGCCAGGTATGGACAATGACATTGAAAAAGCAGTAAAGCTTTGTAAAGGCTGTGCCTTAGCGGCAAAAGCACCGCATATAAAGCATAGCCCATGGCCAAAGACCGACCGTCCGTGGGAAAGAATTCACGTGGATTTCGCGGGACCATTGGAAGGATTTTACTACTTAATCGTAGTCGACAGTTTTTCAAAGTGGCCCGAGGTACTACGTTGCAAGAGTCCCACGTCAGAGGTTACGATAAGATTCCTACATGAACTATTTGCCCGTTTTGGGGTAGTGGATTGTCTGGTGAGTGATAATGGGACGCAGTTCACGTCATCAGATTTTGAGGAGTTCTGCGCGACGTTTCAAATCAGACATATAACGACGCCCCCG
This sequence comes from Sepiola atlantica, assembly GCA_963556195.1. NCBI lineage: Eukaryota > Metazoa > Mollusca > Cephalopoda > Sepiida > Sepiolidae > Sepiola > Sepiola atlantica. The sequence continues at coordinate 105,561,999 of OY744532.1, read as the reverse complement.
TATCATCCTAGGTCAAACGGCCAGGCGGAACGCTTCGTAGACACATTAAAAAGAGCATTAAAAAAGGCCGGTGATACTCCTAAGGAGAAGGCTTTACAACAATTCTTACAGGTATATAGAATTACAAAAAACATGAACATAGCATCATCATTATACCCCGCAGAGATGATGTTTGCGCGGAATGTGAAGTCCGTGTTTGATAAATTATTACCTAAACATAATAATTATGACCGAATCTCTATGGTACCGAAGAAAAAACACAACCCAGGAGATAGGGTATATTTTAAGATGTTCAAAAACAATGCATCGTTCTGGGAACCCGGTACAATTGAAAAGAGGATCGGATCGATGGTCTATATCATAAAAGGACCACGGTTCTCGCATAAGAGACATCTAAATCAGATCAGAAAAAGACTGTCAGATGACACTGACAGCGCCCCACAAGGAGAAGACGTGATGGACGTGATATATGACACCTTCAACTTACCAGCACCCCAGGTAGTCACACGTAAACGACAACCAAAAAGAAAACGAATGGCTCCGGACTACCTAGAGATAGATCCGAAAAGGAAACGTTATTAAGACTCCTGAGGAGGTAAGGCTTGGAAGGGGGGTGTTATGGTGCTGTACCTACCTACAGAGCACTAATGGACTCGTCCACCTTATAAATACGGGAAGCACGTGACACTTGTTCTCTTCTTCCCAGGCAAACCAGCAATGGCGGTTGAGAGCAACATCTCCTTGTAATATCTTTCTTTCTATTATATAATATATACCTTTGTTCATTTAAACCATGTGTTCCTGTGTCATTTATTCAGCTTTACCAAGGTCCACAACATCGCCCAAACCATTTCTCAGAAAATGTTTCATCAAGATACTCACGGACTACTCTTGAATAATGTGGAGGGGCCTCATCTTGTTGAAAAAATAGTTATTATGAACACAATTGTCATAATATAGCTGATACATAAACCTATTCGACATACTGTCCACCTACTTTTGGACCACCCTGTATATAATAAGTTCCGTCAGTGCTCTGTATCTATGTAATGTTCTGTTCTGTAATATACCATTTTAAATGCTGTATGAAATAATTTATGAGTCTTTTTCAGATGGGCCCTCCAAAAGATGTATTAATGAAGTTTTACAAGCAGTAGGCATTGCATTTTAGCTCTAATTAAATTTCTTCACGGTGTCATTGGTCACAAGAAGAGGGCATATGACAGTGGGGGGGGTAGTTCTTCTGGCTCCCTTTATATTAGTAATCAAAACAAAAAATGCTGATCGAATTGAATATAAAATTCGATGAAATCGTTTATAAATGATTTCTTTTAAAGAACACATACGAATATTTGCAAAGAATGACTGAACAGTTTTAAGTATGTACTATTTGTTAACAAACTCATTAACATTAAAGAAACGGGAAAAAGTTGGTTCTAATTGCAAAAGTTTCCGAATGTTTACATATCCATGTGTAACCAAAATGGATCTTTTTATATCCTTTAGAGTGATAGTAAATAACCTACTGCGCAACGCCGGGTAGATACAGCAAGTAGGTATAACATATATATTTAGTTTCATCAGTGCTCTGTACCTATGTAATGTTTTGTTCTGTAATATGCCATTTTTAATGCTGTATGAAATATTTTTTTTATAATGTGAATATATGCATTATAGTAACTTTTTTTTTCTTCGTCTTCTTCTTTCTTTAACATGTCTTTTCCACAGTATGAACTGAAATTTTATGATTTATGTGTCATTGATTGCGGTCATCTTCCATATATATATATATAAATAAATATGTATATATGTAGTACACTGCTGAGGGAACAGGAAGTTGAAGATATGTTTCCCTCTCGCAAGTAAGTACAAATAAGAGAAATAAGAGAGAGAGACAGCCAAAACTTCAGGCCAACATGTGAGTTCAGGAATTACTTCAGTGGGAAATCAATAGACAGGCAATAAGACAGTATATATCAATAATTAAACACATTTAAGTCAAACACAGGATTAAGTACATTCAGATAGTACACATTAAAATTTAGAGAAAAATAATATGTGAGTGGCCAAAAGAGTAAGAAAATAAAAAAATTAAGAAATAAATAAAAAAGTTCTTATCTTTTCGTCGGTGGCATTGGGAAATATCGGGTCAGGCCTGGCTTGCCTAGCCTACAAATGACTTTAGTAGGAACTTCTTCTTCGTTAAACGTGTCTTTTCCACAATATGAACTGTAATTCTATAATTTACGTCGATTTCAATGTGTCATTGATCGCAGTCATCTTTGACTGAGTCATTCCAAGTCTTTTTTCTTTTCCAAGGGAGATGTATGTACGTCTATTTATCCACCCAGAGTTTCATTCAACGTATCCATACAACTGTAGGCGGTTGCAACACAGAGCTGACTGCAGTCTGGGCATCTTCAGCCTCAATAGCTGGTAGTCAGAAAGAAGTGCCATCAAAACGCACACCAAAAATCGACCGAACCATAGCTCTATCATACCTCTGCATCCTCAGAAAGACCGAACCCAGAATTCACTCAGATGTAACCTGGCACTACGGACATAGATGTTGTAAATTCGACCCTGAATAATAAGTGAAAGTGAATAACAGGTCAAAATGGGAACAATCGCACAAAACTTTCCTCATGCAGATCGTAAACGTGAGATCGATCTTAATTCACATCCCTCATCAACACAGATCAAATAACCAAGATAGCAAAATGAGTCCACAACTTTTGAAATCGTTTCCCAGAGACCCAGTCTATCTTAATTGGACGAGCAGTACAAGCACATCTTTTACAGAGATCATTTTTAATAGGGGTAAATCTTCCTCTTGTGAACCTAACGATGATAGACTGTGTAGAATAGAGTTGCTGCTGATGATGATGTAGCCGTCATAAATAATGATCTATTTTCTGTCTCGGAGTAATGTTCCTGTTAAGCAATCTGGTTACACACTGACCAATCAGCTTGCAGGGTGCATTGATTCCATCTGTCCCCTGAAGAACTACTTCAGTCCCTTTGGGAATCACGGTCGGTCAGCAGAAAGACTCCTGTAAGAAACGAGGAAACACTTCTACATTCTCTCTCCGGCTTCTGGCCACTGACATGCCAGCACCTATTATCTTTGCCTGAAGATATCTGCTCAGACTTTCGGCAGCCCAAAGAACTTCCTATTTTCTTCTTTCGGACACTGTTCAACTTTCTTCCACCTATATCAAACGGTATAGGTAACTTTACTGAATAAACTTTTTTCGTTGTTGTAAAAAAGGTTTTGTTATTTCCTTTTGTGCGACGGTTTTCGTGAATCAAACATAATACATAAGAGTTGGTATTAACCCTAACACCCACTCATAAGACCAGCTCTTACACTAACCCTAACCTATTGATAAGACCAGCTCTTACCCTAACCCCAACTTACTGATAAGACCAGCTCTTAACCTAACCCACTGATACGACCAGCTCTTACACTAACCCTAACCTATTGATAAGACCAGCTCTTACCCTAACCCCAACTTACTGATAAGACCAGCTCTTAACCTAACCCTAACCCACTGATACGACCAGCTCTTACCCTAACCCACTGATAAGACCAGCTCTTACACTAACCCTAACCCTAACAGTTATACTAAATTAGAAGAATACCCATCCCAGGACGGGTAAAATTAATTCTGCGAACAGTTTTACACTTTTTTCTTCAATTTTCTTATCTTTTTGTTTTTGCTACCGGATGCCAGACATTCATCTGCTATTTTAGAGACTCCAACCGAGAGATCTTTTTAAGATTCTAACCGTCCCATTAAACGCAATGTTTGTATCTCTCTTGCGAACAAGATCTCTCTCACTCTGTCTATTTCACTTTCTTTTCTTTTTCTTTCTCTAAACCACGAGTTTTGCCTATACCAATCCGAGAGACAAAACAACTAATCTATAAAAAATACCTCTTTTTATCCTTCCTTGGTCTTGGGTGAGAAACAAGAATCCGGCACTTGCCTCGTTTTGGGCAGGTATATCCGGCGTTGCCCAGGGCTCTCTCTTCCCCAGTCACGTCCCCTTCACCACCCCCTCCCCATTGCCACCCTTTCCCCCTGGCGACCCTCTCTCCGTTACCTTCTTTTCCCTGTTGCCTGGGGCGAAACTGCCCATTCCCTGGTTGCCCCTTCACCTCCACCCCCTCCCCGTTGCCCAGAGCAACAACTGTATCTTCCCCGGTCACCCCCTCTCCCTCCCCTCCCTCTCCATTCCTTGAGCCAAAAACTGTCTCTTCCCTGGTCGCCCCCTCCCCCCTCACCTCGCGGCAAAAGTGACATATTTGGGCGATGATGCATGTTCTGTGTCATTTCATGATAACTTCACTGACTTTTGCTTCACAAATTTACCATATCCACAAACACCGATTCACCTTCTCTTACTTTCGCATGGTAAGTCTCCATCACTTGATTTTAATGAAAACAAGCCGCACGTTCGTGGTCCCCCTCTATGTGACTCGATGTGGCGAGTGTAAAATGCAATAAATTTGGGCAATTTGGGGCATTTTTTACCCCCCTTTGACCCTCTGGGGGCGCGAACCAGAATTTTTCTGAGGTCAAGGATGTTCATTTTATATCCAAGAGAATTGCCTCTACATTTTGGCCAAGTTTCAGAGAAATTGAATGGATGGATCAAACGTTATGGGAGAAAAGGGTAATTTTTTGCCATTTCGGGGTCTTTTGACCCCCTGGGGGGCTAACCAGATTTTTTTTCAAAAATCGGAGAATGTCATTTTCTAACCTGACCAAAGTTACAACTTCATGCAAAATTTCAGAGAAATTCAATGGATGGTTGCGGAGAAAAATCCGGACGGACGGACACGCCTCAAAATATAAGTCCCCCTATTTATAAAATCGGGGGACCAAAAATAAATACCCTTTTTTATGCAAAAAAAAACAAAATAAAACACAAAGTCTATACTATAAAGTGAAGCCTACGCCAGTTTCAGAGAAAAAAAACTGCTATTCAACAAAAAAACATCTCTTTTTATCCCTCCTTCGTCTCGGGTTAGAAACAGGAATCCCGCGCTTTAGTTACGCAAAATAAGAAAACACAACGTCTATAAAGATAAGAGAAAAAGTATCAAAATGCAATCAAGGCCAAAGACAGAAGTTACTATTTCTGGAGTGGCAAATGGTATAGAGTGTTGTGTTTTCAGGTCACTCAACGTTTTGTGTAAATTTGATGCTCAACAGAAAATACATGCCACACCCGGACGTTTATTTATATGAAATAAATTGTTGAATATTATATCACCACAACATAGTATTAAATATAAATAAGAGAAAAGAAACTATTGTCAAAACTAAAGATAAAATCAAGGAATAATAGACTCGGTTATCTAACATATAAAGTTATCTTGCTGGATTTTCAAAGTTAGTAATTACAGAGACTCTATTTAACGACTATCACATTATTTACTATATTTTAATCAGAATATTAAACCTTAAATGCTTTATTTTTTATATTGGTTTGAAAAAAGTGAAAAACGTTTCATAGGGGTTAATATAAAGTAGTATAAATAGTTTTTTGAAAAAAAAATTATTGAAGAAAAATAAATGATGTTGCAAATGTGCAACAAATGGCATAAAATTCTACACGTATAACAAAACACTACAATATATGCATCTAAATAATCATAATACATAAGAGAATCATAAAATATTTTTCACTTACTATTATATAATGACCAGATTTAAAAGTTTACGCTCTTAAATTAGGCAGATGACACCTCGATGACACTCGCCCTTGACATGGAAGATACTGATATTTAGTGTGCTGATGCAACATCATACTAATACCTACTCACACTTGCCAACAGGCTTGTTTCAAATGTGAAACAAGTTGCAGTTTGACACATTTTCGTTGAATATTATATTAAATAGGCATTTTCTTGGAATGCGTCATATTTGAAACAAAAAGCATTTGACATATCGATACTTGATTCAGACTAGCCTATTGTTTCGTTTTGTCTTTCTCCTATGTTATTGGCACAAATATATCTTATTTCACATCAGTTTTTTTTTCTGAAATAATCATTCTGATTAAAAGATTTTTTAGAGTGGATACCTTTCCCCTTACTTAGCAAAAATTCTCAAAGATTAAAAGAAAATAATAATGTAATGAGTTATTTCCCTTGACTGCTGCAAAAAATAAATATCTATAAACACTTTATATTTTTAAACATTAAAGGGAAGTTTCTACATTAATTAAACATTATTATTTGTGTCATGTGGAACGTGCAGTCGAATTTAAATTATGATAAAGAAAAAACTATATTTTATTAATATTACTAAAACGAGAAGAATCTATTTTGTTATGTTTTATTTTTTAATTTTACCTTTAAGCCAGACAATCTCGAGAGAAAGGTAAACGATATTTCCTGTGAACCTCCCTCCCTCACCTATCTTAACCCTTACGCATGCCCTGACCCTAAGTGAAAGTACATGTCACCTTTATAAGGTAATTCAGAAACCCCGCTAAAACACCCACGACAAACGCCCATGCACACCGGTGTCAATATATACAAAGAGAGAGCAAGTCAGAAAGACAGTCAGCAACTGAATGCAGATCTGAGATCATTGCTGTACATTCTGTGGCAGTAACTGATGAAGAAGAAGAAGAAGAATATAAGGATGAGGAAAATACATCGCCCAGGTCCTGATGACTTTGTGATCAACCGTGAGTTAATTCTGTCACTGTCAAGAACATTTTACTTTCTCGCTGAGAAATATGATTTGGATATCCCACGTAAGGATTATGTAGTGCCGATCGAGACGCAGAACTCCAACCCCCCATCCGTGTGCCTGATTTTTGTTGGATGTATATTTTGGTACATGTTTTGACTTTTGCAACCAATGATTATTGTGAATCTTGGATAACTGAACTTTCCTACTCCCTTGGCGAGCGTAAAGTGTAATTCCTTGACTGTTGAACTTTTCAACTCTCATGGGAGTGCGTCTTGTGCCATTCGTTAGTTTAAATTATAACTAATTTTCTCTCTTTAATTGTCTGGACATGATTTTGTTCTTAGATTTTGTTCGTCACTAGATAACTTTAAGTAGTGTCCCATTCCCTTAAAATATTACTCTGTTCTTTTTGTTATTTTGTTTCATGCCTGCTTACCCTTTTTTTTATCTTCATGTAAATAAATATTTGTTTTAAATTTAACTTGGTGTTCGAGTCGTCTCTTGCCTCTTCGTTATTTTTCCTTATTTCTATGTGATGTCTTGAACTGAAGAATCCCTTCACCCTTATTGATATAGACCCTATGGACATACAAGCCAATTCCAGACTTATTTACTTTTATTTTTATTTATCCTTATCACGTGCTCACTGTCGTGATCCCAACAAAGGCTGTACTATTAATCAATTAACGTCAAATAATGAAACGATCTTTTTAAAATTCTTATTTCACAAAATAATTTGATTACGAAATTAAAATCACCAAAATTTATTTCCGTTGCTTCATCAAAAGGTCAGTTACCTTTTCTTTTACACCAGTGTACAGCTAGTAATTTTTAAAAGGATTCGGTTAGATTTAACAGAGGGTCTAGTACCACAAAATATGTAAGTCATACATTTTCCCAGAAATAAATATCTTAATTAAAAAAATTGTTAAATCAAGGGAGGCGGGAGAGCGCTCTATCCCTTAATAGACTTCAAGAATGGGCTATGCTGGAAATCTCATTTCTTTGATCAATCATAACTCAAAAACCAATAAACCAAATTATTTAAAACTTTGCACAAAATTTTCATTTGATAGGTTCTATAAGTGTGTAGAATTTCAGCATCATTAGTCAAGGCAACCCAGAGATCCAGAAAGTTCAATCATGAAATCATGTTATCTGTGTGTACGTACATACGTATGTATGTGCCACCTTGTATCTCATCAACTATTTGATGGATTCAGCTGATTTTTAGTAGAGATAGAGGTTCTAGGGTCTAGTTAATGGCATTTTAATTTCAGTTTACCATATACCTTAGTTTTCCAGAAAATTCAAAAAAAACATTAAAAATGACTAGTATTCATACATATATCAGTTACGAGAAGGCATTGTATTGAGGCATAGCCTTTACAAAAGTAGTGACATTCCATGAAAAATGCCAGTATACTGAAATCATATGCCCCTAATAGGGTTAAGATGAAAATTCATATACACTAAATGTACAAAAGCAAGGAAATTCCCAAATGTTTACATTTTTATTGCCATTAAGGGTATGACTACATATCAACCAAACCATTTCATTATCACATCACTACAGTATAAATCTCTATGCATGAGTGGATGAAGTGTGTGAGGTGCGCTGAAGAAAAATTCCTACCAGTAAAATACATAGCCCTGTTGTGCTTGCATACCCTTAATGACAATAAAAGTGTAAAAATTTGGGAATTTCCTTGCTTTTGTACATTTAGTGTATATGAATTTTCATCTTAACCCTATTAAGGGCATGTGATTTCAGTATACTGACATTTTTCATGGAATATTATTAAAATTTCAGAAACTGTGGCTGTCAAATAAGTGGTTTCTTTTTAGGTTAAATCGGTTGTACAATCAAGTTTTGAAATGGCGAAATACACTTTTAACGGTCCCTTAGACTATACATTGACTTTTTAACGGTCCTTTTAAAATTAAATTTTATTTTTGTTTAAAGTAATTTCAACTTTTAATTGAAGCCCACCATGTTGATTACTGAACTTGCTCAGTAGTTCAAATTTTAGGGTTAGGGTTGACAACTTGTGTCAATGATCAAAAGGAAAAATCAAAGTCGTAAATGGTATGACAGATGGTATTTACTTCCTTCCCACTGCAGGAAGATGTGACACAAGGCCAGGAAGGTGAGAGATATGAAAAACCAGCACACGAAAAGAGTTAGCTTGTAAGGATCAAGGAAGACTGTTACATACCGTCCCGGGAATAGGCCGTGGCAGTGAACCACGCTGCTGCAACAAAAAGCTTCATGACTGACTCACTAAACAACAATCTTATTACACTTTTAAGCTCTGTTTTATTTGGCGTTAGTTATCCGTCGGCTTGGAGATATCTACTAACGTCGAGAGAGAGACCAAATTACTGCTTTCGTAACTACCTATCAATTAAGTCCTTAGCCATTCGTGGAGGGGGGAAAAGAGATCTTTCGCCTGTATTTTCTTAGGGAATTAATTCCCCTAATCATGTTGCAGACTAGATCGTGAATCACGTCTGTTCGACTCGCCTCCAAAACCCAGACTAGCAAAAATTGCTTCCCACTCAAAAGCCCGTGACGTCACAGAGCCTCTATGCGCAGGTGCATTCGTCACAGCCTGACTCCTTTGAACCCCCGACCTAAAAGGTCTCATCAAAATGGTGGTCCGTCACGTTTGTGAGCTCCAACCGTGAGAACAACCCTATTCTGCACTCGGCTGTACAGGTCCACCCGCACTAAATCGCGCAAGCCAAACCAAACGACTTCCCACAGATACGCCCACCTCAAGTTGCGTCCGTTCCAACAAGACATTCATATTTATCGGATGATAAAAGAAAATGGCTCAATTTACATCGTACGACTGATCTATTGGATCACAAATCTTTTAAACAAAATATTTTTTGTTACTGATATCCGCAATGAACTTCAAAGCAGCATCAAGGGAAATCAATAAGTTTTTTCTTCTTCCATCAACAAAGGATTTATCATGGAAATTCTTTTTATACAACAATTGCAGATTTTTATCAGCAAGAAATGATGTTAAAAAAAAATCCATATAGAAACAAAATAAAAGATTAAATATAAATTCTTGAAGTTTATATTTGTTTCTATGTTAGTTTGTAACGATGAGAGAGGACAGTCTGTCGAGCTTCTTCAACTCCCCTTTCCCGCTGCTGCATTGGTTGTATGAAGTTAAGATTAACATACACACACCAGAGGCCATTCTATAGGATCAATGTCTTTCCTGCTCAGTAGATCATTGAACTGAGACAACTAAAGCAACTATTGTTAGACTAACCCTCTTTTTAGATGGACCGAGATTCAGTAGATAATTGAATGTGGACAACCAAAGCAACTATCGTTAGACTAAGCCTATTTTCAGATAGACTGAGATTAAGTAGATCATTGAACTTGACAACCAAAGAAACTATTGTAAGACTAACCCTCTTCTCAGATAAACTGAGATTCAGTAGATCATTGAACTTGGACATCCAAAGTAACTATTGTGTACTAACTTTCTTTTCAGATGAACTGCGATTCAGTAGATCATTGAACTAGGACAACGAAAGCAACTATGGTTAGACTAACCCTATTTTCAGATAGACTGAGATTCAGTAGATCATTGAACTTGGACGACCAAAGCAACTATTGTGTATTGTGTATTAACCCTCTTTTCAGATGTACTGAAATTAAGTAGACCATTGAACTTGGACAACCAAAGCAACTATTGTTAGACTAACCCTCTTTTCAGATAGACTGAGATTACATAGATCATTGAACTAGGACAACGAAAGCAACTATTGTTAGACTAATCCTCTTTTCAGATGTACTGAAATTAGTAGACCATTGAACTTGGACAACCAAAGCAACTATTGTTAGACTAACCCTCTTTTCAGATAGACTGAGATTACATAGATCATTGAACTAGGACAACGAAAGCAACTATGGTTAGACTAACCCTATTTTTAGATAGACTGAGATTCAGTAGATTATTGAACTTAGACAACCAAAGAAACTATTGTGTATCAACCCTCTTTTCAGATGAACTGAGATTAAGTAGACAACCAAAGCAACTATTGCTAGATTAACCATCTTTTCAGTAGATCATTGAACTGAGACAACCAAATTGACTATAGTTAGACTAATCCTTTTTTAATATGGATTGAGAACTAACCCTATTTTTAGATAGAGGAGCACATCTTTATAAGCACCATAAACAAACAAATAGGCAACAAATAAATGTTACTAAAGGCAAGAGGAGTTACTCTTGTACTCACTTGGATAAGTTATTTGTGTTTTAACTTATATTACAGCGTTTTGTCGTTAAAAAAAATACCATGGTGTCCACCTGTTCAGTTAAGACGGGAAAAATGGCTGTTCATGAGCCCAGCACGGGGATTCTTTATAATTGGTGAAAAATCGAAATTAAGCAAAATATCGTTAGAAACACATTTAATAAATGTTACCAATCGTGGGAAAATGTAATGTTCTACAAATATTTTGCTTAATTTTCATTTTTCGAGCGATTATCGAAAATCTGCAATTTCAGCCATCTTTTTCATTTAACTGAACAGGTGAACACCAGAGGTTTTTTGGTTTTTTTTAACAAAAAACTGTTTAAAATAAGTTAAAACACAAATAAACGTATCCAGGTTAAAAGAAGAGTAACTTATCTTGCCTTTGGTAACATTTATTTGTTGCCAATTTATTTTGTTTTACCCCTTTTTCGTTCTGTTAGCTGTCGTTATAAATACCCAAACAGTGTTTATTAGTAATAAACGCTGTTTTAACCGATTTTTTGCTTTTTTTAGCCGTTTTAATAACATTTTTCATTATTATATTGCAAACATTAATCTTGGTCAAATGAGATTCATTTTTATTTTTTTTTAACTATTTTAATTTTTATTTACAACTAATGTTGAAGTATTTAATATTCTCTGTATTAATAAAATTAATCGTGTGTCTTTGTTTCTCATCTCGTCTCTCTCTCTCATTCCTTACTTAAAAAGCGCCAATCTGCGCATAACATTGACCGGACTATACTTATTTTAACGTTTTAGAATTTGACGTGCCTTTCTTCTATCGTGATTCGGCCCCTTGGGGTTAATACCATGAAAATGAGGAAGAAGAAAAGAAAAAACAACTATAAGACAGTCTTGCCTGACAAAGTTATTCTACAACGAAAGCTTGCAAATAAAAAAAAATAATTAAATAAATGAATTTTTCATTTAAATTGCACGTTGTGTTGATTTTCAAAATATTTCACTTAAATACATTTTATGCGTGCGTCAAAGATGTTAATTTCCTTATATATATATATATATATATATTTATATGAATAAAAATAGGGATAAAATGATCTGACGTAATGAAAAAGGAAAGCCAAAACATATATTATTTATGTATTCACCAACGTTTCGTCTTTATTGTAAGACTTCGTCAGGATGAAGAAAAATGAAGAAAAAATCATACAAACATAAATTTGATTTGCCTGCAGGCTACGAGCTTCAGCCGGTTTGTGAGTAAAGAAAATTTTTTTGAAAGTGAGAAGGCAAAAAAAAATGCGCGGTAGTAGTAGCAGTTTATAGAGTTTGGGGGAGAGGGGGGTAGCAATGTGCTGATTGAAATCAGTTTATGACTTTAGCCTTGAAAGAAGAACGTTTGGCTAAGGGTTGTCTGGGTCACCGTGTCAGGCGAATTGTAGGGGTTGATGGTGGAGGCAGCGAAGTCTGAGCTAGGACGTGGGAGGGTATCCATATTTGACATCCATATGTGTGAGCACGAACGCATATTCACATTGATACAAATAAATAAGTAATAATATAACTTTGATAAATATACATTTTTATTTACTATTAATCGAATATTTAATCAAATATAAAAATAAGAGAAAATGTGAAAAAAAAAGGGTTGGTGAGAGAGATACTCGCTGTTTGTGGGTTCATAAATATATCCGACAAACAAATATAGAGGGATGGGTTTATGGTCAGGAAGGGGGGTAGGAGGTGGTTACAAAACCAATATATTCAGGTTGACTAGTGTGGTAGTGCATTACTTGAATCAGCATAGACCTGACGCTGGATCCTCCTCCAGCAGAGAAATTCGTTCTCTGCCCCATTACGTATAGTTACCAGATCCCTGACTGCTGCTGGCTCCCTTCTGGGTATCGCCCCTAAGATATTTTTTCAACATATTGCAAAAAAATATGAAGGGAATTTTTCCCTTTCTGCGGACCAAAACCGATCAGCTAATGTAGTATTCCAACTTCTTTGTCTACACCAGTAAGAAGTTCGGCTAACTGTGTGGTTGGTATGGCCAATGACGCTGAGTAAGAGACACGGACCCGCGATGACGAGACAAATCATGTCATCAGGACGAGCAGACGATACCTCCTAAAGGAGAAACTCTGAAAAAATTCCACAGTTACCATATTCCTTCTGACTTTTTTGTTTGTCAAGCACACGGATGCACCTGGGGATGGTTCTTTCTCTTTGAGATCTTTCACCTGTTCCTGATAAGTGACTTATTTTCCCATGAAGCAAGACGGCACTTGATCAACATTATTCTCAAAATCTGACTTCTATAGAATGGTCTCCATATTCTGTCACCGTGTATGGCAGCAGGAACATTATTTTGAAGACAATAACCAGACCTTTCTATATTTTCAAGGCTGGAACGCAACTGTTACCTTTTAAGGGGCAATGAGTCTTGACCGCATGCATGGGGGAAGGTTTTGGGAACAAGTCATGTCATCGGGCGAGCGGACGAAAGCACCTAAAGTAGAATCTCTGTTATTCCTTTTTCTTCTGTCAAGCACACGGCTGCCCCCTCAGGATTGTTTTCACTTTGGGACCTTCAATCTGTTTCTGATGTTGGAACCTTATTTTCTGCAAAGTAAAACGGACATTGGAGTAAATCAATACACTAACTACTTTAAAACTTTGACTAATACTCAGTCAATTTTCTATTTTAACGATTTTGGTTTTACGAAAATGATGGTTAAACTTGTTAAGTTAAACCCAAACGTTACCCATGCTCGTTACAAGTATCCTATAATTTACTGAACGTGGGACCGCATCTGTTGGCTATTTTAAATTGTGTACATTTTTCAGTACTCTTTTACTTTGCTATTATGAAAGTTACGTACCCAATGGTGAAGGTACAGAGAGCCCAGACCTCTTAAAGAGGGTTTCTAAATGATAACTAAATCACTTGAAGGCCAATTAACGTGGGGTGAATTGTTAACTATTCTCTTCTTACACCGTAAAGTCCCATAAATTTGGAACGTATACGAAGCTTGAATTTTTTTTATTCGTACGAATATGACTGAGGGAGTTGTTTTGCATGACTTGAGTCTATTTTTTGCACATATCTATTGTGAAAAAAAAGTTGATGGCTATACCTACTGATGGGAGTGAGGCCTTCGGAAGTGGGCACCACCAAAGAGCGAAGTTGGACGAGTATATTTATATGGTCAGGAATAGGGGTAGGAGAGATAGTTACAAAACCTATATATACAGGTTCTACCATTCTCTTATGGCAGGGTGTTATTCGACTCAGTGAGGACCAGACCTTTTGATTTTGTTTCAGCAGAGAAATTCGTTCTCGGCATTGTTACTCATTGTTACCAGACCTTAGGTCGCTAAAAGAGCATTTGTTGCCTTCAGGGTATAGCCTGGAAATATTTTTTCAACACTATTGAGGAGTTCAGGGTGGGGCGCTTAAAGAGTATTTCTTTTTGCAACCCCTTGTAGCAGACACTACTACCGGCCAAGTAGATATTTGTTGCGACTTCTTTTCTTTCTTTGTTTGCTCAACCCTTCTTCGTCTCTGAGATAGAAAAGAAGAGGTGATCTTGTGAAAGCACGTTGACCAAAGGCCAGCTTGACCACGCGTGATTTGACTGCCTATAAAACAAGTCGCACACTCTCTTTTCGCTTCTTTTTCTCTTCTGCTTTCGGCTGACCGCACACGCAGGACATCGTCGTCCCCCCTACCGGCTCGACTGAGGAGGTGGCGGAGGCAAAAGTAAAAAAGTAGGTAATCTCTTTTAATTCCTACCACGAATAACGAACTATTCTTTCAGGTGCACATACATTACAATTGCCACAAAAAATACATCAAACACGCTCGCATATATGCATTCCTACAAACATGAACTTAAACAAACCGAACATTTCGCTCGTACACGTTCGTACAAACGGAACTTTTCACTCCTTAAAAATGAACTCTGTAACTGATAGCTTTACAAAACGTCTTAGTTAAATAAATTGTTTTGTTTAATATAAATGTTTTACTCTAATTATTGATTTTACAATATACCATTCTTGTGTGTAGCTTTATTATTCCTTCGCTTTCTTTCTAATATAATTTCAGATATAATAATAATGTTTTCTTTCTTCCCTTTGTTTGTTTTATTCTTTTAATTTTATCCACACGTGGTCGGGCTACTTCGAACAGTGGGAATGACATGCTGCTATAAAGGCATCTCTCCCACAACCTTTGTTCGAACCAACCCCCGGCCATACCCTCCTTCTGGGTATCACCACATAAAATAGTTTAACAAAAACTAAACAATTTTTGGTGCTTCTGCCGTTTCACTATGACATGTTATGCTTCTCTTAAAAAAACAAATAGCTAAAGAAATGTATAAACTTTGTTATGTACTTACGTGGTAGCTAAAAAGAAGACTGTACACCAAAATTACGCAGATTCATCCAGTATTTATTAAATTACAAATAAAAAACGATTTTATCTATATGTCGCGATTTTTCTTATATTTTGACTTTTCTCCGAAAGTTATCTCCCTTGTCTACTGAGTTTGCTGAAATGTCTCCCGGTACGTAAGATCGCTTTTTATTGTATTTTTTCTTATAATTTAATAAATACTGGATGAATTTGCATATCTTTTTCTGTACAATCTTATTTTCAGCTAACACGTAAGTACATAACAAAGTTTATACATTTCTTTAAATATTTTAATGTCATTGTGAAATAGCAAGAAGCACCCAATTTTTTTATCCTTTTTTTTAAAATGTCAACATGACTATATTTTTACTTATTTTTCTCCAATGCCTCCACCTGGCCAATGACGAGCAAATAGTAATAAATAAATTTAACATTTCTCATTTATTTCCGGTAAATAATACATCGTGTTATTTTGCCCCGACACCGGTTGCAATGTGAGACAAAACTAATCGCAAATATTTGGCAGCAATTATAAAGCTAAAGAACTTCAATATATCGAAAAAGTGTAGCTAAATTTAAAAAATAACAAATGGAAGATAAGCAAACCGATTGAAAATGTATTTGGTATCGAGCGGGAAAAATATATTTTGCGGAAAGCAAACAAAGGGAGACTACTCTATTGGTTTCCCCTCGTATCGATTATCTCCCTTACTATTCAAAACTTTAAACCTAGAATAATGAGAAAAAAATACTTTTTCTCGCATTTCAAAACAAATAAAAATATATGAAATTCAAGCAATTTCATTTAAAAGGTTTATCGCCAAAAAAAACATTGCGTGACAGTAAAAGTAATAAAGGCTACCAACCTTAAAAATCGCGAATAAAATTCTACGGTAAAGTCGCAAAAGTTGTCCCGCTCAATAAAACAATCTCATTCAAGGGACGTCACTCTAAGTGATTATTTATTTTAAAATTAATTTCTTTATGAAACACTTCTGCCATGACATTTTTTAAATAGCCAAACAATTAGCTGATATAGTGTTGAAAGAAAATTCAAATCCGCATTTATTTAAAAAATTCTGTTGTGTGAGAAAAATAAGTTAACTGGCTTTCGTGTCATGAGGTTCGGTGGTCGGAGGAGGGTTGGGTACTTTTGGCTTGCTCAGGTCGAAACCAGCAGCCCCCCCCCCCCCGCGACCCCGGCGCCAGCATTTTGGCTCACGTGACTCAATCGTAGTCACTTATAAACAGAATAGTCTTCCGTATTAACAATTAGCATATATTCCCCCCCCCCCATGCATTTTGTTGTTGTTTATTGTTTTGTTACCTTACGAAATAGAATGAAGGTTGATGGATTTTTACCCCCCCCCCCCCGCGATCCCCGGCGCCAGCATTTTGGCTTAGTGTTCATTACGAAGACTATTCTGTTTATAAATGACGACGATTGTGTCACGTGAGCCAAAATGCTGGCGCCGGGGGTCGCCGGTGGGAGGGGGGGGGTAAAAATCTATCAACCTTCATTCTATTTCGTAAGGTAACAAAACAATAAACAACAAAAAAAATGCATGGGGGGGGGATATATGCTAATTGTTAATACGGAAAACTATTCTGTTTATAAGTGACTACGATTGAGTCATGTGAGCCAAAATGCTGGCGCCGGGAGTCGCGGGGGGGGGGGGCGGGGTGTGCCGGGGGGGTAAAAGTGCCACCCGTCGAAACCCAGGAACGATTTTAGTTCTGTTTTTATACCTTTTCCGGATAGTGAGTAAATCGCATATCAGTCGATTACTGATTATTTAAGGGAATTTTTCTTTCTTACGGGGGGGGGGGGTCTGTTTTTGAAAGTTCTGGCGACAGTTACATTTCGTGAAAGTTCCTTTGTTCACTTTTGAAGAGTTCTTGCGAACAAGATCAGAACCTTTTTGCTTTCGGTACTTGAATTGGGGTTGCAATGTAGTAACAATATTTCGCAACGTTTTACACCCGACCCGACTCTGATCTACGAACTATCCCTTGGCGTTGAAGGAATTTTACTGACATTTGCTAAATAGTTTCATTTTGAATAAAAATTAATTTTTTCATTCATTGTTAATTTCTTGTCTTCATGAAGACCTTAATTACCCCTTAATTTCATGGACGAAAATGACATTTAGAAAGAAATAACAACCTGAAGATATGAATGAAAAATACATTTTTTATGCAATAAATATCGAAAATTTGCAACAGAAACAATTTTTTTTTAAGATATGCATCAAGCAGAAATAGTTCAAAGAAAAGTTTAAAAAATAGGTAGAAAAAATTTTTTGTTGCAAATTTTCAATTTAATGCTTACTGATTATTTGTAATTCTATTGGATTCTCCATTCTGATGAGAAGAGCAATTCTTTGAAAATCCAGCCCAAAAAAGGCAAGTTGCCTCTGTAGATGTAAGGGGCTACTGAGAATTATTTGTAAAACAAGCAAAAGGATGCAACATTGCGGAAATGGGACAGGGTCTGAAGCTTGGTGGATAGTGAAAGACCTATTAGATTAACAACTCTTTTTTAGACCCTGTCTAAGAGGGAGAGACTGGTGTATGGTGCATGGTACATCAGCCCAGATGACACACGGACTTGGTGTGATGGGTAAAGTTAAGGAGAGATATGTGTTTTTTGATGACTTTTAAGTTGACATTTAATTTAAATTTTATTCTTGTTTTACTCGATTTCAAGATCAAATTTCTACAAAGCCATCATCCGCCCATGCGTGGAATATTGTCACATCTAGGCTTGTGCATCAACCACTAGTCTCTCCCTCTTAGACAGGGTCCAAAAAAGAGTCGCTAATTTAATAGGTCCCTCACTATTCACCAAGCTTCAGCAATGTTGCATCCTTGTGCTACTTTAATGGATTATGCTCTGATGAACTAGCTGCTCTGGTGCCCTCTCGACGTAAATACACCCGGCCAACTCGACAATCAGCTAGATCTCATCTATTCACTGTGGAGATCCCCAAATGCCGGAGGGCTTCCTACTCTAATAGCTTTTTTTCTCGAGCTGCCAGCCTTTGGAACTCCCTCCTTGCTCCCCTGGCTTTACTTTCATGCAGAAATTTAAGTCTAATGCAAACAAATATCTCGCTGCACAACTCCCCACTTAGGATGCCTCCCTATAATTTCTGGCCCCTAATCCACAGTAGCCCCTTACATCTCAATGACAATGTGCCTCCTTGTCTGGGGTGAGTTTAAGTTAAAAAAAAAAAAAGAAGGATGTGCGTCATTTCTGAGTGGTACATTGCCCCACGTTTACATTCACGCCAAGATGTCAGTGTTAAAAGTCATAAAAAAGCACATGTCCTTCCTTAACCTTACACTCACCTTAAGTCCGGGTGACAATAAAAACATTATCTCACTGTATGTCTGCTTTATGTTTTTGTTTTTGTAGTGCACAATTTCATGACAAGGTCTGATTTGTCGTTAGATCCTGGACAAAATATCATGTGACCCTAGCAGTGTTTTTTGGAGGGGAGGGGAGAGCAGTAATTTAGTGCCACGATTGACCAAAGTATCAGAATTCTTAATATGTATTTTCTAGTTCACCTCGAAATATAACAAAAATATCCATTGTTTTTATAATCAGTTAAAATGTTAAAAGAATTCACTTAAAATACCCAATTTTCCAACCTTTTTCTACAACTCCAGTAATTTGTGAATATTTTATCTATGTTTTCACCAATTGGATATTATAGACGAAATATAAGTATATTAAACTATACACGATCCTTTTTTTTTATAGAAATCGCTCCAGACAAGGCATGAAGCCACTTGATGTAAGGAGCTAAAAAAAAATTACCACTTCAATGTCAAAAACTAGCCAACGATAAGTGTTAGATAAATAGATTCCGACCCAGAAAACAGCAATTCTTCCCCCTTTGTCAGAAACACCGCCCACTAAATGTGAGGACTAAAGGACAAAATAAGGGAAGCGAAAGTTATGAGGCTGCCGAAAGTAAATCCACAATCAACTTTCTACTCTCTAAAATATATTATCATAATAGTTTATTAATTCCAAGGTAAATACAGCTAAAGGTTTTTGATCATATGGTAACATAATCATTCAGTCCTTAAATATACGTCTCCCCAATCGACACATGTCGAATCCCTTATATAGTTAATGTGAACAATTAACACATCATACCTTGTTTTGTCTTTTCTTCTCATAACGGTGCTTATCATTGGCTGCACGCATTTCGTCTCTGTCAACATTTGTAGGCTGCAAAGAGCTAAAATTAACTAATTCTGAGGATTCAAGTCGAATGAACAAGAGGTTTATTGAGTCGCAAGCTGTTCCATTACATTATAGATATATAATTAAAATGGAGTTACTTAACCACACTATCACTTGTTAGTTGTATCACAGCTATGATCGCATCATGGACAGAAAAAGAAAGGAAGGAATGATTATTAAGCATAAAGCTTTTCGAGTTACAAGTTTATTAAAACGTATGTAATTCGCAATCGTTTCTCAATCTCTAAAGACTGAGAGTTACTTTCTAACTCGAATTACCCTGTTTTCCTATGACGTTACTTCTCTATTACTGTATCCCTACTTCCGTTCCCACGTTTTTGATTCTCAGTCACTGCTGACCTTTTGATCTTTGGTCTGTAATATTTTATGTCCTCAAGTCCCATATCTTAACTACAAATATATGTACTATCTAATATTATACTAGCTAACTCGCCTACCTGAATATTTGAAAAATTATTTGGAAGAAAATATATGATTTCTTCAATGTTCATTTTTGTCTTGGTAAATGCTCTCAATTCATTTTGAACAGACCACATGCTTTAAAAATTGACATTTCATTCATGGTTTATTTCTAGATTGGTAAACCTGGCTTAAGTCTAGATACTTTTTGAACGTATGACCCGATGACGCCTGATGATGTATCACATAATTCTTAACAATTGTAATTCTGGTCACTTGAATAAAAAGTATAGCACAACAGACTATTAAATTTAATAGTCAGTGCTCAGCTGTCTGACCAGTTGAACTAGAACTAAATAAACTGTAATCAGAAGCCAGAGAGTTGGTTTATAAGTAGAATGGGATGCTCCATTATGCTTAGATGGACAAGTCTATTCTCTGTGTTCTGATTGGTTGCTAGTCCATAAGTGGATATTCTATGATATAAATATTGCTTCAGTAAAGCAAGAGTATTCCTGTCGACCAGACCACATCTGAAAGTGTCAATTTGATTCAACACAGAAATTTAGCAATTCTAAATTTATTTAGAAACAATGTTTGAAATTACAATCAGGATTGGCATTAACATTTCAAACAACATAAAGTGCAATGCCAGTTTGTATAAAAATAATTCTCGCTTTATTTAAAAAAACATCTGAAAAGAAAAACAAGGGCTGATATGGAAGTTCCCTCAACTTCAACCAATAATGTCATAATACCAAGGTGTTCAGGACTAATCATTTTTTGTTTGTGTCCGAAACTTACTGTATAAGATTTATTCTTTTCCAAAGATCCTTTCCATTCCCAATTCCAATCCCAATTCCAATTTTTTAACTGAATCCAATGGAAACTGTACATGTACATGTTTTCACTGATAATAAGTTCAGATTTGACACTATTTCAAATCCAATCTGGTGCTAGAGTGATTGCAAGAATTAGGAGCAGATGGAGTAATTTCAGAGAACTTTTGCCATTACTTACCAGCAGAGCGTTAACATTGTTGACCAAGGGAAAAGTCTATCAGGCATGTGTATACAGTATGATGATGTATAGAAGTAAAACCTGACCAGTGAGGGTTGAGGACATGCGTTGCATGGAGAGAAATGATATGATGAATGTTTAATGTGAGTCTTAAATGCAAGCTTAGATCTGAAGTTGACCCAGGGGAGTTGAAAGCGCGAGTGTGAATGTAAAGAAGAATTTTAGACAGTTTTTGCTCAATTTTGTAACACGAAAAATTGGGTAGAAAAGTAAACTAGATTTAATAAAAGAAGGCTAACCGGAATTGCATTTCAGCTGGAACCGCAATTCTAATAGTATATATTTTTAAAAAATTTTTGGCATGACGTCAGCATTCAACCTCATTTTTTTTCTTTTAATAAGTACTAATTATTAAATAATGTTGGCCGAATTAATAGATGTATGTTCATAATAACTTTGTTTTACTTTAATTACGTTTGTTGGCAGAGTGAGTGGGAAAAGGCTTAGAGTTAGGGTTAGAGTTAGGGTCGGGTTAGGGTTATACGCTGCCCATTTGATTATTATTTTCGTTTTCGTTTTCGTTTTCATTTTCATTTTCATTTTCATCATCATCATCATCATCATCATCATCATCATCATCATCATCATCATCATCATCATCATCATCAATCTTTTGATTATCGTGAAGGATTATGGACAATGTCAACACGAGTGCCCCCCCCCATTCCAGACAGCTGGCTAGCTGCACGCATGGCAGTCCTCACTGTAGATCTCCACTTTTGTCGATCCTGAGGGTCAGTGTTTAAGCGCCTCTAGTCTCTGCGGTGTCTTCCTCTCTCTCTGTCAGCTCCCCATAAGACAACTTTGGCCGGCAAACTCTGTGCCTACCAGAGCCGTGTAGGTTTAGTGCACAGTTGATTGCACTGCTGGATCTGTCCACGTGGGCATACTAGTGGAGTCTTCTCTCCCTCAAGATGGGATCGAGGTCTGCAAGACCAAGTTTCCGCAGCAACTCACTTGTCCACACGGTGGATGCATCAGAAAAGAAAAGACGCTTGATGCTATAAGTCTTGGTGATTTTAATTAATTTTGTAATCAAATTATTTTGTAATCAAATTATTAATAGTAAAGACCGTAATTATTAATAATAATAATAATAATAATAATAATAATAATAATAATAATAATAATAATAATAATGATAATAATAGTAATGATAATAATAATAATAATAATAATAATAATAATAATAATAATAATAATAATAATAATAATAATAATAATAATAATAATGATAATAATAGTAATGATAATAATAGTAATGATAATAATAGTAATGATAATAATAATAATAATAATAATAATAATAATAATAATAATGATAATAATAGTAATGATAATAATAGTAATGATAATAATAGTAATGATAATAATAATAATAATAATAATAATAATAATAATAATAATAATAATAGCAAATGCCGACTGTGTGGACAAAGAGACGAAACGATAAATCATATAATAAGTGAATGCAGCAAGCTAGCACAAAGGGAATACAAGAACAGACATGACAGCATAGGGAAAGAAGTACACCGGGAAATGTGCAAACAACTGAATTTCGAATATGCAAAAAAACGGTACACACACAAACCAGAAACTGTACTAGAAAACGAAAAACACAAAATCATATGAGATATGAATGTACAAACAGACAAACCCATAACAGCAAGGAGACCGGATATGATAATAATCAACAAGAAAGAAAAATCCTGCAAAATCGTGGACTTTGCCGTTCCAGCAGACCACAGAGTGAAGATCAAAGAGACGGAAAAGAGAAGCAAATATACTGAACTTGCCAGAGAATTGAAAGGAATATGGAACATGAAGAAAGTCAGTATAACACCAATAATCATAGGAGCACTAGGAACAGTCCACAAAAACATGGAGAAAAGACTGGGAGAAATAGGAATCAAAGGGATAACTGAGACCATACAAAGGACAGTAATGATCAAAACAGCTACAATCCTGAGAAATGTCCTCGAATGCGGAAACCAACCCACATAAGCAACGAATGGAGAACAAACACATGGAAGCAGAACCGGGGAAAATACAACCGCATGAGAGAGACGCAAGCATAGGCTGACGCCACGGAAAAAAAAAAATTATGGACAGAGGGTCGAGAAGGGAAAGCGCAAACCAGACCTCCACTGGAAGAGCGCGGACAGCTCTGGGACCGTGGGGAGGCTTGTTGCCACTCGGGCCCCAGAGGGGACCAATGGCCCTTATCAGCGGGAAATCGTTGGTAGGTGGCTGTTGCGATTACCGCAAGGTCATCAGCGGTGATGAACGAAAAGAGGTGGAGCATACTGGAAGTCTGAGGAGACTTGTTGTCACCCAGACTCCAGGGAATACCACAGGTTGTCGGCAGTGGGCAATCACTGACGACGACCAGTGTGATAACTCCTAGTGAGTAAATAATAATAATAATAATAATAATAATGATGATAATAATAATAATAATAATGATAATAATAGTAATAATAATAATAATAATAATAATAATAATAATAATAATGATAATAATAATAATAATAATAATAATAATAATAATAATAATAATAATAATAATAACTCCTAGTGAGTAAATAATAATAATAATAATGTATAATTAATGTGGAAGAAAAAAATACACACATACACAGACACACCTGAAGTCGCATAATTTAATTAATATATATTTATTTTTAAAGAAGTTAAGGTCAAGAACCCAGTATAATTGCACACAATGATTTCCCTTTAATCTGTTCTGGTAAGTAAAGGAAAATATATCCACTCTAACAGTTTTCTCAGCCTGAATAAGTATTTTCAGAAAAAAACTAAAGCAAAATAAAATATATTCATACTAACAACATAGTGGAAGGAAAAAAATGAAAAGAATAGGCTAGTCTGAATCAAATATCGATATATTTGACAGAGAATAACTTTATATGTTAGATGCAGTCATGTTTTTAATTTTAGATAAAGAATTTGTCAATGTAAGGAATTTAAAATTATATTTAAATTTACAAAAGAATGTCAGGTTGCAGATAGCTAAAGAATTTGTTATTGTTATGGAATGTTATTGCTCTTATTATTTACTCACAAGGAGTTCCCACACGAGTCATTATCAGTTATAGCTCACTGTCAATAACATGGAGTCTTAGTAACAAAAAATCTCCTCAGATTTCCAGTACTCTCTGCTTCTTTCGATAACCATTGCAAATCACTTTGCATTCTTGCAGCAACCGTTGACTATTGATTTCTTGTTGATAACGACCATTGGCTTTCTTTGGACTTTGAGTGGCAATAAACCTCCCCAGGATTCCAATATCTTCTGTGCCCTTTCAGTCAAGATCTGGATTGTGCTCTCTCTATCCTACTTGACCCTTCACAACCAGTTTCTGGCAACACCACGTATTTGTTTTTGTTTTTTATATCAGCTCTGGCAGTTTTAATCATTTGGTTTTGGTGCAGCATCATCATCATCATCATCATCATCATCATAATCATCATCATCATAATCATCATCATCATCATCGTTTTAACTCTATCCGGAGGATCTTGTTACATCCGAAAGGTCAAACACCGCAGTAGACGAGTAGGAAACGGGCCGCATTAGAGATGTGGAGAAGCCTATGGCTATCAGATGACCAAAGATCAACACGAAATGGAAATGGCAATTGGGAATAAAAAGAGAAACCACCGGAAAACAAAATTGATGGCTAGTTTTTACCAGAAGTTAAGGTTAAATAAAATGCATTCTGCTCTCGGTAGAATATAGTCAGAACAAGTAGACAAGAAGCTTGTTGGCATGAAGAATAAATAGCATATATATATATATATATATATATATATATATATATATATATATAACTTCTTTGTAAAATGGTAGGAAAAATCCCAGCAGAGTGCTCGATTAATTAAGAATTAAAGTTAAAAATTAAGAGCATAATATTTATTTATTCTGGTACAGAAAAATTAGTACAACATTCGTACCGTCGGTTTCAAGCACGGAAGGTCTTACCCATCAGACAGATGACAACAGAAGCTGAAGAGAGCCAGATGGGTAAGACCTTCCGTGCTTGAAACCGACGGTACGAATGTTGTACTAATTTTTCTGTACCAGAATAAATATATATATATATATATATATATATATATATATATATATATATATATATATATATATATATATATATATATATATAGGGTTAGTCAAAATGCACGCAAATTATGAAGTCTTTATTAAATGTATATTAAATCAAATTAAATGAAACTAAATGTAATGAAAGAAAGCAAAGTTTATAGGATTTATAACATTACACAACAAATGTTCAATCATAACGCCTTCTTCTTCTTCAATCACCAGCTCTGCAAGTTTCACCAAATTATTCACGGCACGCCCAAGTTCATCACAGGAAATATTATTTATCTCTGAAATGATGCCATCTTTGAGCTCATAAGGCTGAAATTGATAGAATACGCGGACCTTCAGCATGCCTCAATAATAGAAGTCCAGTAGGCTGAGATCAAGCGACCTGCGTAGTCACGGTGTTCTGTGTCTCCGGCAAATCACACAATGTTCTTAAAATGTTGAAGCCAGTAAATCACGAGCCAACAACGCACAGTGGGGCACCTCCGTCGTGTTGAAAACCAACAGTCCACATTTTACGCTTACTCTGTAACTGAAGGATGAGATGATCACGAACCAGGGCGGTATAATTCACTTGATCAATTGTTGAGTCGGAGAAACATGGCTCCAATCGATATTAAGAATTAAATGTCATCTATGCAGACAACTTTTCTAGATGCAAAATTTCAGATAAAACCGCTTTTTTTTACAACAAATGGTCAATTTATACCGCCTTTTTCTGCAAGTTTCACCAAATTATTCACGGCACGCCCAAGTTCATCACATAAAAGGAAAAGTTTATTTATCTCTGAAATGATGCCATCTTTGAGCTCATAAGATTGTTAGGCCGAAATTGATAGAATACGCAGGCCTTCAGCATGCCCCAATAATAGAAGTTGGCCACGGTGTTCAATTATACCGCCGCCTTCTTCTTCTTCAATCACCAGCTCTGCACGTTTCACCAAATTACAAATCTTCTCGTTGTCTGCCACTTTTAGCTTTTTTTCTCTCTTGATGAAGCCCACGCAACAGTTGGGCGAAACGTTGAGTTTCATGTCTGCTTTTTTCCATTTTAACCGTTGGATTTATTTTATCATTTTATTGTCATATATATGTATATTTATAAATGTATGTATATAATATTCCATTTCATCACAGGAACTTTATTTACCTCTGAAATGATGCGAACTTTTTCGTCTTTGGAATACCATTCACCACTTGGATCAATTTTCAATCAACATCTTGGGTGTCTTTCCTGAATATGTTTTAAATTGTATGACTTGGATGAATTGTATAGCGTTAACAAAAAGTATGTTTTGGGCTGATATATTTGATGTTTTAAATACTTTTATGTATTTTTATATATATTTTTATATATTTTCAAAGTTTACTTTTATTATCTGCAGTAATGTCATTGCGGTAATGGTCCTCTGAGGAGAAGAATTTCTTTGAAAACTCATGAGTTAAGGACTTTAAGGTACTTTGCCTGAACATTGAATTCTAATAAAATTTGATTCGCACCTTATTTTATTACTTCATTTTATATTATGCTATTAATGCTCTATCCAGTATATTGAGCTTCAGTTTTATCCGAATGTTCACTAATTAAAAGATATTAGTTGCCTCTTATATATTTTGTTGGATTAACTTTATATATATATATATATATATATATATATATATATATATATATATATATTAGTCGGTCGGTCGGTCGGATTTTAAACGTTAGACCTAAATAGCATTTAAGTTGACATATCAAACTTTGATTCTGACAAGCCAATTTTCATTTGTTATTATTGTACAATGTTATTAGCAATATAGAAATGTACTTCGCTACAGTTTATTTTAAAAATTACATTTTAACTAATCACCAGAAAATAAAATTCAGCAAGGCGAATAACTCATATTTTTTAATCTATATAATTAAATAAAGTCGATTTTCCCCGTGCAACTTCAGATATTATAGGAAAATAACCAAGCACTTCATATGCTAATCCTTTTTGACTCCCCCCCCCTACAGCACTTCCTACTGCGTGCTTCACAAAACTATTCTTACATTTTGTCTACTTATGAATATTATTACATTTATTCCGAAATATCTGCTTCTTGCAAATACATCTTCCATAAAGAATGTAGCAAATACTTTCCGTCTCTAATAGTTTTCTCCCACGTAACTCTTCTACACTGGGCCATTTTTAATACAAGGCGAATTGTTTTACAACATCTTTTATTATTTTTATTTTGTTAACTCATACAATTTCCTACACACTACACTAGCTTATAAAATCAATAACAAACGCTCCCTTAAATCCACTTACATTCTACCTTGTTGTATTCGAGGAATAACAGAATATCGGAATGGTTGTATTACTGCAGTGCCCTCCGGTTATTCATAATATATTTAATCACTTTTCAGAATGCAGGAATACATTATCGAACATCTCATATAGTATTCATAATGGCGTCTTATCCTAACGTCTACGTCTTCGTAAGTAACTGTTTTTTTTAATAAAAATCGATGACTAAGTTTGTTTTTGTAGCTAAAACAAAACAGAGAACCACTAAGTTTCATCGACTGTTTCCTTTTTTTATTGAACCCAAAAATCGCTTATTAAGTTTTTGTCTTACTTAAAACTCGATGTCTTATTTTAATGTTTTAACCGGCATTAATTGATTAAAAAAAAAAGTCCTGATATCGATCCTGACCCAGTTTTTGTGAGATTCGACTCGGAAGCGTTCGGCTGCCCTACGCAAACGGCCGAGTGTTGACGAGCCGAATGGTACCAGACGACAATTTTGATACGGTGCTGCGTCCTGTGATTGTAAGTTATATTTTCAAGAAATTTTCTAAAAGAAACAAACAAAAAAAACAATAAAGCAAAACATAGCGAAGTTACTGTTGTTTTTAAGTATTTTCAAACAAACAAGAAAAAAGATTGATTATAAACAAAAAATTAATTATTTGTAAAAAAAAATAATCAATTATAAAAAATTAATTTTATTATTGGTAATAAAAATAAATTTCTAATTATAATTGTAAATAAAAAATAACTACCACTAACCCTAAGTTCGGGGGAGCTTGCAACCCGGACTTAGGGTTAGTGGTAGGATAAGTAAGTTCTTTTACAACTTTTCAGGAATTAAGCGAAAAGCAGCCATTTGTTTTTTACTATATGTAAAAAAACAAAAAACTTCAACACAGTGTCAGCATGTTAAAAGTATACAGGTCGATAGATAATTAAATTTTACCACGTTTTATATTGACGACTGTTAACTATTTTGTACTTTTACCAAGTGAGTACTTATTTTTAAACTAAAAGTGAGAAAACCTAAATCCACCCCACAAACAAAATTTTAAAAGTCGACTTTAGTTTCTTCTAAACAACAGAGTTAATGCTTATTTAAAAATATCGATTTTAAAATAATGGGGGGGAGTGGGCGTAACCGAATTGTTCTTGCTTTGTGCCATATTTCCCCTGGGCAACGACGGAACACAGGTCCTGCTAGTATATTATATGAAGAAAAGTTGTCTGCCCCTGTGTATATGTGTCCAAAAAAGTATAAAAACTACACAAAATACACCCACAAAGATGATATATTCTTTTTCACCATTGCCTCGAACAAAATGCAGGCATATATATATATATTTTTTTTATATTCATTATTTTGATGATAGAGAGAGGGAGAGATAGGGGAGAGAGGTGAGAGGGGGAGAAAATAGAGAGAGATAGAGAAGTTTAAAAAGAATGTTACACACACATTTTACATTTTTCTATTTTGTTTTCCATGTTCCAGGACAACGCTGAGTATCCATGCTAATTAATTACAATTAATAATGAAAGAACCTTCAGTTTGCAGTTTTAAGATATTCCATTAAGCCTAATCGAGAAATCTTCATTGTCAATAAAGAAGTGACCATTGAATCATCATCATCATCATCATCATCATCATCGTCGTTGTCGTCATCGGCTTAACGTCTGTTTTACATACTGGCATGTTTTAAACGGCTTTTAGAAATTGACTTCCAAACTATCTCCGGTCAGGTCTTTATTTATCCCTCTTTCTCTCAAATCGATTCTTATTGCTTCATCCCATCTCTTCCTTGCCCTTCCCCTGTTAATTGACATCTACAAACCCAAGCACTCTCATCCATTCTTTTAATGTGCCCATACTAACGAAGTCTCCTGTTCTGCACACATCTCCCGATACTGTCCTGATTTAATCTTCCTCTGAGATCACCAGATCTAAACTTGTCTTTAAGACTCACATTACACATCCATCGTATCATTCTCATATCATTTCTCCCAATGCAACGCATGTCCTCAACCCTTATCGGCCATGTTTCATTTTGAACTTACTCTATCAACTTTTTTAACTTCAGTTCACCCTAGACAAGGCATACTGCCACTGAGAAGTAAGGGGCTACTGTGGATTAGGGGCCAGAAATCAAAGGGGGCATCCTAAGAGGGGAGTTGTGCTGCGAGATGTTTGTTTACATTACATTTCGACATTTCGACAATTCGGTACAGTCAGGGAAGCAGGGAGGAAGTTCCGAAACTTGATGAACAAAATAACATTTTATTAACAATGGTTCCTTTGACAAAAAACAAACAAAAATAAACATCTAATTACTAACAGTTGTTTAGCTATGGTTTGTTCGTTCTTTATTTGTATATGTGTATTTTAGATTGATTTTCTTCGTCTGAATTTATCGGCTGCCAGTCTTCAATTTATCGTTTGGCAGTTTTCGCTTCATCAACTCTCTGGCGCTTACGTAACCTGTCCGAACGTTGACGACACAAAGTCACGGAAATATGGTGCGTCAGCTATAAGAGTACCGAAAAATATTATGAGATGAATGGAATAAACAAAATGTGATTACTTATGAGGAGGGTTTATGAAAAGTATTTGTTGACATTGGACTTGAAGGTGACAATGCTGTATGTAATGTCAGACCGACAAAACCCCGGACGTATGTTCACAGGGGACATTAAGCACAAAACACCAGTTACTTCTGGCTAGCCTGACTCAGCATTCTAACATGCTTGTAAGTGCGAGAAGTCATAATAAAATGTTATCTCATGGATGGCAATTTTTTTAATTCTAACCTGTGTAAAAGAAAATAGGATGCCGACGATTTACAGAACTTGTAATTTTATTCTTCTTCCATTCTTCGTGCAGAGTTGTAACCTCCACCGAGGAGGTTATGTTTTAGAGTCGAGTTTGCTTGTTTGTCACTCTGTTTGTTTGTTTGATTGTTTGTTTGTGTACAGTCTAGTGTCCCTATCGCTTGACCAATCGTCACCAAACTTGGTCAGAATATAGGTTATGGTATAACTAAGAACTGATTTTTTGGGGGGTATCTAGATCAAAGGTCAAGATCAAGGTCACTAAAAAGGGAGAGTTACCATTTTGTCGATAACTTCAGTTCACTTCATTGTAGAGACTTGCTACTTGGCCTATATTATAGCCAATGAAGTCCCATATCGTATATTGACTTTTGACCTGGACATTTAAAAGTTTGATCATTTCAAATTCCAATTATTCTAAATTTGATGTATGCATCTGATGCTCTTTGATAACGGTAACCACCATGCAAAATATCAGCCTGATCAGATAAATAGTTTTTCAGTTATCAACGTTTCCTTGGGATAATTTTGGGAATACTTCATACAATATGGAGAAGTAAGGCCCAGATCAAACTTTGGCTCATCGTTGTCAAGCAGACTCATGCATTCTCACCACTTATGTTCTTGCTTTTTTTTTTATGTTTTCGTACTTTTATCTTCATCACTGTGCAAAGTAGTGCAAAATAGCCGCCACTAGAACTCGAACACTGCACACCGAGTCTGCAGTCGGCAGCGGTAACCAATGCACCCAACTACTGTCAATTCCTTAAGAGTTATGAAAGTGCAACAAATTAACGGCTTCTTATTTGCTTAATCTAATTCATTTACAAGAATACCAACTTTAGTTTTTGTCTGCCGCAACTCTTTTTTGTTAGCGGACATTTTTTTCTTTCTATATTTTTTTGATTTGTCTTTTTGATGAAAGCAAAATAAAACCACTTTAGGTGAACATCAAAAGGCTAATTCTTAGCTTGCTTTTATATCCTACCAAGACAAGAAGACTCCACCAAGCAATAACCTCGTTCGATGCACCTATCCTGCGGTTTTTCAACCCTGCTACTTATCCCCAACCCCAAACCAGCAAACATATTTCCTTGAAGAAGATGTTGAAGTTTTCTTGTCACTTTCAGTTGAAATGATAAGAAATCATTTTTAAGCTGGAGTCAAGCAGAGTGATTCGAAAAGAAGAAAAAGAGATGAAAAAGAAGAAGAAAAAGAAGAAGAAAAATAAAGAAGAAGGGGGAAGATGGAGAAGGAGGGGAATAGAAGAAGAAGAAGAAGAAGAAGAAGAAGAAGAAGAAGAAGAAGAAGAAGAAGAAGAAGAAGAAGAATGAAGAAATAGGAAATGAAGAAGAAGGGGGGAAGATGGAGAAGGAGGGGAATAGAAGATGAAGAATGAAGAAGAAAAATGAAGAAATAGGGAATGAAGAAGGGGACGAGAAGATGAAGAAGGAAGGGAATAGAAGAAGAAGAAGAAGAAGAAGAAGACGAAGAAGAAGAAGAAGAAGAAGACGAAGAAGAGGAAAGATGGCAAACGCGCTTTGAAGAAATTTGATGATGAGGAAAGAAGAAAAATACTTGAAGAAAAAGAAGATGAAAAAAAGAAACTAGAAAAATATAAAAAATCATTTTAAGCCGGAGTCAAGCAGAGTGATTCTAAAAAAGGTTAAAAGAAGAAGTAATTCCCATCTGTGGCACACATTACTACAGTCTACTTCCCTGCAGAATACAACATGGTCATCTTCAAATCCAATGTCAACAAATACTTGTCATAAACCGTCCTCATAAGTAATCACATTTTGTCCATTGTTTCCAATCCTCTCATAATATACTTCATCATTCAAGTGACTATTCCTATATCTCATTAATCCTCATCCTCGAGTGGCTTTTGGCCTTGATAAGTGGTGACTCATTAGTAAGAAAAGAAGAAAAAATGCAAAATCATCAGCATAAAAACATCGATTATGATAAAGATTTGTTAATCATCCACAGCAAAGAAAAACGGAAGAAGTCGAAAAAAAAATTATGAAGAAAGAAACAGTGAAAAAAATCTCGAAGAAAGGGAAAAAGATGGAACTTGATGAGGAAGGAAAAAGAATAAAAAATAGTTTTGAAAAAGAAAAAGAAGGAAACAAAAAGAAAAAGAAGAAAACAGAGGCGAGAATAATAATAATAATAATAATAATAATAATAATAATAATAATAATAATAATAATAATAATAATAATAATAATAAATAAATAAATAAATAATCAGCTCCCCTCAAAAATAAATAAATAATAAATTATCAGCTCCCCTAAAAAAAAAAAATAAATAGATAAATAAAAGTAATCGGCCCCCCCCCCAAAAAAAAAATATTAAAAAAAAAAGAAAAAGAAAAAAGAAAACATGGCACCGGCCTAGGCTGACACCACACAAAATATTTGCATAGGGTTAAGGAGGATTAGAAGACCGAGGAGGGACAGCACAAACCAGACCTCCACTGGAAGTGCAGAGATTGCTGGAACCTTGGGGAGGCTTATTGCCACCCAAATCCCAGAGACGACCAATGGTCCTTACCAGTGAGAAATCAATGGTAAACGGCTGTTGTGATATTGCAAGTTTATTTGCGGTGGCTATCGAAGGGAGGTGGAGGGTACTGGAAATCTGGGGAGACTTGTTGTCACTCAGACTTCAGGGAATACCACCGGTTGTCGGTGAGCAATCACTGATGACCTGTGTGAGAACTCCTGGTGAGTAAATAATAATAATAAGTATAATAATAATTGACCTCTCTAATTCCATGTACGAGAAGAACACGGACCAAACACAAGAAAGCAGGAATAAAAAGAACAAACCAAAAAGTCATAGAAAGAAATGGACCACAAAAGAGAACAGATTGATAATGGAATGCTACTGCAAAAACCGCCAAGAAAGAGGCTACCGGAAACGAATGAAATATCTATGGGACATTTCTGCTGACTACCATACAACGGAACAAAGGGTAGCAGATCAAGCAAGACAGATCATCAAGAATGGCTGGTTGTTGGAGATGGAATTAACGGAAATCAAACAAAAGATAAATGGTGTGACAGATCAAGAAACACCACTTGATGAAAACTCCCAGGAAGAAGACGGACAAAACATAAACACTGAAACTGAAGATGGCAAAGACTACAAAACCACAGAACTGACTGAAGAAGAAGCAAGAGAAGTGGAAAACATCAAACGGTTCATGTCCGAGAAAAAAACAAAACTCCCATCCTTAAGGAACGAAGATTAGAAGACGTTAAAAGTTGAAACAGAGACAGTAAACAGATACTATCACAGACCTAAACAACTTGATATATGCAGGAGCAAAATCAATAAGTATGAAACTAAAAAGAGAAAAATAGACTGGCCAAAAGAATGGGCTGACAAAACCTGGATGGGAAATCAGACTGGAAACCAAGACTACCAAACTTCGAAAAGAAGCAAAAATCGTAAACAGGATGAAAGAGAACCGGAAACGATGGAAGAGCAGAAATCTGAATCATAAGGAAAGACTAAATAAGAAACATGAAGAACTAAAACAAAAGATAGCAGCAATTGAAGGAAGACTGAGACGATATAGATACAAATCGGAACAGCACAAACAGAACAGGACTTTTGAAAACAATGAAAGCCAGTTTTTCAAAAACGTAAACGGAGAACGAACAACAACAGAACAACCCGACCCGACAGAGACAAAACACTTCTGGAGCAAGATATGGGAAAACCTAAAAAAATACAACAAAAATGGCAAATGGCTGAAAAACATGAAAAATGAATTACAGGAAATTGAAGAAGGAACAAAAACAGACATTAATGAAGAAACGATTAAGACAACACTAGGGAAAATGGCAAACTGAAAAAACTAAGCCACGATGGAATACATGCATACTGGTTTAAAAAGTGCATGACCCTAGCACAGAAACTAAAAGGATGTATACACAAAACAGATGTACCAGAGTGGATGACCAAAGGAAGGACAACACTAATACAAAAAGATGCTCAAAAGAGAACGATCTCAAGCAATTACAGGCGAATAACCGGTTTACCAACAATGTGGAAAATACTAACAGCACAACTGAGAGAACAAATCTACCAATCCCTGAACAATCATGGACTGCTCCCAGAAGAACAAAAAGGATGCCGGAAAGGGAAAAGAGGGATGCATGATCTGCTATAAATAGATCAAAAGATCCTGAAGGAGGTAAAAAGCAGAAAATAGAACATATCCATGGCATGGATTGATTACAAGAAAGCCTATGACAGAATCCCCCAAGCATGGATAATTGAATGCTTTAAAATATACAAGATACCCAACAGGATTATTAATTTCATTAAGAAAGCAATGGAAACATGGAGACTAGAACTAACAGAGATGAAAATACAAGGAGACTCTCTATCACCACTACTATTTATGATATTCATGATGCCACTCAACTATATACTAACAAAATGTGATGCCGGATACAAGTTTACAGACACAGAACAAAGAATAAACCACCTCATGTACATGGACGACCTGAAGCTATTTGCAAAAAGCAAAAAGGAACTGGAATAGCTGATAAATATGACCAGAATCTTCAGTCAGGACATTCAAATGGAATTCGGAATGGAAAAGTGTGCACTGCTATAGATGAAAAGAGGAAAACTAGAGACGACAGAGGAAATGAAATTCGCCAACCAAGACGAGATGGGAGCGCTAGGTGAAGAGGAGCAATATAAATATTTCCGAGTTCAAATCTACAGAAATGAAAGAGTAAATTGGGAAAAAATATTTACGAAGAACAAGAAAACTCTTATAAACGAAATTATATAGCAAAAATCTAGTAAAAGGAATAAACACATGGGCAGTATCATAAGATACTCTGGGCCATTGATAGGCTGGACTAAAGAAGAACTCAGGCACCTTGACCAGAGGACTAGAAAATTAATGACCATGCACAACGCACTACACTCAAAATACAGTACTGACAAACACTACATAAAAAGAAACGAAGGAGGAAGAGGACTGGTAATTATAGAAGACTGTGTTGAAGACACAAAAAAAGAGCTGGAGAAATACATAAGCCAGAATATGGAAAGGCTAATCACCGCAGCAGGAGACACCGTCCCAAAATCACCAACAAAAAGACAAGAAAAGAAAAGTGGGAAGAAAAACAGCTACATAGACGCTTAAGAAGGCTGACAAGAGAAGAAACCAACGAAAATAGATGGGTATGGCTAAGAAAAGGACACCTGAACAGAGAAACGGAATCTTTACTGATGGCTGCACATAACAATGCAATTAGGGCAAACTACATTAAACTTAAAATAGATAGAACCCAAGAAAACAGTAAATGCAGACTGTGTGAATAAAGAGACGAAACAGTAAATCATATAAAAAGTGAATGCAGCAAACTTGCCCCAAAAGAATATAAGAACAGACATGACTGTGTGGGGAAAGCAGTTCACTGGGAACTGTGTAAACGATTGAATTTCGAACACTTAGACAAATGGTACAAACATAAAAGACAGCACTGGAAAACAAAAAACACAAAATCCTCTAGAACATGGAGATACAAACAGATAAACTCATACAAGCAAGGAAAACGATGTCATAATAATCGACAATGAGGAAAGATCTTGCTAAATCGTAGACTTCATCGTTCCAGCAGACAATAGAGTGAAGATCAAGGAGACGGAAAAACAAAGCAAATACACAGAACTTTCCAGAAAACTGAAAGGAATATGGAGCATGAAGGAAGTCAATATAATACCAATACTCGTAGGAGCACTAGGAACAGTCCTAAAAACCTGAAAAAAAGACTGGGAGAAATTGGAATCACAGGGATCACTGAGACCATACAATGATCAACACAGCTGCAATCTTAAGGAAAACCCTCAAATGCGGAAACCAACCCGCATAAGCTACGAATGGTAACCAGTCACATGAGAATTACAACAGGAAGAAAACAAAACCACAAGAAAAACACCACCGAGTGAACCAAGAAACAGAAACTGCAAGTAACATCATAAGCTGTCTCCCCCCAATAAAATGATACCCACCTCGGCTGACATCACACAAAATTGTCGTGTAGGGTCAAGGAGGGTTGGAAGACCGAGTAGGGAGAGCACTGACCAGACCTCCACTGGAAGAGTGCAGAGAGTACTGGGACTTTGGGGAGGCTTATTGCCGCCCAAATTCCAGAGATGGTTGTTACCAGCGAGAAATCAATGGTTAACGGCTGTTGTTATACCGCAAAGTCCTTTGCGGTTGTGAACGAAAAGAGGTGGAGAGTACTGGAACTCTGGGGAGGCTTGTTGTCACTCAGACTCCAGGGAACACCACCAGTTATTATCAGTGAGAAATCACTGATGATGACCTATGTGAGAACTCCTAGTGAGTACAAATAATAATCTAACATATAAAGTGAGATTTTAAAAGTTGGACCTAAATAGCATTTAAGCTGACATATCTATCTTTGATTCTGAGTAGCCAATTTTTTTCATTTGTTGTTGTTGTACCATGTCATTAGCACAATAATAATGTACTCTGGTATAGTTTATCAAAAATAGCATGTAATCCTGCCGGACAACTTATAATATGGAAACATTTTTTAAATTATGACCTAAAAATCAAAATCAGCAAAGAGAATAACTCATATTTTAATTGACGAATATAAAAAAAAAGTTGTCCCGCATTAAAATAAAATTTTATCTCTTTTTCTGTATGAGATAATAAAAATTAAAAACTAAAATGACTTAACTGCATTCCGAGTAACACCAGGTAGGTATAGGTGTTGCATAGCCGTCCCGGAATGGGCCGTGGCAGTTCTCGCTTTGTATACCAGTCCTGGAATGGGCCGTGGCAGTTCTCGCTTAAACAACTGGTCATTTTTAACACCAAAAATGTATATGTTGCATACCTTTTAATTTCTCGTACCTTCTCTTTTTCCTCATTGCGTGGAGGGTGTGTCGTCTCGATGTCGTCTAGTTTCTCGTATCTTTTCTTCTTCCTCGCGTGGAGGGGTGTGTCTCGATGTCGTCTGCTGTGTCTGCAACAAAAACCTTCAGACCACTTTTCACGAGACAAACAATCTTTTAAACTTTTGATTCTTTTATTTCAATCGTCAGTTGTCGTCGCCGCTGGAGATGCTTCACTAACGTCGAGGAAGAGACCAAATTACTACTTTATCATAGTTACTTCCTAAATTAAGTCCTAGCCATTCGAGAAGGGGGGAGGAAGGAATCTCATGCCTGTATTCTCTTAGGGAATTTAATTCCCCTAATCATGTTGAAGACTACTGTTAGGATCGAGGTTGTTAGGATCGAGGGTTTTGTCCCCCCGATTATAAACGTGTTCAGTAAATCAAGCAATGTTGCATGCAAAGACAGAGTAATAATTAATAAACAAAAATGAAGTAGTTCAAATAACGTTTATTGAACGTGAGTGTACGTGGAATGATGAAGTGTGTGATGTATGCATGTGTGTCGATGGAAAAACAGTTCTTGAAAAAGGTATAAGAAGAAATGAATCCGGCGTGAGGAAAGTCTTTGAAAGCCGTACACAAAGAAAATGAGTTGAGAACTCTTACCATTGTTTGACCACATGTTGATGGAAGAAACGTGTGTTGGTAGTTGTTATGCCGAGACCAGTTCAAGAGAAAAGCGTGAGACGAAGCACTAGTGTATTAGCGTCGTTCTGCCGAGGCCAATTGAAAAGACAAGAGAGAGTGAAACGGAGCGCTAGTGTCAGCGTCTTCTGCCGAGGCTGGTTGAGTAAAGAACAGAAGAGAGAGACGGAGTGCTAGTGTCAGCGTTGTTCTGCCGAGGCCAATTGACCAGAAGAGAAGAGAGAGAATTTGCACCTGGTTTTATAGTCCGAAGGGCAGATAACTCTGGTGCCGCTTTCCAGCGCCACCTGTTGGTGAAAAAGCGACACCTAACGGCCAACCGGTGCAGTTATGTTTTGAAAGGAGGAGGTAACTGCTACACTACATAGAGAAATCGTCTGTTCGGCTTGCTTCCAAAACCCAGACTGACAAAACTGTTTCCCACACAAAAGCCTGTGACGTCACAGAACCCCTATGCACAGGTGACCCTTGACTTGAGGTCTCGTCAACGTGGTGACCCTGTCAACACTTATGAGCTCCGACTGTGAGAACCAGTTCATTTTGCACTTGACCGTACGGGTTCACCCGCACTAAATCGTGCAAGCCAAACCAAACGATCTCTCACACATGCGTCCACTTCAAGATGCGTCCGACCCCACAGGGCCATTATCCAACATAGGGTTAGGGTTATAAACAAATAATAATAAAAAAGAAACATTTTTAAACAAGATCTCCTCCTGAATTAAGAAAAATAATTGATGAACAAAAAATTAGACAAAAAAAAAACAATAAATAAATTTAAGACTTCCGCTTTGCACCTTAACTTGTAGCCTTGCCGTACATTTTCTACCACCAAAGATCATATCTTTGACAATTCTCCCTTTCCTACTCTCATTACTAATCCTCCCTCTCCCGTCCTCACTATGCATCCTAAACCTAACCTTGTCCATCCTACATTTCCTCTTTCTCTTTCCCATTTTCCTCTTTCAATCTTTGCCCTCTCTCTTCCATGTGTCCGTTTTTCTACCCCATTTCTATCCCATACTACATCTGCTACTCTTCCCTTTTGGCTAAGATCAAAGTGTAGTATCTGTTCCGATGGATACTACACCCCATAGACTGGTATTGTCTTGGCCTTCGAGGCTTGACTTACGCCGGTCAATGTGTCTGTCCTGTGCAGTTCTAGGAGATCCACCCTCCCAGCCTTTGCCTCCCCTCTTTGGGAAGGAGTAAGTTTATTGCTTACTGTCTGAGGCGCCCCTACCGGGGGAATGCCGACGAGGCTGCCCAGGCAATTTTTAAATGGCCAAAGTGCTCACCTCTCGGGAGCTGGCTTTTCAACCCCCACTTTCCCGACCCGACCTCGGGTCACATCTTACTTGTGGGAGTAGGATAAAAACTGGCCTTGTGCCTAACTCCTGGAGAGGAGTAAATCAATACTCTTTAATCATCCTCCTTCAATCCTCAGTGCGGGCGATACTAAGAATATAATTGCAAATTACTTAAGACTTCTACCCAGTACTGGCTGACAGAACAAGAGTAATCTACCACCGTGAATTAAATAAAGGGTTTCGTTCGAAATTCCATACAGATTCCCGAGTTCAAGTTCGAGAAGATACACCTGAAGAAGGTCGGAGGTTACATCGGCCGAAACGTTGTGAGGATAACACTCAAGATCAGAACAGTAGTCCAAATAATTCACATAATACAAGTCAGTGTGTATGTCTCCTCTTTAAAAATGTGTTCCTTTACAAAATCAAATTCACCCATAATGCATTTTGATTTATTTGTACACAAATCAGCTATTTTATTTTTTTGTTAAAGTGTGAATAAAAAGTAATTCCCCGCCTCGTAATACACACATACACATTGCAGCCAAACCTCAGATGTAAATTGACCTAAAAAGACTGGAAAGGTTCTTTTTATCGAAAATGAAAAGGTTTTATCTATGATATTAAAAATATGTGTACATAGAACTATGTGTTATAATAAGCATAAATGATCTTGTTCCAGCATGCACTTGTCTTTCTCACATCCAGGTTCTGCACGCCAGGCAGAGATGTGCTCTTTTATTGAAGCGATGAGGTAAGTTAAGACTATTTCTACCACTCGATCCAGGTTCTGATTCACCACATCTGCCATACTCAACAGAGATGTTAAGTTATATCACACTTTTGTAAATATTCTATGTTTATTCACTATTATTGAATTCATACTAATCAACCAAGATCAAGCTTTCTTCTTCTTTCAACTTTCTCTGCTCCAGCCCAGTCATACAAAAATTACCATGGCTTACTCAATTAAGAAAAACGGTTTGTTGAATTAAGAAGAAAGCTCGTCTTTACTTGCCAGTAAGAAATGTACCCCTAACCAACGAATTTTAAACAATTGACTACTTAACTGGCATCAACTCCTCAAACCAATTTCAACTGTACACAACGAATCAGATCCCATTACATGTGATAGGGTCCATGTTGTCTGGCTGTTACATATCCGAGTCGGTGTACGGAAAGGTTGTTGATAAAACAGATGCCCCTGGCGATTGTCAAAAGATAAGATACTTATCGGATGACCAAAAAGTTACTTGAAAATAAAATAAAACTCACAACCAGACAAACACCTGCACAGGAAGAGGCAACTATCGGATGAGATGAAGGTCAGTTTTGATAAGAAACACTGTACCAAAACATGAAACACCTGCAACGGAAGAAGCGACAAAGACTGATCAATTGTCATAATATAAAATCATGTTGACAAAAAGATATGCACCTGCAGTTGAATCACTTAAACGGTAAGAACCCAATGTCAAAAGAAAGAGATATGTCGGAAGGGTTAAAGACCATTTAACCAGGTGCAATTGTATCATGCCAAGAAAAGATAGACAGATTTGTTGAATTGTCAAATGAGTTCAAGCCGTCACCGAGTGCAACCTCAATGAGGTTGTCGAGGTGGCCACGAAATTGTTGTATAATAACAACCGAAAATTGAAAGAAGTCAGTTGACGATCGAGCCTCGGAGAAGAATCAACCGTCTGATTCCATGTGCACAAATCCTCTCCAACCACCACCCTCATCGTCACCAACAAATAAAGCTACATCTTATATTTTCATAAGATACACGTGTTGTCATTTTTATTAAGCCCTGCATAATAGTACATGGCTACACCACCTTATTATAGTGTGCAGAGTTAGAGATTTGATGCAAACAAACGTAAAAAGTTACCAGCTTGTATAAGCTACTCTCCTTCTTTCTCTGTTCGTTTTGTTTACTCTTTCTCTTTCGCCATCCCTGAAATATAGACAAACAGAATTTCCCATAAATGTGCGAATTCTACATTTTCAACAAATAAAAATGATCCCCGCTCATTTAAAACAATAAAGTTAACGAGCCACTGTCAAATACCAAGTCCTAATAAAAACAAGAAAAGCCGACAACCAAAAATCCAGAAGAGAGAGTCCAGTCAGCAGAGACAAGACACCCAACGAGCATAACATTACCTTCGAGGTTCGGGGAAGCAAACGACTACTCTACTTGCACACATTCACGCACTAACAAAACGGCAAAATTTAAGGTGTATTGTCAGCTGCTTACAAAAAATCTATCCTAAAAACCTAATTACCAACATCAGTCGCCGAATATCCAAGTCTTTATTGTTACAGACACAAACATATACAAAGTTGTCTTATAATGTTATTAATATAGAAACGTGTATATTTTACTGTTATGTGCGTCCATAAGTTTTTATTTCGTAAATGCTAATAAACTTTTTTATACCCATATTATGGTTTTGTTAATCTGAAGAAAATGCTTAATTACAGGACAGTCTTTAAAATCACCTTACAATGTATAGTGGTCACAAATAAGAACCTTTATTATTATGAATGTGCAAATTGCAGAAAGTGTTTATGAAGGATGTTCTGTTTGTGTAAATATCTAGTTTAGCAATTTTTTGTTGATTTTAATGATTATTTTTTTTGTTTATTTTATCCTCATTCTTATAGTGTGTTTTAATGTTAGTAATTTGAAGGAAATGGTTAATATCTATATTAATGAAATGATGGTAAAGACTTACTCAATGAATTACAACACCATTAGCAATGCTCAATTTTAACAAACAGAACGATTTCATTGGATAATCATATTTGTTGATTATCCAATGAAAATTAATGGTGAATCTCGATAAGTGTTCATTACTGAAAGATTGATCGGGCGGGATAGAAATACTGATAAAGGCCGCATAGGCACAACGTTTCCTGAACTCACACACACAAACTCACACATTAACAAACGGCAGCATATACATGCATTGACACAGAGACAAATGAATACTGACTCACTCACACAAGTTCACATATTCACACACTGACAAAACAGAAGAAAATAAATGCACACATAATGCGACACTGCCTCACTCACACACGCATGTTCACACTAACTCCACTGGACCATCTGTAAGAAACTGAATATCAGGTGTAGCAGCAGGCACTGGGAACATCTACCTGAGAGAATTGTGGGGAATGAGACATACACCATCCATTATGACCATGAAATCCCCACAGCTACTTATCTGACAAACGCAGCTGTCAAACCTGACATTGTCATATGGAACAAGAGAGAGAGAGAGAGTGGCAACTTCGGTTGAGGTCAGTGTCCCTAATGATGGGGGCCTAAATAGAGCTGAAAGGGAGAAAATAACAAAATATCAGGGTCTAATGTATTATATGAAAAGAAACTGGAACCTCAAAGAGATCTCTATCATTCCAGTTATCATAGGAGCCACTGGACTCATGAAGAAGAACTTGAAAAAGTATTTGGCAAGTATACCCGGTGAACCAAGTGCAAGAGAAATCAAAACAACTGCACTCAAGGGAACAGCCAGAATCCTGAAAAGAGCTCTCGGTTGGAGTCTGTAAATAGCGGGTGATCATATGGCATTTGGAAGAATGCCCCGTCCCCAGCAAATGAAAGAAAATAGAAATAAAAAAAGACAGAAAACAAACATAGGTACACACCGTTTCGTCACTGAACATTCGACAAACAAGAACTTTCAACTTTTTGAACAAACTATTTACTCACTCAAAATATCTTTCACACCTAAACTGTAAAATTGTTCAGATATAAATATATAATATATAAATATATAATATATAAATATATAATTATAAGATATAAATATATAATATATAAATATATAATATATAAATATATAATATAAAAATATATAATATATAAATATATAATATATAAATATATAATATATAAATATATAATATATAAATATATAATATATAAATATGTAATATATAAATATGTAATATATAAATATGTAATATATAAATATATAATATATAAATATATAATATATAAATATATAATATATAAATATGTAATATATAAATATGTAATATATAAATATATAATATATAAATATATAAGATATAAATATATAAGATATAAATATATAATATATAAATATATAATATATAAATATAT
The DNA here is from genome assembly GCA_963556195.1 of Sepiola atlantica. Classification (NCBI taxonomy): domain Eukaryota; kingdom Metazoa; phylum Mollusca; class Cephalopoda; order Sepiida; family Sepiolidae; genus Sepiola; species Sepiola atlantica. Next base: position 105,518,493 of record OY744532.1, on the reverse strand, counting down.
AAATATATAATATATAAATATATAATATATAAATATATAATATATAAATATATAATATATAAATATATAAGATATAATATATAATATATAATATATAAATATATAAGATATAAATATATAAGATATAAATATATAAGATATAAATATATAATATATAAATATATAAGATATAAATATGTGTCGTTTGTTAACCATGTGTCTGTTTGGTGAATTTAGCACTTGCTAGAAGGTGACGGTGGTTAAGTGGATAATGACACGGACTGAAGACTTGGGGGTTCCAAGTTCGAATCCAGTCGGTTCCACAGTATCACTTTCACTTAGAGATGTTGGCAACCTTCTCGTTGTCGTTCCCTTTAGTACCCAATGTCTTTCCAGAAAGATTTCTATCTAGAAAAACACCGGGGAAACTAATGCCAACACCAGAATCATCTGATTCACACGAAAGAAGAAGAAGCAGGTGCCCTATTTTGAATCATTCATTTTCATCCATTTTTCATATATCACTATAGATAACTATATTAATTGTCAGCCAAAGATGCGACCGTTATCCAAGCCAGAATCCACGCTATAAATGGTTAACCCCCGACGTTAACACACAACATCGACGACCCATCACTCTGTAGAATTTAGACTAATATTCAGCTTAGTACTCTTTTAACAATGTGTTGTGAAGTGACAAACATCACTCAATGCCAGATTGAAATCAGCCCCCCCCCAAAAGAAGCTATAAATAGTGGTTATTCACACCGCATGGCATAACGGATAAAGTACTAAGTAAAATTCAGTTCTAGGTGAAGTCTTCTGAAGGTTGAGGGTTCAATCCTCAGTGTGGGTGATACTATGAATTGTGAATTTCTGAAGACTTTTTACCCGGTCATTGCTGACGTCTAGCCAAAGTAAGGGTCGAAGTTGAGTGTTACAAGTCACATGATCGTTTATGAAAACCTAGCCACGGATTACTTAGCCACCAGGATCCTGTCTTCATCACGGGTCGCCACTCACAGCCTACAGGTGGGGGGGGGGAGCTCTGCATGGAGTTGTAGTCAGCAACAGGGCGAGTGAACATTCTACAAATACATAAACTTTCAACTTTTCTAACAAAAAAGTTACCCACTGAAAATATCTTTCACACCTAAACTGTAAAATTGTTCATGTAAATTTGTAAAAAATATTTTTTGTTTGTTAACCATCTTTTTCACAATACGGTTTTGGTGAATTTGTTACATTACGAGGGGCCCTATATATTTGAAAAGGTGTACTTCAACCAGTATGAATTGTGAATTAGGTGAAATTGATAAATTGAGTGCGAGTTAAACTGACATAGATTTTGGTGAATGAATCGTTCTCCATGGAATAACAGAATAGACTAGTTGGGCTGAGATCAAAGATTTGAGGTCAGCAGGGGTTGAACACAGAGCGAATGTGAATATGGTGACACGATTGGTTGACGGACAAAGGAACTATTATGTTACACCTGTGACTGTGGGAAAGCGATAGTTTTTGAGGAGTCTATCTACGGATTTGAAGCAGGGTGGACCGTCCCAAAGCATGCTCCAATACTTTGAAACTCAAAGCTAAGTCCGATAGGATGAAAATAAGTTCACCCCATCTCTCTCCTCACCCAGTCAGAAGTTCTAAATTAGCTAAGTCAGAAACTTAGAACAACAACGGCAGTCTCTCTCCCAGGTGTTATCTAAAAAAGGATGAATGAAACCCCTGAACTTGTCTCAAGACCTGTCTCCAGTCTTTCTTTGTCGTATGAAAGAGTTTATTCACAGGAAACAGATACTACACACTAGACGATCAGAAGATGATGAACTGCAACGAATCAGCAGAAACGACGAAGAAAATCTAACAGGTAAATTTCATTCTTAAAAGTTATCACGGCACACCTGATACTGAATAAGAGAGACATCCACCCATCCATAAACGTATAAGAGTGTAAAAATTGCGACAACGGCGTATGTGACCAAGACCACGAAAATTGCGTACGTTAAGAGAAAAAAGATTACAGACATTTTAAAGGTGTAGAATTACGGTAGAAGCACATTCAAAACACACCCACGCACGCATTTGTAAAGGACACGTTCCCCCGATGCAAAAGTAAAAAGAAGACACAAAATGAGATTGACAGTTTAAAGGCTTTTGTTAAAACGAAAAACTTGTAAAAACGTTTCAAAACTTTTCGACTTTTGGGAAACGTTAATGCGAACTGTATAAGAACAATTTCATTCATATCGTTACAAATTTAGCACTTGCTAAATCGTGACCCATTCTCAATTATTCATAACATGTATTTTTGTTCATTTTCCTCATTCGCATCTTTAGAACATTTTAATTGTCAGCGTGGATCTGGGTACATTTTAAAGACATAACCATCATCATAAATGATGACCCATTCTCAATCATTCATAACATGCATTTTTGTTAATTTTCCTCATTCGCCCCTTTAGAACATTTTAATTGTCAGCGTGGGTCTTGGTACATTTTAAGGACATGACCATCATCTATAAAACCAGTACAGCATGTAACATCCTATGAAATTGGTTCTGTATATATATATGGTGTCTCAGAAGAAATATTGTCCGATTTTCAGGAACTAATGTGTTCTTAGTTAAATGGGGGATAACAAAGGCATACATTATCAGCATACTATCCCAACAATTATGGACAGGCAGAACCAAGCGAATATTGGAGGGCTGCACTGACCGCTATGGTCACCTATGCCATAACTGAGCAACCAGGTCCCTATTAACCTACCGTAATACTCTCGTAAAAGACCTGCACATGTATCCTGAAATAATGTTATATGGCCATGCGATAAAGAATCATTTCCCAGGACAAAGTGGAGTCATCCACTATCAGATCTGGAGATCGAGGTATTAGTTCAAAAACAGAACCAAATCAGTCCATACCCACGTCGATGTGCAAAAAATGGAGGCACTAAGAAACAAGCAATACTACAACTGCTGTTTCCCTCCTCTGCATACACATACCCCTTTTGTGGAAATTTCGGTATATTTTCTAGTAAGTCATGGGTTGCTTCCCTTTGTTTGAGATCGTTTGAGGGTGAAGGCTTTCAGTTTTTGCTTACGTGCCAGGTTGAAGGTCACATGGATTATTTTGCGTAGGAGTTGGGTTAGGTTGAAGCCATTTTGTGTCACGTGGTTTCTATTTTTAGAAATGATGCATTAGTTCTGTCTCGATTTGATATCGGCGCGAAGTTTAACCAGAACAGACTTGGGCGCCGGAGTCGACACCTGTTAAAACTGTTTCTCCGTCCATAGTTGGGACGTTAAATTTTGAGAAGAATTTCTACTTGAAGAAATTTAAGAAATAGAGTATCTCTTGGCAAGAATTGCCTTTTATGTATGAAATATTCTTCCTTCGGTCAACGAATATTTCCCTTTGAAGATGTTTCAGGTCAGAGACTTGGAATGAAGAATTATGGAGAATTTGAACGAGATAAAAATATCTCCGGGCACGAAATTGCCTATGTTGAAAAGCTTAGCTCCCGAGAACTGGAATACTTTGCTGTTGAGAAGATTCTGAATCAGAGATTAAGAATCGTAAAGTGTGATCGTCCTTGCAACACAGATCGATTTGAAAGAGATAACTTTGAAAATTGGATCCTCACATGATCGCGTGTGATGCTATTTGGGACAAACTGTGAAAAAATCAAGTATTATGTTTATTTGAAATTTGGACTGTTCTAGTGACGTATTTCTTACGTTGGGTTTGCTATAAGAAAATTATAGAAGAAAAGGAAAGAAAAAGGAAAAAAGGAACTTTGTGACAGACGTTTGATAAAATAAAAAAGGTTATTTTACCATGGAAATTATGTCGGCATTCAGCGCGGTTTGTCAATTTTATTACTTTTGATTGGAACTTTGGTGTAAAGAAAAAAAAGAGACTATTTGATTGATTTTGTAAGAATACTGCCTTTATAGTCTTAGATTGTGTTTTATTTGTGAAGAAAAAAAAGGATTACTTATTTTGCGAACGAAAAGTAAGGTTTTATTATCTGCCTCCTTTTTTAAGATTGTGTCTATTTTTGTTGTATATAACTTTAATGTTAAGAAATCCTGATGTTGTAATTTTTTTGATTTTTATTTTTTTTTGTACGTTATCTAGGAATAATTTATTTATTCCAGCTCTGGAAAAAAAGCAGTCCAAGCTACCTTTTTTTTGTAAATAAAACTTTATTTTAACTTTTATGAACATCTTGTACTCGTCCATTCCTTCTCTCTTGTTATAATTTTTTTTGTGATAATTCTCCTAGATAACATGACTTTTGTTTAGAGCGGTTTTCGCTAACGCCCACGAAAAATCCGACACTTTTTTATGAATTGTAACAACAATCGGATTACCAGGCACAATAGTCACTTCCTCCGAAAGATAAACCCAGTTGTGGACATCACGTACTACCAAACATCAGAGGACCAACAGGGTTTGAACCTGTGCCAGTTGACACGGTTAAGATTCGAATAAAAATTGTTGTTTGGAATAAATACAATTTAGGCGCGCAGAGTGAAAATTGTTGTATTGACGCGTGACAAATATAAAATAACGCCCACGCAAATTCCGATGTGGCTTTATATATTAAATCAACTCAAAACGAGCGGACGTAATTGCAAGCACACCACGTGATATTTCTGTCCAATGAGATTTCTCCAAAGACATATTTTTCTAAACTTTTCTCTTTAAGCTCGCTGGAGCCGGTCCAAATAGTATTTAAGCACACACAAACATCAAACTTTCTCTTTTCAACTGACTTTCATCCGGAGCTTACACGCATCTTACAATCACTCTTCCATTTCACCCTTTCGCGCGCTTCATACAATTTCACAGGCGAACATTCACTATTGCCTCTGTCAATATTTTATAACAAATGAACACTTCAACAAAAGAAAAGACATTCTTCTTTTTACTTACATGAAACTAAAGAAAGGACTCATGAACTCATTACACAAAGTAATATATTCTATTTGTTAATATGTTTATTTCAGTAAATAAACTTCCGTTAATTGTGCATGTAAATATTCTTATTATTATTTTTATTTGTGGAGGAAGTTGGTAACCCCGACCAAAAGGGTATGACGACCCCCACAAACCCCAACATTAAAAATCCCACAAATGGACCATACCTGTTGGTGCAGATCGGTATGATAAACTACGACCTATGCGCTACACACCGGAATCCCAAGGTACCACACTAGAGGAAATGAAGGTGGAAATCAAAAATCGAAAATAAAACAGAACCACGGTTTATAACTGTCACGAATCGGACGAAAATTTAATGTTCAACCGAACTGTATATTTTTATTACCAGCATTTTTGTTTAATTTCGATTTTTTGAGCGATTAGCGAGGCTCCACATGTCTGTCATGATGTCGCCATTTCTTTTTTCGTTCTAACTTAACTGACTTGACCATATTTTTCTCGGCCTTTTGGCTAAGATCAAAGTGTAGTATCTGTGCCGATGGATCTTCGCCTCCCCTCTTTGGGGAGGAGTAAGTTTATTGCTTACTGTCTGAGGCGCCCCTACCGGGGAATGCCGACGGGGCTGCCCAGGCAATTTTTAAATGGCCAGAGTGCTCACCTCTCGAGCGCTGGCTTTTAACCCCACATGCTCGACCCGATCTTGGGTCACATCTTACTTGTGGGAGTAAGATAAAACTGGCCTTGTGCCTAACTCCGCGAGGAGTAAATAAACATATTTTTCTCGGCCTTTTGGCTAAGATCAAAGTGTAGTATCTGTGCCGATGGATCTTCGCCTCCCCTCTTTGGGGAGGAGTAAGTTTATTGCTTACTGTCTGAGGCGCCCCTACCGGGGAATACCGACGGGGCTGCCCAGGCAATTTTTAAATGGCCAGAGTGCTCACCTCTCGAGCGCTGGCTTTTAACCCCACTTGCTCGACCCGATCTTGGGTCACATCTTACTTGTGGGAGTAAGATAAAACTGGCCTTGTGCCTAACTCCGCGAGGAGTAAATAAACATATTTTTCTCGGCCTTTTGGCTAAGATCAAAGTGTAGTATCTGTGCCGATGGATCTTCGCCTCCCCTCTTTGGGGAGGAGTAAGTTTATTGCTTACTGTCTGAGGCGCCCCTACCGGGGAATGCCGACGGGGCTGCCCAGGCAATTTTTAAATGGCCAGAGTGCTCACCTCTCGAGCGCTGGCTTTTAACCCCACTTGCTCGACCCGATCTTGGGTCACATCTTACTTGTGGGAGTAAGATAAAACTGGCCTTGTGCCTAACTCCGCGAGGAGTAAATAAAGACCATATTTTTGTATTAATGGTGGTTAAGTGGTTAACAACACGGACTGAAGACCTGGGTGTGCCGGGTTCGAATCCAGTTCGTTCCACAGATACACTTTCATCAGAACCCACACTGGAGAGGAGGTAAATAAAATACATTTGTATTAAATTAAAAAAAAAAAACGCTTTAAAATAAGTTAAAACACAAAAAAAACTTATCCAGATAGGTAGAAAAGTTACTTATCTTGTCTTTGGTAACATGTATTTATTGCCTATTTGTTTTTTTCCACCCCTTTTTGTCTTGTTGGATATAGATTTATTAATCGCCAAAATATCAACAATAAAACACAAAAACAAACACTATTTTATAAGTCGGTGTTTTATTTAGTAGGGGAAACTTTTAGATGTTTACCGTTTCCGGTAAAATTTGAAAACGAGGCGAAATTCAAGTAAACATTAGAAACCAGTCATTGCGCAGCCACAAAATGATTTCTAAAAACAGAAAAAGGAAATATCTATACTTAAAATTCGTTGAAAATTAAATCAAATAAACTCGAAACATAATTATTTGAAATGAGTAAGAAATAAAATGTATTCCTGTTAAGAAATATTCACCGAATTAAATGATGACTTAAAATGTGATGCTAGCTCTGCTTGATATCGGAAATAGAAAACACGTGTGAAATATTTATAATCAATTTCAGTCCTTTAAAATACATTTCTTCGTTTTATTTATTTTGTTTGTGCGAAAATATCGGAAGATTCGTTTTTTTTTTCCTACTTCAAGAAATTATGTCGTCGACTCTTGTAAGAAAAGCACTGGAATTATATGCTGATGATTTGATAACAGGTATTTTATTATTTTTTTAAATCATTTTATTGTGAAAGAATGAATGGGTATTTTTGTTTTAAATGAAAATTGATTCTGATAAGGAAAACAAACAGCGATTGCTTTTATTTTTGAATATTATTTTATAGATTTTCAGGAAGAAGAAGCGACCCGCAATCAGCATGCCGCTATTCCGAATTCACAACAACAAGTCGCAATCAATAGACTGTTACTCCGGTCATAATTTTTAAAAAGTCAAAATCTTTTTCATGTAAAACTTTATAATTAAAACTTGCTGATATATATATATATATATATATATATATATATATATATATATATATATATATATATATTTTGTTATAGATGACGCGTCTGATTTCCGGACAGGTCGCAGAAGCGCCCGAGAGTTTCCGAGATGAAAACGCCAAGCGTTAATTGAAGACTGCAGGCGATAATATAAGACGAATAAATTCAAAGAAAAAATACATAGATTAAAATCATTTTTTTTTTTTTGTGAAAATAATGTTTGTTTTTTTTTGGGCGGGGGGGGGGTGTAAGATTTTGTCAATGTTTTTATAAGATAAAACAAAGAAAAAATGATATTATTCCGTCAGCGCTTCCGTGACCTGCCCGATCGTTGTCGATGCGAAGTCACGGAAATCAGGCGCGTCATCTATAACAGTAACTTTTTTTGAATGAAAATTAAATATTGTGAAAAAAGAGGTGACGATACTCACGCGGACAGAAGAGGTGGACCGGAAGGTGAAACCTGATGACTTCGAACCTTTTATACGAGTATTGATTTACTCCTCTCCAGGAGTTAGGCACAAGGCCAGTTTTTATCTTACTCCCACAAGTAAGGTGTGACCCAAGGTCGGGTCGGGAAAGTGGGGTTTAAAAATTGCCTGGGCAGCCCCGTCGGCATTCCCCGGTAGAGGCGCCTCAGGCAGTAAGCAATAAACTTACTCCTTCCAAAAGAGGGGGGGGGGCGAAGCCTGGGAGGGTACACCTCCTAGAACTGCACAGGACAGACCCATAGACCGGCGTAAATCAAGCCCCGAAGGCCAAGACAATACCAGTCTATGGAGTGCAGTATCCATCGGAACAGATACTACACTTTGATCTTAGCCAAAAGACTGCTTTGAACTCTTTTATACGAGTAGAGAAGGCAGTCGATTGCTATAAAATCTTCCTCATTACTAGAGAGCGGCATTTATATTAGGACTTGCTCTCAGCCACACCTGTTAACCTTTTCCGATACTATATCCTTATTTTGTTACCAAGCTTACAGCTACCCCCCCCCCCCCAAGGATTATCCGTCATTAGTTACAACTGTTAATTGACTCCCCGCGAAGTCGCGAATCGGCAATATTTCGCAAGACTACAACCTTCACTAATTATTACTGCACTTCTACTATTCATCCCTTTCTACCAGTCGAAAGATTTTTTTGACACATTGCGAAATAGTCTGCAACAGTTTGAAGTCGGCTGGACCTTTTTTGGTTGTTGTCTGATTACTGCCTTTTCACAGTTTTTTTTTTTTTTTAAAGAATTATCGTTACAGATATTTTTCACCCTCTCAGACGAAATGGCGGAAAATATCGATACAGTACACAACAAAATTTCAGTTATCAAGGATATAGTCCAGACGAAACTTGCAAGTTTACGTGCTGGAAGGACCTCTTCACTTATATTTTCGGTGTTCGAGGAACAGATCATTACCTATCTGGTGGAGATTGACTCTCACATTAGCCATAGACTTCATGACCCCCCTTCGCGTGGAGAGTTGGTCTTCGGAATACGCAGGATTTTTTTATTCTCTCCACCAACTTCGTATAACTCATCCCCCTCCAACTCTGATAACACATTTGGCCTGCCTCCACCATCTGACTCCTTTCCTCACAGGACTCGTTCTTCCTTTGTAGTGAACTTTCCTCAGGTACACATAACAGCGCCTACCTTTAGTGGTCGAGAAATGGAAGAGGACGTTATGAGCTTTCGTAGCTTTCTCTCTCAATTTGAGAATTGCGTTGCAGGAATGGCGAACGACACTGAAAGACTAAACTTTCTCAAGTGTTCTATAACTGGCAGACCTTTTCTGCTCATCAAACACCTGAGTGTATGCGACTTGAACTACCAAACAGCAATAAACACTCTTAAGTCGGAGTTGGATGAAGAGGAAATCATCCCGCAAATATGCCAAGATATCCTGGATTATAAAGTCCGATGCGATGACCCCTCACAGAACTGGGAGATTCCTTTGGCTGTGATTTTACAGATGATCACTCAGCAGGTGCTCGCTTAATGGCCCAGATTTTGTTCATCAAGTTCCCCAAGGAGATAAAGAGCGAAATTATTCTGCTAACTGGACGAAGAATCCCTTTGTTCTCTTTACTTCATGACACTGGAGAAGCAATCAAACGACTGTGTGTCATGGAGGGCAGATCAACCTGTCCTACCTCCCCAAGGTTCCATAGCTCTCAATGTCCCCCCTCACGGAAACCAGGAGGTTCTACCCTTCGTAAAAATACATCCTTCCTCACCTCGATCAAAGCCACAGGAAGTATCCCTCCTGTCATGCGTGTCTCCTTCTCTTGGGGAAACAAGACCATATATGTTAACTGCCTGCTGGACACCGGAAGTGAGCATACTTTTGTTTCGAAAGAAGCTCTACGACCCCTGCATATCCCTGATTCTGAGGTCGAGAGTATGAGCTTTCACTCACCACATTCCAGGGACAACATAGGAAATGCTATCGAGAGATTTCTCTGAAGACCGGTCTGGGAATAGGACAAATATTGCTACTCTCCATTCTAATGCATGAGAATTTGGATCTTTCATCACGCTTGGAACATCTAGATGACCTGTTGGACAATTTCTGGGGAATGGGATATACACTAGCCGGAGACTTCTCGAGGGGCACCAACCGAATGAGGATTCAAGGTATTCTTGGACTGGATGTTATTCAATATTTAAGACCCCTTCAAATTGTGTCCTGCGCTCGGGGCCAGTCTTTTTCAGTGCCATCCGGGCTCATTCCCTTTGGAAGAGAAGATTCTTTCCTCCCCGAGGAGAACCCATCTCTTCAGGAAAATGTAGGCCTCTCTTTCTGCAAGGTATTGGATTCTACGGAGAATGTTGAATCATCCTTTTTGTGCTTTGCGTTGGAGTCTAAATCCACTTATACAAATCCATTAGGAGATTTCTTCCCGGACAGCCAAGTGCAGAGGGGATTGGAGCTCATATTCAGCATGGAATCGCTGGGGCTTCCCGAGGAGGAATCTCTTGCTGAAATCGACCAGGAGAAGGTGAAATATTTTCAGGAGAACATTATTCTAAAGGATGGCAAATATTATGTGGAACTACCTTGGCATATGAATGAATTATCACGTGTTCGTTCCAATCACGCGGTCTCTCTCCGCATTTTAGACCAGGTGGTTAAGAAAACAAAAGAGGGTGTGTACGAAGAATACCGGGAGGTTTTTCGTCAACAGGAACTGGATGGCACCATTGAGGAGATCAAAGTACTTCCTCACCAATTCAAAGATTACATGTGGATTCCTGACCGACCCATCATGAAGAAGGACCCAACTTCTACCAATATTCGACCAGTCTTCAATTGCAGTTTAAATGTTGGAAACTCTGTTTCGTTAAACGAAGCAGCCTATCCCGGGATTAATCTGACCAGCGAAATGCTGAATCTCTTGCTTGTGTTCAGGTCTAACAAATATGCGCTGTTAGCAGATATTAGACAGGCATTTCTGATGATCCGTCTAAATCTGGAGTCTGATAAGAAAAGGTTTTGCTTCTTCCTCTGCGATAGAGATCAACTTCGTTGTTACAGGTATACGACAATCATTGTTGGTGTTGTGTCAAGTCCCTTCATCCTAGGCTGCATATTAAAATTCCATGCAGTACGATTTCCCAAGGACCATTGTCGATCTATGATGGAGGAGCGATTTTACGTGGACAACCTGGTAATGACAAGCAGAACCAGAAATCATTACCAAATTGTACTCCACCTCTAGAGTTCGCCTGCAAGAGGGAGGTTTTGAGTTACAGGCCTGCAACTCCAATTATGCCACCCTCAGAGACAAAATGAGTCGGGACGGCACCCTCAGCACCCATGGAGGCAGTTGGGAGAGAGTATTTGGTTATCACTAACAGAAGAAATGAGTGTCAACCCAGTGAAATGTCAGCCGGATGCTTCGACCAAGCGAAGAATACTGGCTGAAGCTGCTAAAATCTTTGATCCCTTGTCCCTTTGTCTTCCTTTGACCCTGCGGAGCCGAGTACTAATGGCCAAATTATGGAAAAGAGGACTAGGATGGGATGAACAGATCCCAGATGAATATCAAATGCTATGGAGGCCACACTGTGGTTATGCCCGAAATGCAATTCTCCTCAAGGAGATGAGAACATGATTGTCTGTGATCGGTGCAACGAATGCTTCCATTTTAGATGCGCGGGTGTGGAAAGGGCTCCGCTGGAGAGACAGAAATGGTACTGTCCTGAGTGCGCTCTTCACAAACGCCGGCTGCGCAGACCCAGCTTACTTCCGGCTTAAATTAAGGTCCTGGGCACGATTTCAAACTACAACCTACCTCACCTCACCTCTTTTTTCTTTCTTTTTTTTTCTTTTCTCTAGTTTGGGAGTTTGTGAAAAAAGAGGTGACGATACTCATGCGGACAGAAGGGGTGAACCGGAAGGTGAAACCTGATGACTTCGAACCTTTTATACGAGTAGAGAGCGGCATTAACATTGGGACTTGCTCTCAGCCACATCTCTGTTAACCTGTTCCGATACTATATCTTTATTTTGTTACCAAGCTTACAGCTACCCCCCCCCCCCCCCATCCCCAGGATTATCTGTCATTAGTTACAACTGTTAATTGACTCCTTGATTTCGGTGGGAAGTTGCGAATCGGCAGTATTTCGTAAAACTACAACCATGACTAATTATTACTGCACTTCTACTATTCATCTCTTTCTATCAGTCGAAAGATTTTTTCGACAATATAAAGTAAAAATGGATTTTTAAAAATATATGCGATCTGACAGCACTATGATTGGTAGAAAAATTCATATTTCATTGTTTCGAAAAAAGAAAAAAAATCCAACCTATTTGATTATTTATTTTTCTAAAAGAAATTATTAAAAATAAAAATACAAAACTTTTCCTTTCAGCAAGTTTTAATTATAAAGTTTTACATGAAAAAGATTTTGACTTTTTAAAGAGAGTCTATTTATTGCGGCTTGCTGTTGTGAATTCGGAATAGCGGCACACTGACTACGCGTCGGCTATTCTTCTGATATGCCGATTTTCATTTAGGAGCGGTTAATTTCTTTTTTCGATTAGGACCCAAGCTAACTCTGACCCCAACTCTAACCTCCACCCTGACCCTAACGACGGGGTTCAAAGTTAGCTCGGGTCCTAATCTGAAGAAGCACCCTTTTTTCAGCCAAGTAAATTATTTAGAGTGAAATGGATTGCGGCATTACTTACCAACAAACTTATATTTACTATAATACTATATGTATATAAACCACCTTTTCTGTTGACTATTTTTGACAATCACCGAAACATCTTTGTTTAACTTGTGGGGTGCGGTTGTCCATTTGAATTTAATGTAAATTGAATCCCATTATTCACTATAGTAGATTTGTAGCAAGAGCGATCTCTCTAACCACGAACTATGACCTCTATTAAATTAAACACGATAGAAGTTTGGATTAGAGGCCGTCTCGTTTTAGGGCTATCCCCGGTACTTCTTTAGTTTCGCTCCGACATGTTAGGCATCTCTTAAAAAAAAAAATAGCTAAATAAATGTATACATTTTGTTATGTACTTACGTGGTTACTGAAAAGAAGACTTTACACTAAAAATTACGCAAATTTATCCAGTATTTAAAAAAAAAAATGATTTTATCTATTGGTCGCAAGGGAGATAACTCAAAGTTTTTGGTTTTCAGTCCCCATTTTTTCTGTAGCAACCTTCTTAGCAGCAGATGTGTCCATGAGTCTGGTGATACTGTCATCTGCTGTTAGGCTCTCCACATATCGTATTCGAGCTGATTTCCCTCTTGCTGTAGATTGAAAGTGGGGAGTCATTTGTTTGAGAAAGAAGTCTTTCAGTGCATCAGATGATGATGAAGTCAACAAGGAAACAGGATGCGGATCCTGGAGTGGGGGCTGAGGATGCGACTCCTGGAGTGGGGGCTGAGAAGGAGGGTCCTGGAGTAGGGGCTGAGAAGGAGGGTCCTGGAGTGGGAATGAGGGCAGTGCAGACACTAGAGCAGCTGGTGTGAAGATGTGGAAGGCTCTGTTTGAGCAGTGACACGAGGCTGACTTTCCACAGTGACCATTTGGGCATTGAAAGGACAGATTTCCGTGCAACTGAATCCTGCTCTGATGATCTTTGGTTTGAAGGATTTATCTGTAAGAGCCTTAAGCATCATGGGAACGTTCTTCTTTCCCACTGGTCCCGTGTGGCAAACTTGAGGAAGAGGGACTGCCACTTCATTTTACCAGACCTGAACACGACACAATCAAGTTGCTGCAGGTGGTGTGTCATGTGAGCCAGAAGTCACAACAGCACAACAATGTTATGCATGACTATTAAAAACAGGAAGTCTTGCCTTGTCACTGACGTCATGTGTGTGGTTCAGGAAGATATTTTCAAACGAGTCCAAAAAATGTGGGGTTTCCATTCATCCTTTTGAACTGACTGTATAAGCAGCACCTTCAGGTCCATGCCTGGTAGAGGGTTTTCCCTTTGTAGACAGCATGGGGGGGGAAGTAGGTTGCCACTAGCAGATGCTGCACAGTAAACTGTTATATGCTACCTTCCCGAACCACCAATACTCTGGTTGACTCTCTTTGATCCCTTTTCTGCTAAAACAGTGCCTCTTTTGGGGTCTGTTACAAAGCCAGTTACATTTGTGTTGAATAACTGGGCAGGCATATCTTTTATCCCCTCTTCTATGAGAATCTTGTCCAGAAGCTCAAACCAGTGGACGATGAATTCAGGGTCCTCTGTCTTTGCACGAACAGTGCTGAGGTGCTCAGTCTTACGAGGCACTATGTCTGGATGGCAGCGTAAAAATATTTGTAGCCAGTCATACCCTGGAAGAGCATTCACAAAAGAGGTATCTATGCTGTCAGTCTGAATAAACTCCATTACAGTGTCTTTGACCTTCTCAGATGTCACTCTCCAGCGCCACTCTGCCATCAGCTTCGTGCACTCAACAAGCTTATTTTCATGAGCAGGAGACAGTATTGCTTTCTTCCCAATATGCGCGTTTATAGGGATTTCCATAGACGTTCTCCTGAGCAATGACTTCTTAGTCACTTTAAAATACTTGGTTTCTTGATTGGCAGACATCTGCTTCTTCATGACAGCCTCATATGCAGCAACCATCTCCTCTGATTGGCTCAGATTCATCCTTCCACCCTCAGTCTTCTGATAGTTGCAAACCATCAGTGAACAACCAAATTTTTACGGGCATTAGGCAGCAGTATACCCAAGTATTAGTATCAGTAAATATTGACTTGTTACAAATTTCTGGTTTTATGTAACTTCCTCAATAATAAAATCAGGTTAAACTTAACTAATATAATCATGTTTCTTATTACTTAAATCACTTTAAGGGATTTTCAACTCTTTTCTTTCAGAAAAATACAGACATGGGGCATTAAACACCCTCTTTTTTCAAAGATCAAAATATTTTTTGAACAAATAAATTACACACAATTACATGCTTGTATGCTTAAATGCGGCATAATCACATTGATCCACCGGTTCCTGTTAGATCACTGAAGTTAAGCAACGTTGAACCTGGCCAGTACCAAATGGGTGACCATTTAGTATAGCAGGCGCTGTATGTGGACACCTAGCTATGCGCAAATAGCGTCGCCAACCTGTAGTGACTATGGATAAACTACCTGAATGACAATCACTAATAAGGTGGCCGGAAATCAGGGAGGGGTTCTTCCTCGATGAGTGATCAAAACCCTGATGGTGATGATGCTTAAATGAGTATTGATTTACTCCTCTCCAGGAGTTAGGCACAAGGCCAGTTTTTATCTTACTCCCACAAGTAAGATGTGACCCAAGGCCGGGTCGGGAAAGTGGGGTTGGGCAGCCCCGTCGGCATTCCCCGGTAGAGGCGCCTCAGGCAGTAAGCAATAAACTTACTCCTCCCCAAAGAGGGGAGGCAAAGCCTGGGAGGGTGGACCTCCTAGAACTGCACAGGACAGACCCATTGACCGGCGTAAATCAAGCCCCGAAGGCGAAGACATACCAGTCTATAGGGTGCAGTATCCATCGGAACAGATACTACACTTTGATGCTTAAATGAGTACCAGTACAAAACAATTAACTAACTAAAAGCATACGAAAACATGGCAAGTTGAATTTGCAGCTGTTTTTAAAATTGGTGCTGAAATCATGATCACATGTGATAGGCTGTAGATACAGACCACTATGACACACTTTCCAGCTCTGATAAATGAAAATCTGAATTAAATCAAGTGTAAAAATGTTTTGGGACTTAACTCTGATATATCTCAGTGCTTCAGCAGCAAAGGACCAGTTGGCAGGCTCAGTGGTTTTGCAGAAAAAACAAGTTTTGTGCAGTTGCCCTTCTGGAACATAAAGTTGTGTCGTCTGTTTCAAAATTGCTGCAGATGTCGTCAAAAAACAACTTCTTAACTGGGCACAAAAAGACTACTTTTGTTTGGCTCAGTAAAGAAACAAATCCTGTGATTCATCAGTGATCAGACAAGCTTGGTGTTTATTGCCCTACAAGTTCCATAATAATGCTATCGAGAGGTTTGTGAAGGTTACCTAGTTGCTGGTGCCTAATGCCCCACGTTACCCTATTTATAAAAGTCCTTGTTCCAAAATTTGAGTTATCTCCCTTACCAAAATGGTTTTAAAAAATGACGTATGATAGATAAAATCGTGTTTTTTTTTAAATTTAATAAATACTGGATTAATTTACGTTAATTTTGGTGTACAGTCTTCTTTCCAGCTACCACGTAAGTATATAAAGTTTATACATTTCTTTAGCTATTTTTTTAAAGAGATGCCTAACATGTCTGATCGAAACTAAAGAAGCACCCCCCCCCCCCTGAAGATTATTTATCACTAGCAGGAAGACCTGACGTTGTTCGGGATTGAATGAGAATCACTACTAATATGTACTTTTTCACTATGCTCATAATGCCATCTTACTTTCTTTGCTTTTACTGTCCCCTACTCCTGTTCCCCCCCCCCCCTAATATAGTCGGAAAAAGTTGAAATGTTTGGAAACTCTCTGAATTAGTGTCTTATACATATGGTTTAAATGTCATTAAAATTGCATATACGTATTTGAAGTTTTAAGGGGGTTCTGTCCTTCTTCTTTCGTGTGAATCAGATGATTCTGGTGTTGGCATTAGTTTCCCTGATGTCTTTCTAGTTAGACATCTTTCTGGAAATACATCGGGTACTTACGGGAAGAACCACGAGAAGGTTGTCAACAGACCTAAGTGAAAACTTGGAACACCCAGATCTTCAGTCCGTGTCGATATCCACTTAATCACCGTCACCTCCAGGGGTTCTGTCTGCATAGGTCACTTAGAGGTGGGGGGCCACGTAGGTATTTGGTACATAGAGGTTAGTGTAGAGATTCAGGACCACTTCCATTATCTTCCTCGGATAATTTTATACATATGATATAAATTTCATCAAAATAGGATATAGTTGAAGGTTTATAGAAGGTTTGGACTCCCACAGCTCCTTTAAGTTAGGAGGGCACTTAGAAATTTGGGATCGCTTCCATTGTCTTCCCCAGAAAATTTTATATATATTTTAATTTCATAAAAGTAGGATATATTTGAAGTTTTAAGCAGGTTATGTTTTCATAGCACCTTTGGAGGTGCACTTAAAGATGCGGGAACACTTCGATTGCCTTCTCCGATAAATTTGACTTTTAGATTTCATGTAGATTCTCTAACCTTTCTTTCTATAGGGAACATACAAACTTCATACAATAACACAGACATTGAATTTTATATACATAGATAACCACGTTTACGGCATCATTATCGAAATCTTGGCAATATTGCATTATAGTTAAAGCCAAAATAGTGAACAGATGCTTTGGCGGACATCTCTGAAGTTTGATTGATAGTTTGTTCATCTTTTTGGGTGAAAAAAAAACACAACTATACAACTGTTCCAAACGCAATAAAATTTACTTTTCTGCCTCATTGAAAGGAGAAAATGACGACAAAGTAATCAGATTCAGTGATTTCTGGAAAATGTATTCTGACTCTAATGAAAGATGATTTGAACATAGTCTGCTATTCCTCCTCTTTTTAATGGTCTTCAGGTTATTTCTCTTCTAAGGACAAGACTGATCTCTTTACTCGTCTTTTTGCTGAGAATTCTTCTCGTGATGACATTAGTGCTGTTCTTCCTGATTTTTCTTTGAAAACTGATCAGTTTCTTGATTCTGTTATTATCACTCCAAAGATGGTTGCTAGGGTTCTTTCTGATCTTGCCCAGTCTAAGACTTCCGGTCCTGATTCAATTCTTGTTGTTCTCAACGTTGTCCCCCTAAACTTTCTTCTATCCTCTCTAAATTATTTAATCTCTGTTTGTCTAAGTCCTGTTTCCCTTTTTGTTGGAAGGAGTCCTCTGTTGTCCCTATCTTTAAAAATGCTGGTGATCGGTCTGACCCAACTAAGTATCATCCGGTTAGTCTCGTCTCCGTTATTAGCAGTTTTTGAAAGGTTGGTCAACGGCAAGCTTGTTAATTTTCTGTAAAGTCTGGGCCTCTTTAGTGATGTTCAGTATGGCATTCAAGGTTTTCGTTCAACTGCTGATCTTTTAACTGTTGTAACTGAGTGGACTTGTCGGTTTATTGATAATTCAGGAGAGGGTAGAGCCATTGCGCTTGACATTTCAAAGGCGTTTGACAAAGTGTGGCATTCTGGTCTCCTACACAAACTTCAGGGTTATGGTATTGGTGGTAAGGTTCTTGACATTATTAGGTCTTTTCTTTCTGATCGAAGCTTGTGAGTAACTTTGGACAGTGTTTCTTCATTCTTTTTTTTTTAATGGTGGTGTTCCTCAAGGGTCTATTCTAGGCCCAACACTGTTCCTTTTCTATATAAATGATCTTCAAGAAAATATTGTTCAGAAAATTAACATCTATGCTAGTGATACCACTCTCTATTCGACTTGTCCTGGATTGCTTCTATGCTGTTACCATGCACTTAGACAGTCTTGGGCAGTTTGTTGTGATCTGCTCCGACCAGACACTGACTGGCCATGACGTATGAAATTCAGAAAACAACACTTTAACATTTAATAAAAAAATACATTAAATTCTAATTTCCGGTAATAATTAAAAGTAATAATACCTTTTTTTTTTTTACCTTTGTTAACCCCAAACAAAGCATATTGCCACTGAAAAGTAAGGGTCTATAGTAACAGGGCCAAATGTATAAGGGTCAACGTGGATCGGGAGTTGGCAAGCAAGATATTTGTTTACATTACATTTAAATGTCTGCATATTGGTAGCATTACAAACCGATGACATCTTTTCATTGGACAATGACAAAATTTTACATCTCATATGCTTAAACAAGTCATGTCTTATTAAAACAATTATATGGATGGAAAGAGAATAAAATAAACATTTTATATCGACCACCGACAAGGAATGGAGACCTCAAATTCAACTAAAGCTTATAGGGAAAATTTTAGAAAAAAAACCCCCAGCTAAGTTCTTAATTTCTTATTTCTGAACTGTCTCTATCTTAAATAATGCCTGTATTTACGTTGCTATGAATACTTAGTTAAGCAATAGTTTTTCCAAGTAACACAACTACAAAACTGCCTTTTATACTGTAACGTCATAGCTAAAGTGTCTACTCGTTGGACCTACTCAATAATAGATTAAACCCTCCCACACACCGTAATGGCCGGTGAAATGTCCCCACAATAAATTTTGCTTATAATATAGTGAGAGGGGAACTTATCTATAGTCCTTCATTATCTGTAGAAGGTGGTGGCTAGACTTTCTACATATATACATATGAGTTTTTTTTTTTTTTTAAATCATACCTGCGGGGCTCAGAAATACCAGACTAATATACGGGCGCAGGCTATCCTCTTACGGAGTGTTAGACTTGTAGACCTTGTCAGGTCATCCATCTAAGAGAAGGAAAAATCTGACAATAAAATCTTGCCACTAACAACTTACATCTTGGCAGCAAACCGTTGGAGAGAGAGACCTCCTTGGTCTTGATCGACAACCTTCCTAGACCTCACTTTCTTCTCCCCCCCTCACTTTCTTCTCCCCCTCTCACTTTCTTCTCCCCCCCCCCAACTTTCTTTCCCCCCCCCCCCCTCTCACGTTCTTCTCTCCCCCGTCCTCTCACTTTCTTCTCTCCCCCGTCCTCTCACTTTCTTCTCTCCCCCGTCCTCACACTTTCTTCTCTCCCCCGTCCTCTCACTTTCTTCTCCCCCTCCACCTCTCACTTTCTTCTCTCCCCCCTCACACTTCTCTCGCTTTCTTCTCTTGCTCTCTTTTTTTTCTCTCCTTCGACGCAATGTTGCATCACTGTGTTTGTTTTATAAGTGTTTCAATGGAATGTGCTCCGATGAACTTGCTGTTCTGGTCCCCCCTTTGACGTAAATACACCCGACCAACTCGACAATCAGATAAATGCCATCCATTCACTGTGGAGGTCCTGAGATGCTGAAGAGCTTTCTACTTCAATAGCTTCTTTCCCCGAGCTGCCAGCATTTGAAACTCTATCCCTGCTCCCTGTTTCCCTGACTGTACCGACATGCAGAGATTTAAATGCAATGTAAACAAACATCTCGCCACACAACTCCTCTTAAGATGCTCCCTATAATTTCTAACCCCTAATCCACAATAGCCCCTTACGTTTCAGTAACAGTATGCCTTGTCTGGGGTGAACTCAAGTTAAAAACAAAAAACAAAAAAAAAACAACTTGGAGATGTGAGAAGTTGTCTGATTCTTGTTTCAAATCACTGACCAGTGTGTGTGAGGAGGGGGGGGTGAAGAAAGACAGAAAGGGATCGAAATCACTAATTAATTTTTCTTGTTAGTCAATGTTATTTTCATATCCGAACATTTCATGTGATTCCGAACAAACTATGTTATCTATTACCCTCTCTCTTTGAGCCATGTGACATCATATCTGTTTCTAGTACATTTCTACCGCCTAAGCGATTTTCTACTCGGGATCAACAAGTTGACCTCGTCTAACCGCTCAGCGATCTACATAACTAACTAAATTATATACTAGGGGACCTAGGCGCTCGATATCGAACGCAACAGCGTTTAACGAAATACTGAAAACGTTATCAAGACAGGGCTCAAGTTTGTACCATGGTAAAACTACCCCATAAACCATCACCATTATTACTTTTAACTATTGGTTAAATTCCTTTTAACTATTGGTTAAATAAAATACAATAATCTAACCCATGATTAACATGTAGCGGTCTGCCAGAGTTGCACATTGCTTGCAAGAGTCACCATTCATGCAGCTCACCAGGAGCGATGCCATGGCTAGTAGGAGGGTGCCACGGCGGGCATGGAAGTCTAAGGCGTCGGTGGTCTGTAGGTGCATATCCTGTTGAGAGTTGCAAATATTTGAACAAGATCTCCGAAGACCAAAATGGTCGTCGAGAAGTTTTTGCCCATAACCATCGTGCAGATTTGTGCTCGATGAACCTGGTTGGTCTATTTCCCCTGCTGCGTTAATGGACATGGTAACATGTCAAATCTCTATAATAATAAAATTATATTACCACTTCTCATGTGTTTCTGTGTGCGTGTTTCCCGTGACTATGTGACTTACACATTATTATTTTTATTATTTACTATTATAGTGGATAGATATCTTGTTTAGAATGCAACTGCGATTATTTTGATAATTTCAAGGTTGAGACGAAAATGAAAATATAAACATCTTATTGTTTGGATTTTGAGGTATGCCAATATGAGGAATGTGTAAAAACAATTTTCAGAATTATGTCACCAATTGAGAGAGAACGGGAAGAAAGAACAGATCGAGACTTGCAATCGAAGTGAGCAGATGTTCCGCCTATGCTCTTTCCAGCTGGGGTTTGGGAGTTAACTGTATCTGTGAGTGTACCAAGAGAATTTCAACTACTATTCTATTACAATAAATTGTAAGTATAAAAAAAACTTTGTTTCGATTCTTCATTTTTGCTGCAACACCTTCTGCATTTTCGGACCAGTAAAGAACCGGCCATGACGTGACATCGACCCTTGGTAGGGTAACTAGTCACAGAGACAGAAAGCTCTGAAATAATGATACCATTCTTTCTCTGCATGTCCCAGCATTGCTTATGGTTTGTTAGATTTCTTCCTTGAATATAAGAATGATATGATTGATGTGTAATGTTTCCTAAAGACAGGCTTAGTTCTGATGACCTCAGAGGAAGATTAAATTTGAACAGTGTCAAGAGATGTGTGCAGAACAGGAGACTTTGATGGTACTGCCACATTGATAGAATGGATGAGAGTTTTATTTACTCCTCTTCAGGAGTTAGGCACAAGGCCAGTTTTATCTTACTCCCACAAGTAAGATGTGACCCAAGATCGGGTCGGGAAAGTGGGGTTTGAAAAGCCAGCGCCCGAGAAGGTGAGCACTCTGGCCATTAAAAATTGCCTGGGCAGCCCCGTCGGCATTCCCCGGTAGGGGCGCCTCAGAGAGTAAGCAATAAACTTACTCCTCCCCAAAGAGGGGAGGCGAAGCCTGGGAGGGTGGACCTCCTAGAACTGCACAGGACAGGCGTGTAGTATCCATCGGAACAGATACTACACTTTGATCTTAGCCAAATGAGAGTTCTTGGGTTAGTAGATGTAGAACAGTTAAGGTAGCAGGGTCAGTTCACAGGGGAAGGTCAAGTAAAGCATGGGAGGAAGTGATAAAAATGGACTTTAGAGACAAAGAGGGATAAATAAATACCTGGCCAGATATAGGGTACTTTCGAAGTCAATTTCTTAAAGCCGTCCAACAAATGGAAGCATGTAAAACAAATGTTACCGAATATGATGCTGATAAAATGAACTTAAGCAATGCCGAATCTGATGAAGTGAGGTTGGATGATTGCGCAATCCTTGCTTCATTACTAACTTCTCAGCGTGCAGAGGGTATTCTTTGTCTCTCGAAACAGGAGGCGGCCATTCAGATTTCAAGGAATCAAGAAATGTTTGTCATGATGTAAAAGACAAATGTACAGTGACCGTAAGTGTTGTTGTCGTTCCACTATAAAAAGTTTCCTTTTCCGATAAGCTGACTTCCCGGAAAGGTTATATTGTTATTTGCTTTGCCGAGTGGACCTTTTTATTCACATTAATCCTGCAAACGCCGCACCCCGTCCCCGTGCCGATCGTCGTGAAATTTATGTGAGACTGCGATTAAATGACCAGAATAAATCACCGGAAAAACATTCTGTACATTCATCATCGTTGCCGTGCGGGTTTTTGCGGAGTAAGGGGATTGTGAGGGAGAAAGAGAGGAGATCTTGTTCGAGGGTGTGGAACAGTGTGAGAAATGAATGCCCCTCTGCCTTTTCGGAACATGATGGCAAGTGTCTGCAGAATCTTGTTGCCCAGGCCAACGATTGTTGGAACTCGAAAACAAGGACGTATCCATCCAAGAAATGTAATTGGCTCTTCTCCATCACGTTCTTTGCCAGCACTTGTGGAGACTTTGACTACTGCTGCTTTAGAGTTTGGCCACACACTTCAGCGAATAACGTTAGGGTTAGGGTTTAATGGGGTAGGTATGGTGATGCTGAAAATTTTACGATTTGATTATCTGGGGGAAAGTAAATCTATATAATAATACGCGAAGCGACTTCATGTTTAAACATATGTTATCACCTTTCACACGCGTTAAAGACAAAGTAAATCATCCGATCAGCAAAAATGGTGATTGGTAATTAATCTGATGTCACTAAGTTAAACAATTCCGACTTCACTCACTTAAAAATGAATTGTTCCAAAATCATTTTATGTTATCTCGTTAACTAAAACAGTACAATGTTAAATAAGTACATTTCAAAAAGTGCCATACATTTTATTGATTTGAAGAATATTTAGATGGCAGTTATTTTGGCAGTAAGAAGACAGACTATTTATTGTTTTTAAAAGAATTAGGTACTGCTATAGATGACGCGCCTGATTTCCGTGACTTTGCGTCGACAACGATCGGGCAGGTCACGGAATAATATCATTGTTTCTTTCTCCTTATCTTAGAAAAACATTGACAAAATTTGAGCCTAACTTTGACCTCGTAAAGTGGGTAGTAAATATTCAGCATCACACACTTTCCTGAGAGGGGGGGGGATATATTTATTGCTTGCTACTTGAGACTCCTTCATTTTGAAGGGAGTGCTGACAATGTATTTTTGTTCCCATCTAGAGTGTTTCTTTTTTGGGGCAGCTAAAAGAAAAAAATGGAACATTTTCTTTATTTATGTCATTTAATTATTTATACCATTCCCCTCCTCTCGCCACATCTCATCTCATCCACCCTACCTCTCATCATCTAAAACATTCAGTATGTAAACAAGCAAGCAAACAAGATTGCCAGAATTTTTGTATTGTAAAGATAATTTTTGGTAAAAAAAAAGAAGAGAGAAACTATTGCATGGAAAAATGACTGATCTCATTAAATTTCAAAGTTTAAAAAACAAAACCAACACAGACAGGAATTATAAACCGTAAATATGAGTTGACAGTTTGAGTATCACTAAAAAAATGACAGGATTATTTACATGTAAATCAGTTCGTTTACTTACCTCTCCATGAAGGCAGAGTTAGACACAAGGTCAGTTTTTAATGTGCGGAAAATCCAGCTCTTAAAAATGGGCACTCTGGATTGGGAGACAAATTAATAGTGCTTCAGTCTAGAAGGATTTCTCCTCCACTTGACAGATCAAAAAAGATGAAGTGTAGTATCAGAACAAGTACTACACTTTTCTCTTAGCCAAAAGGCTACATTATTTTAAAATGCTGTCATCGTCATCATTGTTGATTTAACGTCAGTTTTACATGCCGAAATTGACTTCCAAACTAACCTATCTCTGACCAGGTCTTTATTTATCCCTCTTTCTCTAAAGTCCATCTTTATCACTTCCTCCCATGTTTTCCTTGGCGTTCCTCATGTGAACTGATCCTGCTACCTTAACTGTTCTACATCTACTGACCCAAGAACTCTCATCTATTCTTTCAATGTTGCCATACAAGCAAAGTCTTTTGTTATGCACAAATCTCCCTATATTGTCCAGATTTAATCTTCCTCTGAGCTCATCAGAATTAAGCCTGTCAACCAAGGGAAGCATCTATCAGGCAGGCATGTTTATCCAGTGTGATGATGTATGGAAGTGAAACCTGACGGTTGAGGATATATGTTGCATGGAGAGAAACGATATAAGAATGATACGATGGATGTGTAATGTGAGCCTTAAAAACATGTTTAGATTTGATCAGCTCAAGGAAGATTACATCTGGACAGTGTAGGAAAATGTGTGCAGAACAGGAGACTTTGATGGTATGGTCACGTTGAAAGAATAGGATGAGTGCTTAGGTTAGTAGATGTAGAGCAGTTGAGATAGCAGGGTCAGTAGGTAGGGGAGGGCCAAAGAAAAGATGGGAGGAAGTAATCAGGATGGATTTGAGAGAAAGAGGGATAAATAAAGACTTGGCAGAGATAAGTTAATTTGTAAGTTGTTTTCTAAAAGCTGTCGAACACATACCATGCAAAAGAGATATTAAACTTAATACAATAATGATGATTATGATTGACAACCCTTCAATTATCCTACGGTGATGGTGGTCAAATGGATAATAACACGGACTGACGACCTGGGTGTGCCAAGTTCGAATCCAGTTGGTTCCATAGTACCACTTTTACTTAAGGATGTTGGCCACCTTCATGTGGCCCCCTCCTGCAAGAATTCCAGCAACAGAATGAAGTCTGTCAACAAAGTTGTACAGTGTTGATTCACACAAATTTATTATTTATTATAATTATCCTGCTATCTTCATTGGTAATCTTTTTAGCTATCTGGTGCTGTCAGGCTGTCTGAAAATACTGGCTTCCTGACCTAAGATGCACCAAACATTGATGTTATTGTTTTTTTTCCTTTCCCTTTGCAAAACTCAATCATATTCAAAAACAACAATTTTCCTCTACAAAACAAATAAACCAAACAACATGAATAGGTATTTGAACATATAAAGAATTTGAAGCATAAAAACTTTTACCAAAATGACTGAATTTGGCATTAAATAACATGAAAAGGGTTGATATGCCGTAAAACAAAACAACCAAACCAAACACCATGAATAAATATTTAAAGATATAACTTGAAGCATAAAACTTTTACCAAAATGACCAGATTCGGCATTAAATAACCCGAAAAGGGTTGATATGCCGTAAAAGAAAACAACCAAACCAAACATTCTAGCTATTAATTGAAGTTTTGCTCTTTTTCTTGCTTGCCTTATGTGCAAAAAGTAAAAAAAAAACCTGTTAGATATGATAGCTATAAAACATTGTTGAATTGTGGTTTTCCAAAGTGTACGGTGAAAAAATCACTCAAACTGTTGATTACAAAAAAAACAAACTGATTCCTTTTTATTTTGTCCTTAACATTTATCTGAATTGGTTTGTGTTCAGGCTGAGGTGGAACTGAGTGAATGCAATTTTAGATATCCGGTTTGTTTTGTAGTCAGATAGAAAAGAGGCTGATCCTAACTTTTTTTTTTTTTTTGCATGCGTTCTGAATGTGACCTGTTTGCCCTTCTGCTTGTGTATTCTGTTCATTTTATTACAAGCACCCAATAAAAATAAAATAAATAAAAATCTGTTCTACAAATAATATAACCAGATTTAGTTCAAATAAACTCCAGTCTATGACTTGTTCATCAAGTTTCAGTCATGAATGTTCAACGGTCTTTATTTTATCACCATTCAATGATATGGTGGGGTCACTTTACTGATATTCTCATCAGTAAGTGGTGTAATCCTGAACGGGCTTCGCACTTCCCAGATTTTTATCTGTCGGGTTATCTCAAAGATACTGTCTATCAAAACAATTCTCAGACTATGCCTGAATTGAAGACAGCCACCCGAACGAAAACATAGACTGCGCTAAGACAAGTGTGGAAAAGCTATTGACAATTTTACATGTCGTATCCACGTGTGCTTATATTTGAATGGCTATAAAACAGATGTAAAAATGCATTATTTTTTAGTGTTGCATATGAATGGCGGACGTTGCAAGTGTTAGATGCTCGGCCAGAGGAAAGGGGGGGGTGCACAAAATAAGGTGAAAATATCGTTGGTTTTATTTGGGCCACCCAAGAGTTTATTTCTCTTTGAAATGAATTAAGCATCTTGTAAAAACAGACAATGATGTTGAAACACAAAAGTGATGTTCAGATCGTCTCCATGATAAAGCCCTCCTGGGTAGACTGTCTTACAAATTATCTCAAGTTGAAATCTTAAATGGATAAGTGCTTGAGTGACCCACCAGTGAAAAGACCCAGTCAACAGAAAGGAAGGAGACGGGAGAGGCGACAGCTGACCCACTGAGCATGACAGGAAGTTTGAGGTTTGCTGGGAAGGCGGGCGATCAGTTGAAGCTGGGTGCCCTTGTAAACAGGATGGGCTTGTTTGGGCTCCTAGCCAAAGGACTGTGTGTGTGGGATCTTATATTTTATTTCACCGGGATAGAGAGATGTCATTTTCAAGTCTGCCATTCAACTTGGAAACACGGGTATCTTTTATAACATCGAGCAAATAAATTTGTTACTTGTTGATAGATTGGACTTGTGGTTTTTACTTGGGACGAGAGTCTTTGTTGCAGCATGGAGACGAGATCGCACAACAACCCATGGACCAGCACAATGTGTGGAGACGATTATGGTCAGCGCAGTGAACGCACGCATGCATACATGTTCACACAAAGACTGTTAGACATTCATGACTTAAACTTGGTGAAACAAGTCGGGTGTAGACTGAAGTTTATTTGTACCAAATATGGTTGGATTGCAGAAAAGATTGTGAACTTTATTAACGATCAATGCCATTTTCGAAGGGTCACTCTATATTTGCAATTTTTGAACTGTTTTCTTTTCTTTTTATTATGGAAATCGCTCCAGACAAGGCATGAAGCCACTTGATGTAAGGAGCTGACAAAAATACTACTTCAAGGCCCAAAACAAGCCAACGATAAGTGTTAGATGGATAGATCCCAACCCAGAAAACAGCATTTCTCCCCCTTTTGTCAAAAACATCGCTCATGGAATGTGAGGACTAAAGGACAAAATAAGGGAAGCGAGAGTTACGAGGCTGCCGAAAATAACTCTCGCTTTCCTAATGTTGGTTGTTATTATAACAAAGCGAAACTAATCTAAACTCTTCAAGCTCTAATTATTTTGATATGCCAGGATACCTCCTACTCTGCCGTAAAGACTCAGACATTTATAAGAGTTCAGAATCTATATCTGTAACACCCTACCCTTTACTAGAGAACTTAGTTTATATCTATAAAACCACCATTCATCTGTGCCTGGAGTATTGTTACCACATCTGGGCTGATGCACCAACTGCTAGCTCCTCTCTCTTGATCAGGCAGCAAAATAAAGCTTCTTTCTAACTTAATAGGTCCTGCAATGTCTGCAAAGCTTCAGCCCCTGTCACATCACCACAGTGCTGCATCCCTGTGCTTGTTTTACAAGTACTTTCACGGAATGTGCTCCGATGAACTTAGTGCAGTTGTACCAGCTCAACGAAAATATCCCCAACCCACCTGACTAGCAATAAAAATCCCACCCCTTCACTGTAGAGGTAAATAGATGACAGAGGATTTTCTACTTGAATAACTTCTTTCCGCAAACTGCTCACCTTTGGAATTCCCTCCCTGCTCCTTTTTTCCCATACCGTAACAACATCCAAAAATTTAAATGTAATGTGAACAAACAATTTGCTACCCAACTCCCCACCCGGATTGTCCCCTATAAATCTGACCCCTCTCACAGTAGCCCTAGTGGCATGGATAAAGATTCAGCAAATAGTCTACTTGTGTGAGCTTACCGGCATCAAACAAACACCCACTTTCCCAACCCACTATATCAAAACACTAAAATATGTCACTACAAAAAAAGCAACAATTTCAAACGAGACGGCCACCTAAAAAAAACATATTGCTCTCTTCCTTTTAGGCTTGCATTCACAAATATCTGAGGGCATAGAACCAACATCGATGACATAGAGTCCTTTCTCCGAGTAAACTCCCCGGATATCCTAGCACTAAGTGAAACTACCCTACACTCCCCAATCTCCTAATCGTTTTGACATGACTGGATACCTCCTATTTTCTTGGCCTTTTGGCTAAGATCCAAGTGTAGTATCTGTTCCGATGGATACTGCGCCCAATAGACTGGTATTGTCTTGCCCTTCGGGGCTTGATTTACGCCGGTCTATGAGTCTGCCCTGTGCAGTTCTAGGAGGTCCACCCTCCCAGGCTTCGCCTCCCCTCTTCGGGGAGGAGTAAGTTGATTGCTTACTGCCTGAGGCGCCCCTACCGGGGAATGCCGACGGGACTGCCCAGGCAATTTTTAATGGCCAGAGTGCTCACCTCTCAGGCGCTGGCTTTTCAACCCCCACTTTCCCGACCCGACCTTGTGTCACATCTTACTTGTGGGAGTAAGATAAAAACTGGCCTTGTGCCTAACTCCTGGAGAGGAGTAAATCAATACTCTACCATAAGGATTCTGACAAGCATATGCACAGACTCAAAGATTATATTTGGAACACCCTCCCCTTAACTAGAGAACATAGTCTAGAGTCAGATGATGAAGTCTATATGTGCTTTAGATTAACCTCACAACACAGCATTAGTTACTTATATTTCAACCTAGGACTGTACCCTGCTCGATTTTGTCTGATAGCATAGATGCACTCAAATACATGCAATTGGGGATTTTAATGTGCACCACCATGATTTACTTGGATTCTCGAGCTATGAAGACCCAGTTGGTACCAGCACGTATAGTTTCTCCATTGCACACTTCCTTTCACATACTGTCACTTTTCTGACCTGCCTCACTTCCTGACCTATACTTGACCACACTGCTCGAGGCTTGTGTGACTGATGCCCATAGCCTACTGGAGAACACTGATCACCTTGACATTATGGTTGATATCACCGTAATGTCTCGATCCCCCCAAGCCGAACAAGTGTTACTCAAAATGACGAGATAGTTCAAACAGGTTGATTGGGAATCCATCGGAGATGCCTCATGGAGTAAAAATTCTCTCCCTGTTGATCAGTGCGCAAATGAGGTAACCGGATGGGTCAAAGCAAGCATTGAAGCACATGTCCCTATAATAAGCCCCCACTCTCCACAATGGTTTACTTTGACTTATCTGTAATCTACATAAATTAGGGCTCCGAGTGATGCCAAGTGGCCCTGATAGTTCTAAATAATAATTAAAATTCCTCATTTTAGAAGTACAAATATTGTTTGTATCTTGTTTTAAGAGTCCGTCTTATTTTTCCTTTTATTTTTGTACCTGTATCAATCTGGCATAAGGCTGGCTGTTCTGAGCGCTCATCTTCTCGGTGTATGCATTGCATAACGTCGCATTTTAATTCTCTTTGCTTAGCTGCAGCTACTTCTTCAGCAGATGATGATTCATGACACTAGAAAATCATCCATTTTGAAAGACGAGATTCAGTTTGAGGTTTCCATTTGGCAAACAGCCAAGAAACGCTAAAAAGCATCTCAACGTAATATATGACAAAGTTTCTCTTGAAAAAATGCCAGGTGAAAATTAGTTGTAAGAGTTTTGGTTTTTTTTCTAGCTTACCGCTTTTTTCCTTTGAGAAATACTGTTTACAAGAATTGATTAGACTGCAACAAAATGCTTTGCTAACAATGTTCATTGCCGCTGTGTCGTTAAAAAAACAAAACAGTGTCAAGGGCAATTTTTGCTGGCATGGTTATTTCGTAAAATCACTTGTTTTTTTTTTCATCACAATTACCTTTCCCATCAAAACTTTAATTTGATAAACAAAAAATAAAACGAACAACAATGAAAATAAATAGATGTAAGACAGGAGTCTCAGTTGGTTTAGTCACTTTCAAAAAATGAATGAGAGTGCTTTGGTTAGTAGATGTAGAGCAGTTGAGATAGCAGGGTCAGTAGGTAGGGGAGGGCCAAAGAAAAGATGGGAGGAAGTAATAAGGATGGATTTGAGAGAAAGAGGGATAAATAAAGACCTGGCCAGGTTAGTTTGAAAATCAATTTCTATAAGAAGGTACCACAAACCAGCCAGTTTATTGTGTGAAAATGAGTAAATATAATGAAATTCTCTTCAATTTCAACTTGTGATAAGTCATTTATATTTTGGGTCATTTTGCTAGAACTTGAATGTGAACAAAAATTCATCTTTTCTCTTTTATAAATGTACGATTCTTTGTCTTGTGTCATTAATAGTTTTTTTCAGGTTTGTTCAAGTTACTATTTTCAGTGATGGGCAATTTATTTTTTCATGTTTGTTCTTTTTAACTTAACATACATGACATTGTTCGTCTCTATGCAGATAAAACAGTTCTATCTTTAAAAAGAAGAACCACTCGTCAATATGCTGGGCTTCATATAAGGTTTTTAGTTGTCTTTTATAAAAAAAAATCCAAGTTGAAAACTACTTAATGAAATTGTTGTCCTATTATCAAATTGTGCTTCCGTCTGTTTTTACATGGTCAAAATCCGATTTTTTTTTTATTGATTTACTATTAAAATAGAAAACCTATCTTGATCTCTACTAGGAATCATTAAGAAGATTCATGTGTTAGCTGTTGAAATGAATCTTATATGAACAGTCAAAGTTGTACTTTGTTGCCATTTTTGTACATTTTTTCAAGAGGTAATGAGATTTTGCTCAGTGTTTTAGCTGGCTTAATCTAATAATTATTGTTTCTATTATAATTAATTTTCATTTACCACAAGATGAGATTACATTTGCAAGGATTTTTCACTCGTCTAGGGTCTGCATTTATAGTTATATATTCAGAATTTGCTTCTTGACTAATAGCACACAAAACAGTAAATTTCTTCCGTTTCCAACAAACTTTGAACGGTCATAATTTGTTGGCTAATTGAGATACCAGAATAAATTGTTACAAAGATCTATGTGCTCATATTAAAAGTGTTTTAGATATAGGGTCAGTCCAGCCAATCTCAGTGAGGGCTTGGAATTGATGTTCTCCAAATCTCCTGAAACTTTCAGATTCTTTTAGTACCATTGAAAGGAGTAAATCCTGAAAATTTCAGCTCAATTCCTTTTTCCGTTCAAATTTTATGGCTTTTTGAAAATTTTCATATCGCTGAAATTTTTTCGACACTGAGGATTTTCTCAATTTTGGAAGCCAATTTTCAGAAATTGTTATATTTAAAAAGGTCTGGATGAACTGCTTTCAATTATGTCCATAGAATACTATAAGAATAAGTTTAATTCATGGTTTCTAACCAAATTGGAAAAAATTTACGGAGCTAACAAAAATGACAAAAATTGAAAAAATCACCCCAAAAAGTCAAATTTTGAATTTTTAAAGAGTAAGTTCTTGCTAACAATCAACCCAAAATCCTTTTAATGCTTTAAACCTCATAGTATGCTATGAATACTTCCTCAAAAAATAAAATTTAGGTGTTGAAAACAAATAAATTTGAAATTATGGGGTACCAAATATGGCAAAAAGTCCGCAAAACTTAAATTTTACGGACTTTTTTCCATTTTAGAATGGTAATAACTCAGTAACGGTTGCTCAGAACCATATAAAACTATATATTTTCTTGAAGAACACCTTGAGCTCTATTCAAAAATGTAAAATAAACCAGTTTATAAACATCCTACTAAAATCTATGGGACATCAAAAATCACAAAATTTTAAAAATTTTAACTTTCGACAAAGTTCAAAGGCCTGGAACTTGTGGCCAAGAAAAAAAATGGATTCGATTTTTTGATTTTTTCAAAGAATAGACTTTCAGGTTTTAGAAAATTATCATGAGGATGGCAAACAGGGCTTTTACTCTTTAAAATGGTGCTTTCTATCATGGCACTTTTCAATATCCAAATCTGGCCTTTTCTACCATCTGCTTATAGTTTTGCAATAAAAAAACAAGTTTTAATCAAAATTTTCAACACATTTTAAAGAAATGCTATATATAGTGTAGATAGAATATCTTTCATTGGACAGAGAGATATTAATATAATAAACTTTGATAAAAATAAGAGTCCTAATCAAAATAACTTTCAGCCTTTCCCATAGTTATTTTATCGAAACAGTAAAACCTTCCTGTGCTTCCAGTAGATGGTGTATCAACTTCACAGTACACATCTTCAATTGGAACCCAACAAACGTCATCACGCTGTGGCCAATAAAACTTTTCAGAAGGTCCTTTAGGATGGAGGAATTTTACATTAACATCACCATGTTCATTTGATACATCATTCGCAACACAGAAGTACCAATCTTTATCGTACTGACATACATAAAATCTACCTGGTTTGATGTCTTCAATTCTCAATTTACAATTCAATTCTCCCTTCAATTCTCCCTGATCAATTACACTTATCTGCTTCGAATGATCTGCAAAGGATGTCTTCTTCATAGTTAGACTCATGGTTGTGTTGTCAGGAATAAATTGGTGATGACTACGTGTACCTTTGAATGTACTTGATGTTGCAAATCGAGATTCAAGAAATTGAGTGTTACTAGCAACCTCCTCAGTGCTCACAAAAAAAGAGGTTATACCATCAATATCTGCTTCAGCAAACTCAAATAACTGCTTTGGTGTCAGAATTTGATTAGAGTAGGGACGTTGAAGGCTAGCATGTGCTGCTAATCTCTTGATTGTGCCACCTACGCCATCACAAGCATTATTGCATAAATTGGTGATGACTACGTGTACCTTTGAATGTACTTGATGTTGCATAAATAAATTCTCATAAATCGTATGCCTGCATTAGTGATCATAAAACTCATGACATTAATACTGTCTTCAGCTTCTTGAAACATTTTCACCAGAATTACATCACCAAGGAATTCCCATTTTTGCACAAGGTTTACTATTTTAACGATGGTTCAGCAGCACAATACAATAACTTGACAAACTTGCTGTATCATTTTACCGATTTCGATCTCCAAGCAGAATGGAACTTCTTTGCCACATCACACGGAAAGAATGCTTGTGATGGCGTAGGTGGCACAATCAAGAGATTAGCAGCACATGCTAGCCTTCAACGTCCCTACTCTAATCAAATTCTGACACCAAAGCAGTTATTTGAGTTTGCTGAAGCAGATATTGATGGTATAACCTCTTTTTTTGTGAGCACTGAGGAGGTTGCTAGTAACACTCAATTTCTTGAATCTCGATTTGCAACATCAAGTACATTCAAAGGTACACGTAGTCATCACCAATTTATTCCTGACAACACAACCATGAGTCTAACTATGAAGAAGACATCCTTTGCAGATCATTCGAAGCAGATAAGTGTAATTGATCAGGGAGAATTGAAGGGAGAATTGAATTGTAAATTGAGAATTGAAGACATCAAACCAGGTAGATTTTATGTATGTCAGTACGATAAAGATTGGTACTTCTGTGTTGCGAATGATGTATCAAATGAACATGGTGATGTTAATGTAAAATTCCTCCATCCTAAAGGACCTTCTGAAAAGTTTTATTGGCCACAGCGTGATGACGTTTGTTGGGTTCCAATTGAAGATGTGTACTGTGAAGTTGATACACCATCTACTGGAAGCACAGGAAGGTTTTACTGTTTCGATAAAATAACTATGGGAAAGGCTGAAAGTTATTTTGATTAGGACTCTTATTTTTATCAAAGTTTATTATATTAATATCTCTCTGTCCAATGAAAGATATTCTATCTACACTATATATAGCATTTCTTTAAAATGTGTTGAAAATTTTGATTAAAACTTGTTTTTTTATTGCAAAACTATAAGCAGATGGTAGAAAAGGCCAGATTTGGATATTGAAAAGTGCCATGATAGAAAGCACCATTTTAAAGAGTAAAAGCCCTGTTTGCCATCCTCATGATAATTTTCTAAAACCTGAAAGTCTATTCTTTGAAAAAATCAAAAAATCGAATCCATTTTTTTTCTTGGCCACAAGTTCCAGGCCTTTGAACTTTGTCGAAAGTTAAAATTTTTAAAATTTTGTGATTTTTGATGTCCCATAGATTTTAGTAGGATGTTTATAAACTGGTTTATTTTACATTTTTGAATAGAGCTCAAGGTGTTCTTCAAGAAAATATATAGTTTTATATGGTTCTGAGCAACCGTTACTGAGTTATTACCATTCTAAAATGGAAAAAAGTCCGTAAAATTTAAGTTTTGCGGACTTTTTGCCATATTTGGTACCCCATAATTTCAAATTTATTTGTTTTCAACACCTAAATTTTATTTTTTGAGGAAGTATTCATAGCATACTATGAGGTTTAAAGCATTAAAAGGATTTTGGGTTGATTGTTAGCAAGAACTTACTCTTTAAAAATTCAAAATTTGACTTTTTGGGGTGATTTTTTCAATTTTTGTCATTTTTGTTAGCTCCGTAAATTTTTTCCAATTTGGTTAGAAACCATGAATTAAACTTATTCTTATAGTATTCTATGGACATAATTGAAAGCAGTTCATCCAGACCTTTTTAAATATAACAATTTCTGAAAATTGGCTTCCAAAATTGAGAAAATCCTCAGTGTCGAAAAAATTTCAGCGATATGAAAATTTTCAAAAAGCCATAAAATTTGAACGGAAAAAGGAATTGAGCTGAAATTTTCAGGATTTACTCCTTTCAATGGTACTAAAAGAATCTGAAAGTTTCAGGAGATTTGGAGAACATCAATTCCAAGCCCTCACTGAAATTGGCTGGACTGACCCTATAATGAAAATAAAATTTTGGTTTGGTATATCTACTGTAACATGAGACAAAGCCAAATTTAAGGCCTCGACTCTGAACGGGTCTTAAGCTTAGTTTTGACTTGAATAAAAGGGTCTGTCTGTGTTTATCCTGGTTAAGTGAGTGAGAAGTGGCCACTGCAAATATCCCTACAAATGTTTGTTGAAAAATATGCAATTCTTTATTTAGATAAAAAAAGTCTAAGCAAACTTGTCAGTTATATCTGTTTCCGTTTTTGTCCAGATGTAGTGTTGTGTACACTGCATATGTTTCAGTTTTTCATACATTTTTCTAGCCAAAATCCACTTTTCCTTAAAGGAACTAATTGATTTTGTTAACAAGATGTCAGCTCCTTAATCTAATTCATTTTTATACAGTGTAGGGTCTTGTTTATTTATGTTTTTTTCATTACTTTTCTGACTATTTACATTCTTGGAATTTTTTTATTGTTGCTTTCTGGCTCTTTTCACAAAATATTTATAGAAAGAGTCACACTGTATTTGTAACACACATTTTTTGAAGTTGATACTTTGAAGTTAAAACATTAATAACAATGCTACAAAAATATATGTCATTAAATTTGTTCCCGGTTCTTCATAATTCTACATGGGTGAAAACTCCTCCCACCTTCTCTAAAAATCACTAAGCAAAATAAAACTATTGATTCGGATAAAGTATGTAATGAATAAAATCGATTAAATTTTTTTTTACCCCAAATTAGAACAGAATGAAATATTGATGCTGTAGAAAATTAACTATTAATCACAAAAAAAAAAAACGAGAAATAGGCTGGCTCTACTATAGATATAAGACGAGCTGTACCTACCCAGTGTTGCCCGGGATGCAATGAAGTCATTTTTGCTTTTAATTTTTATTTGTTTGCATATTTTAAAACTTTTAAAAAGATAGACAACTCCTACTATACTCTTCAATATAAAATGAGTTATCCGTCTTGCTGAGTTTTATCGGTACTTATGCAGTTTACGAATTGTGTTTTCATCGTAACATTCCGGCAGGTTACAAAATGCTTAGCTGACGAAAATTGGAAGAACTTAGCCTTAGCCAATGAAATTCGCAGCGGCTGACGATTGGAAAACCTGATGAAAATATTGAGGAAAATTGGTAAAATGCAGAGCATTAATTTTATCGAGTTAGGACCGACACTTCACTCACCCGAAGCAATTATTGGCTATTGTAGACCCAATTACGAGGGCTATGACAAATCACGTAGAGAGGATGTGGAAGGAAGCGAAGCCGAGGAATGAAAGAGAGTGTGGCACTAGCAAAGATCTAATCGACAGATATCTGCGTGAATTTATGTGGAGATAGAAATTCAGAAACAATCTCTTCGTCTTCATATTTGAGAACATTGCTGAAGTGTACCCTGTCGAGCAGCTTCCTTCCACGTCCTCTAACCCGTCTTCTGCTACTACTTTTCCATCGTCTGTGCTTAAGTTCACAGAAAATTTGCTAAAAGAAAGAGTACCTAACCCAACCCTAAAAGAAAAAGTACCTAATCCTAACTTAACTTTTAAAAGAAATAGTCCCTAACCATAACCTAGTTGGTAGGGTAGAAAAAGAATTGGCAAGAAAAAAAAAACTGTTTGCAAAAAGAAAGAAACATAAAAAATGTTTGCTATCAGTTGTGAGAATTTCTCCTCAAATAGAAGATGGCTAAAATCACGAGTCGTAACGCCAACAACCACACTTACCTTGATTCCGAGAGAACTTCAAAAGGGGAATGGCCTGTCTTGTGTTGCAGAAACGGTACGAACTGCGTAATCAGCCTTTTAGTTGATCATCAATTAGGGATAAATTATTGACACGAGGTTACTTTAATTGCTCGGTCGTTAAGTCCTTTTAAAGGTTGGTGCGTGGTTAATTCCTCGCAAAACACAACACTAGAAACTTGTAAAATACAAGGGTCGGTACACACGAGGTTCACTGTTGCCTCGCAAAATCTCAACTGCTATCAGATTCGTAAAGACCCGCATGGGGGAAAAAGGTGCGCAAAGAGTCTTTTCGAAGGTTCACTCCAGACATAGAGGCGCCGAAGTTTACGGTCAATGTCAAGGTCACTTTTCCTTCCTTCTGAAGGAGGGGTCGGCAAGTGCGATTGCTGGCACCGTGATTTCTAACAAGGAAGGGTCAGCAAGTGCGAATTGTCGGTACTGTGATTTCTAACACAGTTAAGCCTTACCTAGTCGGTAGAGTTTAAAAAGAATTGGTAAGAAAGAAAAAAATTTGTTCGCTAAAAAAATTATTAAAAAAACTGTTTGCTATCATTTGTTGCACCATGTTTTCTTCAGCAAACAAAAATATTTATTCATCAAACTTACCACATACGATGAATGTTTTGTTCCTTGATTTGAATTTTTTCCCTACATTTTGAAAGTTTTTTACAAATTTACATTTTTTTTCCAATCTTTCATTGAATTTTTTTCGTTGAAATTAACATATGATGCCTGTTTCTAGCATTTTTGTTCGGCACCTTCTGGCGGTTTACGTAACTTGTCGGAATGTGCCAATGAAAATGCAGTTCGTAAACTGCATAGATACCATTTTATCTTCGATGATTGTTTAAAAATGTTTCATATTAGCAGTTGTCTGGGCTGAACTAAGAAATTTAAAAAATAAATAGTTGCCAATAACATTGTACAACAATAACAAATAAAAATTGGCTAGTCAGAAACAAAGCTTAATTTGTCAGCTTAAATGCTATTTACCTTGAAAATCCGACAGTATAACTTAATAAGTTGTATATTTAAAAAAAAAAAAAATATATATACGAAAATGTTTTCAAAACAATCGCCATTATTTATAAACGATAAAGTCCCTGGATTAAAAAAAACCCAAAAAGGATGATTTTTCTAAATTTATATTTTGTTTTGTTATTTGAACTAAGTTGGCTGCGCGTTACTTTTATTTTCGTGCCAAATTTAACTAGCAAACTAAATAAGTGTATTTTTTCCTTCCAAAAAGCAATTTGCGACGAGTTTATAGGCCAAATTAGTTCAGCCCACCAATTTTTAGCTTTTTGGAACTGCTCCCCAATAATTAAAAAGTACTGCTTTTTTTTTTTTTTTTTTTTTTACTTTACTTTTTTTTTTTTACTTTACTTTTTTTTTTTTACTTTTTTTTTTTTTTTTTTTACTTTACTTTTTTTTTAACTTTTTTTTTCTTTACTTTTTTAAAAAACTTTAAAAAAAACTTTTCTTCTTCTTTACTATTGTTCTCATCAATTTTGTATAGTTTATTGATATCTATTATATTTTCTTGTATGGTGATTTTTTTCTCTCCAGTATTTATAGAAATTGTTCAAACAATCCAACAGTGAGCTGAAAACGCAAACAATGCATGCATTTAACATTTGAATAAATACGCAAAAATATATGAATGTTTCCTTTTTTTCTCCTTTTCTTTCTAATCACATGAAAATTGTTTCATTAAAAAGTCTATAATAATATTTGTTTTAAGTAAAATCAAAGATTGTCTGTTTCTTAATTAAACAAAAGTGTCTATTTTTTTCCTTGACAGAGATAATAGGACAACTGGTTTTATTTCATAAAGAAAGTTCGAATTTAGTTCTCTATGATCTCTTTCATAAATAAAAAAACAGAACCTGGATAAATTTGTGACCTTTCACCACCGAACTAGTCTGTCTGTCTGCCAGACTCTCTCCTCTCTTAGAACTCCTGGCCCTTTCTCTTAAAATATCAACTGATTGCAGGATTTTTGTAGTCTCTGTTCCGATGGATACTACACCCTATAGACTGGTGTTGTCTTGGCCTTCGTGGCTTGATTTACGCCGGTCTATGGGTCTGTCCTGTGCAGTTCTAGGAGGTCCACCCTCCCAGGCTTTGCCTTCCCTCTTTGGGGAGGAGTAAGTTGATTGCTTACTGCCTGAGGCGCCCCTACCAGGGAATACCGACGGGGCTGCCCAGGCAATTTTTAATGGCCAGAGTGCTCACCTTCTCGGGCGCTGGCTTTTCAAATCCCACTTTCCCGACCTTGTGTCACATCTTACCTTGTGGGAGGAAGAAAAATAAAACAAAAAAACTTACTAACATGTAAAAGGAATGTTCCTGCTTCTCCATTTCCCTCCCAAATAATTCTTTATACTCTAGTCTTTTTATTTTGACCTAAAGGGATTATTTTCCGAAAACAGTTCAGAGCTGATCTGGCGTCGTCCGGGATTCTAATCTGTGTCCCATGCCTCATAATGTTATGAAATATAAAAGTTATGTTTTTGAATTTGGGATGACTGTTTATTAAAGGGGGGGGGGGAGTAAGAGAAACCTCTTTGCTGTAATGAGGTTGAGTAATGTTAGTTTTCTAACAAGCGGCATCTACTATTATGCCCCCCCCCCTTAAAAGCATGGCTCATTTTCTCACCAGAAACGTTGTCATTTATAAATGGTTTCAGTGTTATTTGGATGCTTGCCCAATGGAAGCCGTGAACTACATCTTATCATAAAACTGGGTAATTTTCTTCCATTCTGATTAATCTATTTAGTGAGGAAGAACCAACCAAGCAAAGGGAATTAGATAGTTGTATTGCTAACAGGCGTGCATCGTAAAAGTCGCAGATGAATGGTAATGTAGAATAACTACAGGCGGATTTGGTAAGAAAACCAAAACAGCCCTTTAATATAAAACCATCAGCAGCATCAAATTCAATATGATAAGCATTGATCAGTGTAGTATCATCATCATTATTATTATTATTATTATTATTATTATTATTATTATTATTATTATTATTATTATTAGCAAAAATATGCTCCCTCCACTTGGTACACTGCCCCCCCCCCCCGCTCTCCAAGGAGGAGGTAATGCCTTGGATGATTGTATCATGACGAAAGAACATATAAAACCAAAGGTGGAGATAATTCCTGGTAGGATGGTTTCATGACAGCAGAACAACACGATCCCCCACCCCCAAAAAACAAAACAAAAGAGAGGAGATAATGCCTGGATGATATCATCACAACAGAACAGATACTATACTTCCCTCCCCTCTCGAATTGTGCATTGAAAGACAGTACATTAGTCTGAAATAGTCTAGCAAGTTGAATTGAGCATTAAAGAATAGTAGTAGTATAGTTTCAGCTTCAACCAAACAAACACAAAATCTCCATTATTATTATTATTTATTATTTACTCACTCATTCACTAGGAGTTTTCACATAAGTCATTATTCCCTCTGATTTCTCAATGACAATAACAAGTGGTATTTCTCGGTGTCTGAGTGACAAGTCTCCCAGAATTCCAGCACTCTGCGCCTCTTTTGATAACCGTTCCAAATTATTTTCCGTTATGATGACTGCCGTTTACGTTTTGAAAATAAAAACAAATTAATTACAGAAAACTGCAACTCACTACTTTTTTTTTATTTTTAAACTCTGACATTTTTTGCAACAATTTTTATACAGTTGTTTGTGCTGTCAATTGTATCCAACAAAAAAAAATCAGTGAGTTGCAGTTTTCTGTACGTAATTTATTTGTTTTTCTCTCAAAAGCTAATACTTATCTTTTAATGCTTGTCTTTTAATATTTGTCTTTAAATACTTGTCTTTTAAGTGAAGCATACATGTAAAACAAAACTATGTAATGTATTTAAACTCCTGCTTTAACTTTTTTTTTAGTCTAACTCCGCAAAACACAAGATTACGCGTTTTCAATACATTTTTTCATATTTTGTTTCTACATCTTAAATTGCAATGTAATTTTGAAATTACAAATCGAATAACAAAAAGTGAATTTGAGACGCTAAAAGTTTAAATGCCTACTAAAAACTAATATATTAAAACGTAAAATAATTAATCCTCTTTCAAAGAAAAAAAAATGTATATATTTAGAATTATAATAATTTAAATATATATCAAATAATTGTAGAGAATGAAGTTATTTAAAACGGGAATTTCAGACGCTAGGGACTTTGGGTTTGTTTATTAAAAAGTTTTCTAAATAAAAAAAAACGCACTCTAGATTCAAAAAAAAGAAAATTCATACCCCCCCCCCCCTTTTTCTTAAAATAAATCTTTCCCTATATTAAAAATCGACTTTCTGACGAAAAACCAAACAACGCAGGTTTAGTATCCGTTTGTTTACGGATGCCACATGCGTGTGCAAAGGTCAACCGGTCTAGATCTGAATTCGTCCCATTTAATTGGCTTATTTCTTGGGGTCCTTGAAACCTAATTGATCCAAACTATTAATTACACAAGAGAAAGAATTGCACATTTATGAAAAGAAAGAGTTAAATAAAATTTTACATGCAAATTTTCTCAAAATAATCCCCCAAATAAACAAGATCGCACAAGTTGAAATTGAATATAATTTCTATATTTACCCGTTTTCAAACTGTAAACAAGATTAGCTTGTAATATCTATTTCTTATTCTATTGTTTTATTTTCATGCATATAAGCCACAGTTGTGTGTGTACATTTTATTCGAATGGCCAGAAAATGTGGATGGGGATAGAAATAATTGTAATCTTTTGATATACCTTTATAAAAATAGTAAATGTCTCTGGAGAGCAGATATATTTGCTTTTAGAATAATCCTGACATGACCCATTTTTGTGTCATGGTACCAGGAAGTTATATCCTGATTTCATTTGAACTTTGTCATGAGACCGTGTGTCACAAAATGCCACATTCTGTAATTGTTAAGATGTTGACTGTTCGTCTGATTAAATATAATTCCTTCGAGCTGTTGGCTGATTATCGCCGTCTGTTTCACTCATTAAAAGTAATCATTATCAACATTGTCTTGTTGAAATGATGTGCAATTAACTGCCGTGCTTCTTCTTCCAGTCTTTTCGTCAAGTGCTGCTCCATCTCAATTTTCCTCCTCCCACCCTTTCCTAAACCCCACACCCTTGAGGCAGGCCTCTCTGTAACGGAGAAAAAGGATTGTTGCATTGGCAGCACTTGAAGATTTAAAGAATTTGATTTTGAAAATGTTGAAGAGGAGATACAAAATGTTTTATTTTTATCAAATACAAAATATTTTATTTTTTTTATTAAATACTAGCTCAAATACCCGCCTGCAAAATGTTTTATTTTTATCAAATGCAAAATGTTTTATTTTTTATTAAATACTAGTTCAAATACCCGCCTGCTAAATGTTTTATTTTTATCAAATGCTAAATGTTTTATTTTTATCAAATGCTAAATGTTTTATTTTTATTAAATACTAGCTCAAATACCCGCCTGCTAAATGTTTTATTTTTATTAAATGCAAAATGTTTTATTTTTTATTAAATACTAGCTCAAATACCCGCCTGCAAAATGTTTTATTTTTATTAAATGCAAAATGTTTTATTTTTATTAAATGCAAAATGTTTTATTTTTATTAAATGCAAAATGTTTTATTTTTATTAAATGCAAAATGTTTTATTTTTATCAAATGCAAAATGTTTTATTTTTATCAAATGCAAAATGTTTTATTTTTATCAAATGCAAAATGTTTTATTTTTATTAAATGCAAAATGTTTTATTTTTTATTAAATACTAGCTCAAATACCCGCCTGCAAAATGTTTTATTTTTATCAAATGCAAAATGTTTTATTTTTATCAAATGCAAAATGTTTTATTTTTATCAAATGCAAAATGTTTTTTTTTATTAAATATTAGCTCAAATACCCGCCTGCAAAATGTTTTATTTTTATTAAATGCAAAATGTTTTATTTTTATTAAATGCAAAATGTTTTATTTTTATTAAATGCAAAATGTTTTATTTTTATTAAATGCAAAATGTTTTATTTTTTATTAAATACTAGCTCAAATACCCGCCTGCAAAATGTTTTATTTTTATTAAATACAAAATGTTTTATTTTTTTTATTAAA
Source organism: Sepiola atlantica (assembly GCA_963556195.1). Taxonomy (NCBI): domain Eukaryota; kingdom Metazoa; phylum Mollusca; class Cephalopoda; order Sepiida; family Sepiolidae; genus Sepiola; species Sepiola atlantica. Next base: position 105,475,473 of record OY744532.1, on the reverse strand, counting down.
TACTAGCTCAAATACCCGCCTGCAAAATGTTTTATTTTTATTAAATGCAAAATGTTTTATTTTTATTAAATGCAAAATGTTTTATTTTTATCAAATGCAAAATGTTTTATTTTTATCAAATGCAAAATGTTTTATTTTTATCAAATGCAAAATGTTTTATTTTTATCAAATGCAAAATGTTTTATTTTTTTATTAAATACTAGCTCAAATACCCACCTGCAAAATGTTTTATTTTTATTAAATGCAAAATGTTTTATTTTTTTATTAAATACTAGCTCAAATACCCGCCTGCAAAATGTTTTATTTTTATTAAATGCAAAATGTTTTATTTTTATTAAATGCAAAATGTTTTATTTTTATTAAATGCAAAATGTTTTATTTTTATTAAATGCAAAATGTTTTATTTTTATTAAATGCAAAATGTTTTATTTTTATTAAATGCAAAATGTTTTATTTTTATTAAATGCAAAATGTTTTATTTTTATTAAATGCAAAATGTTTTATTTTTATTAAATGCAAAATGTTTTATTTTTATTAAATACAAAATGTTTTATTTTTTATTAAATACTAGCTCAAATACCCGCCTGCAAAATGTTTTATTTTTATTAAATACAAAATGTTTTATTTTTTTTATTAAATACTAGCTCAAATACCCGCCTGCAAAATGTTTTATTTTTATTAAATGCAAAATGTTTTATTTTTATTAAATGCAAAATGTTTTATTTTTATCAAATGCAAAATGTTTTATTTTTATCAAATGCAAAATGTTTTATTTTTATCAAATGCAAAATGTTTTATTTTTATCAAATACTAGCTCAAATACCCGCCTGCTGGCTAATAAATGTCACTTACTGCTGCCCAGTTCTTATAAAAAACAAAATTAGAAGAATACCCGTCCCAGGACCGGTAAGATTAATTCATCGAACAGAACAGTTTTGCACCACTTTTATGTGCCCTTACGAAGCTTAAAATCAAGATATAATTCTACTAAACCTTATGTCAAGGATCCTTATACCAATTTTGATCAAAATCCTACATGATTTTAATTATAGAAAATGTTTAAAATTGAAGGCAAAGAGATGGGTGACCTGTTCAGTTAATGATAAATTATGGCTAAAAATAATTTTTTTCCCAAACAGAACTCAATTCCAGAACTAAGGTGTATTTTGTGTTTACTAAATGAATAAATGCAAAAGTTTTTTTTTTTCCATTTATCCAAACTATATTTGTATCAAAACACTTCAGGTTTACTTAATTCAATGACACAAGAAAATATTTTCAAATACTCTATATCTAGTGATAGGAAAACTTACAAAACACAGTCCAGGCTGTACTTCATTTGCATATTTATTTTTTAAACAGTGTCTAATAAATTCATTTTCTGTATGATTAATTTATAATTTGATTCTCTTATTTTATTATTTATGCACAATAGTTTTCTTATTCTTATTCTTATTCTTATTCTTATTCTTATTCTTATTCTTATTCTTATTATTCTTATTCTTATTATTCTTATTCTTATTCTTATTCTTCTTATTCTTCGTATTCTTATTCTTCTTATTCTTATTCTTATTATTATTCTTATTATTCTTATTCTTCTTATTCTTATTCTTATTCTTATTCTTATTCTTCTTATTCTTATTCTTATTATTCTTATTCTTATTCTTCTTATTCTTATTCTTCTTATTCTTCTTCTTATTATTATTCTTCTTATTCTTATTCTTATTCTTATTCTTATTCTTATTCTTATTATTCTTATTCTTATTATTCTTCTTATTCTTATTCTTATTATTATTCTTATTCTTCTTATTATTATTCTTATTCTTCTTATTCTTCTTATTATTCTTATTCTTATTCTTATTCTTCTTATTCTTATTCTTATTCTTCTTATTCTTATTCTTATTCTTATTATCAGTAGTAATATTAATTTAATTCCGTTTGATTATTTTGAAATTCAAATAACTTCCGGTTATGTTTACGCACGCATACATTTACACATAGCGAAAACTCAGATTACTTTGAAATAATTTCTTTAAAAAAAAAATGAACTTTGTATAAAACATTGACAAAAAGAGGTTTTCTGTTAATAATTAAATAGATACGTGTATTATTTTAAAAACTAAATTTGTAGTTGTGGTGGTAGTGATGATGATAACAACTATTACATTTACCATGAAAAAGAAAAAAAGAAAAAAAACTTCCCCTCTTCTCATCTTTTAAAAAAAAAAAAATTCTTCATTACGTCCTTTTTTGTCTTTAATAATAAAGCTGAAAAGCACAAAGTAATCATTGCAAATTACTCACTAATATAAAATTGTTTCATTTGACCAATCGGCATCCACTTTATCGTTTATTCATTATGTAACCAGTTTTTAATAGGGAATTCATTTTCATTCTTATGCTTATACAAAATCAAATTCTTCAACTTTGAAAATCGAAAAGACCATATAAAATAACCTTTTTTTTTTTTTTTTTCCTAATTCATAAAATTTGACTATGTTCATACACAGTAAAGTTCTTCACCATTGGAATATATCAAATAACATCATGACAATCATCTTTTTGTTGTTTTTCTACAAATTCCCAAGTGTGAAATAAAAATTATTTCTTTGTTTTTCTGTTAAGAAAACTACAGCTTCATTAATTGCATGTAGGGTTTGCTAGTTAAAGTATATAGGAAAACAACACCTTAAGAAAGCAAACATTGATTAATATAATTTATATCAGTGGACTACTCCCCTCTATCATCATAAGCAATAAATTATGTACATAGAGCTTCTTTCCTGTTAAGAGTTTCTGTTTCATTTACACTCTGACTAAAAAAATAAGTTTTTAAAAAAAAATTATCAGAGAAAAAAACAAACTTTGAATGACTCAAAACCAGGCTAAATTATCCGTAGGATCTTGTTAATTCCAAATATATCATTGGTTTTGTTCAAAGATCAACGATTGATAACACATGCATAGACATCTTTCCTTGACCTATATAGATTTAGGTATCTGCATGTATCACCTCATCAGTGCAAGTGCTCTTGTGAGTAATCGTTCCCACTAGGCCATCAGTACGGGCTGCGGAATATAGGGAAATCTTAATGTTTATGTATACATCATCAGCTTCCTAGAGTGCACTATTTTTTTTTACAAAGAGCTATACATTATGGATATATATATATATATATATATATATATATATTAAACATAGTTCACCCCAAACAAGGCAGGACGCCACTGTAGACATAAGAGGGTACTGAGAAAAAAAGGGAGAAGGTTTGGGGGGGAGTCAACCTAAATTGGGAGCTGTGCAGCGAGATGTCTGTTTACATTAGTTTTAAATTTCTGCATGTCAGTACCGTCGGGGAAACAAGGAGCAGGGAGGGAGTTCCAGAGGCCAGCAGCACGAGGAAAGAAGCTATTGGGGTAGAAAGCTGTCCGGCATCTGGGGACCTCCACAGTGAATGGATGAGATTTAGCTGATTGTCGGGTTGGTCTAGTGAATTTACGTCAAGGGGGCACCAGAGTAGCCAGTTCATCGGAGCATAATAGTATATATACTAGCAGATCTGTGTCCAGGCGTTGGCCAAGAAATTAGTGTAGGTGTGGTTTTATTTTTGGGGGGAGGGGCTTTGGTGAGATGGTTCACAACCCTCAGAAATCCCTCAGAAATCAATCGACTTGAAATTAATCAGAAAAACATCTTTAACTCAAAGTACTCAATTTCTATCTACGATCTCAAAAAAATATGCACACACAGAACTCTGTGTAATAATAAAACGACAACAGTCATTGAATTAGAAAACAATAATAACAAATAGAGAATTAATGAGATGTCATTTTGTAACTGGATATGCAAATTAGTTAGGCCGAGTACATAGATCGTATAGACTTGCCCAGTATATTAGAAATCTGTAGTTCTTGTATTTTTGTATATGGAAATAGTTTTAATGTCACTGTCATTGTGATAAACGGTCCAACTTTGTAGATTTTAAATCTAAAATAAAAATAATTCTTTAAACCTTTTTTGAATACATTCTTCACTGAGATATTCTTGGTTTAGTTGTATTTATATTTTATGTAACAACGAAAATCTATTTTAGAAATATGAGTTTCCTTTCTTTACATTCTATTTCATTTATTTCATGGACCTAACCGATACTTGCCTCTAGTGACTACAGATGGAATCGAATGAAAATTTCAATAGTGTCTTTTGATTCTGTGAAAAATTGAACCCTTTTTTAAATATATTTAAATTTTCTGTGAACGTATCGATTTCTATAACACACTTATATATATATATATATATATATATATATATATATAGCAGACCCCCACTCTTCGCAGGCTCACCATCCTTGGTTTCACAAATTCACAGATTTTCAGCATAAGCATTGACTTAACATTTTCTTCATAAATTCGGTAAAACTTACAAATAGGATAATCATTTAAGTCCAACTAAGGCCAATATGACAAAAATCACAATTAAAAACGTTAATTATTCCGCAGGATTCATATTAAATGCGGCTCATACAATTGGTATTTCAAGTTTTCGTGATCTTTATACGAAACTGAAATATTAAAAGAAAAATCAATCAACTTGTAAGCAGAAAAGGCTAATCTACGCTAATTTGGAGGCTTTCATGCAAAAAACGCTATTCGCAGATTCACGCATAAGATACAAGATGTATCAAAGACAAGATGTGTATATATATATATATATATATGGGTAGATAAAAAGATAAAACAATCCGACGGGATGAAATAAAAAATGGAACAGTGGAAGATCCATAAGCTCAACGTTTCGCTCAATGTGATGTGGGCTTTTTCAAGATCGGATGAAAAGTGTGCTAAAAATGACAAAAGATGGAAAGGTCATACAATTGGGGAATATATATAGTGGTAGGGTTTGAATGGAGGGAAATATATGTAAAGTGTCAGAAATAAGTGTGCAAAATGTCACCATATAATTATACATACATATATTTTTAAAAAAAATTTTTATATTTAAAATACATATATGTATGCATAAATAAACCTGCAATTTCAAATGTACATAGTAATATAAAAAAGGAGAAACTAAAGAGAAGATAGGGGGCAAAAGAAAAAAGAAAGAAAGAAGAAAAAAAGAAAAAACAAAATAATATTAAGGGAATCATCCAGTGTCTGGACGTATCTTATTTTCGTTTAAGATTGTTTTAGAGAGGTTGGGGGAGATACAGTAGAAACCCATTCTTTGTCTGATTTTGTTTGTAGAGAGGGCTATTACTATTATATATATATATATATATATATATATATATATATATATACTTCTTTTGTAATATAGTAGGAAAAATCCCAGCAAGTTCAGAAGGACTTAACCATCTGGCTCTCTTAAGCTGAAGAGAGCCGGATGGTTAAGTCCTTCTGAGCTTGAAACCGACGGTACTAATGCTGTACTAATTTTTCTGGACCAAAAATAAATGAATATATATATATATATATATATATATAAAGAGGATTTAATGAAGTAGAACATTACAATTGTTTCAAGAATTAGAACATCAAGTCTAGTATGGCGTACGGTCGTTTCCAAAACATTCTGGAAATACTTTATTTTATTTTTGAATTTTTAAAAATTAACAAAGCTACTCCAAAAAGTCTCTTCATCAGTGCCTTCAGCACCACGTCTTACAGAAAATTCAGGGTGTCCCGAAATAATTGGGGTAATTTCAGAATGTTCATAAAATTAACCTCAACCTGTTCTGCTCAATACACTTTTCATATCGTGAAGAAATGGACCTACAAACATCCTGCAAAATTTACTCCAGTACTTAAACACATTCTGCTTCAATTGTTTCAGATTTCCTGCTTTAAACATTGTAGCCTTTACCGTTGTTAAAAGTTAATTTTCTATGTTTTTAGTAATTTTACTGTCAGTATTTTTAAATGTGCATTCTTACTCTTCTATCAATCTTGTTTGCAAGTCAAAATCAGTAAATTAAACGTGTATACATTATTTTGGGACACCCTGTAGATGAATGGACGTATGAAATTCTGATGCCAGATTATTGATAACATGTGACTACTAGTCATTACGAACATGTTCGCAGTTGTGGGTACTCATCTATTTGGCTAAGATCAAAGTGTAGTATCTGTTCCGATGGATACTGCACCTCATAGACTGGTATTGTCTTGGCCTTCGAGGCTTGATTTACGCCGGTCTATGGGTCGGTCCTGTGCAGTTCTAGGAGGTCCACCATCCCAGGCGTTGCCTCCTCTGTTTGGGGAGGAGTAAGTTTATTGCTTACTGCCTGAGGTGCCCCTACCGGGGAATGCCGACGGGACTGCCCAGGCAATTTTTAATGCCCAGAGTGCTCACTTTCTCGGGCGCTGGCTTTTCAAATCCCACTTTCCCGACCCGACCTTGGGTCACATCTTACTTGTGGGAGTAAGATAAAACTGGCCTTGTGCCTAACCTCCTGGAGAGAAAGTAAATAAATACTCATCTATTTTATTCAATTCTTTTTACTATATTGCGCATCTAGATTTCTCCGACTTGTTATCAGTCTTTGTAAAGTTTTAGTATGACTGAAGACACTAGTTTTTCTCTCTACTTTGATTGGCTGTTATGAACACTTGATTTTAAATGAAAGTAGTACGTGCCCTCCCTCCCTTGCTCCAATTCACGAGAGTGAAGTCGCCTAAGGCCATATTTTAGTAAAATTGTTCATTACTTCACCAATTATCTTTTGTATTGTACTCCTAAATCTTATGACTGTCAGCCGCTGTCTGCTTGCCTTTTGTCTTTCATTCGATCGAGGGCCGACGACTGAGTGCTTCATCGGTAATTATTACCATTTAACGATTTCTTTTACCCAGAGCCACTGTCCAAAATGTGGTCTGCAATCCGGCCATCTACTGTTATTTGAATGTGAGATCATGGACGGGAAGTCTGGTTGGAGATGGTTGAAGATCACCAATCAAGTTGATGGACCATTCTCTATGCTCGCCACGCCCCATCCATCTCTGCACAACCCACCTTTCTCATCCTTTGGCCAAATTCTCTCTGGTCACCCATCATCCGTCACTTGCCCGTCTTTCCTTCCGGGAATGTATTGGCCGTATCACTGATTACACTTTTAGTCATGGTTGACCAGGATGGAATTTTATTCCTTTTAGTGGCTTGTGTCTCATCATAACAGAAACGAAGAAAGTCTATTTCATTAGGCTGATAACATGACCATAACTTGAAATGGATTGGTTTTGCTGCGCATCTTCGCAGTCTTTTATCCATGCAGCCAGACACTTTGATACGCGTCATGTGATATTGGAAATAAATTAACGAGAACAGATATTCTTAGGATGCAGCCTTTCAATCTGCGCATTTAGCGACGAAAATGCTATTTCAAAACTTGAACGTGACGGAACAACAGAATTGCTATTTCAAAACTTAAATGTGACGGAACAACAGAATTGCTATTTCAATTTAAGCTTGACAGACTGGCTAAAATACTATTTTAGATTTGAGTCTGAAATACTGCCAAAAATGTTATTTAAAACTTGAGCCTGAAAAACTGGCAAAAATAAGACTTGAGTCTGAAAGACTGGCAAAAATGCTATTTAAGACTTGAGTCTGAAAGACTGGCAAAAATGCTATTTAAAACTTGAGTCTGAAAGACTGGTAAAAATGCTATTTAAGACTTGAGCCTGAAAGACTGGTAAAAATGCTATTTAAGACTTGAGCCTGAAAGACTGGTAAAAATGCTATTTAAGACTTGAGCCTGAAAGACTGGTGAAAATGCTATTTCAGACTTGAGCCTGAAAAACTGGTGAAAATGCTATTTCAGACTTAAGCATGACAGATCAACAAAAATGATACAGGCCTCAAAAAAAATGTTACAGGGTAACCCCCCCCCCCCCAAAAAAAAAACAAAAAAACTAAATATGTCACCCATGTAATCTTTAAAATTCAGAATAACTTTTGCAATCCAACTATATCTATGACAAATGAACTTCCAGTCTACGTCTGACTTGTCTACCAAGTTTCAGTCATGACTGTCCAATCGTGTTTATTTTATCGGCGTTCGCTGATATGCTGGACACTTTAGTGATCGTCTCATCAGTAAGTGGAGTAATCCTGAATGGGCTTCAGACTTACCAGACTACAATACTCCAGATTTTTATCTGTGGGTTTATTTAATATATAATGTCCATCAAAACAATACTCAGTCTTCTTGGGCCGTCATTGCTCAACTCAGGGAAATGCCGGGAGTAGAGTGTGTTAGACTAATTGACAATTTTGCACATTGCATCTAGGTGTGCTTATCATTGAACGGCGGTAAAACAAAGACTGCTGGACATTTTTGATTGAAACTTGGTGGGTAAGTCAGGCATAGATAGAAGTTTATTTATACCAAATGTGGGTGGATTGCAAAAAGTATTGTGAATTTTATTAACGATTTGATGGGTGCCATTTTTTTTTTTTTCGGAAACCCTGTATTTGAGAGATGAACGAAACTGCTATTTCAAACAGATCTATTGAAGAAGAGAGTTGCTTGGATGCATCTAAATTAAAATGTGTGCATTCAACCTCTGTAATGTACGGACAAAGTCGCTCATCGGGATATGCGGACATATGTAAAAATAATGGAAGTTCGCCTTTCATCATAGTCAACGGCTATAAGTTTATTGGCCTTTTTATTTATTTTTTTCTTTACTTATTTTTAGATTTTAGTTTTTCTTTACTGTCCCAGACATCTTGACTCCATCCTTGCACACACAAAAAAAAGTTGACAGTAATTTAAACATTGATACTTATCTCATTTACTTATTAAAAAAAAATTCTCATTGATTTCATGTATATACTATTAAAAAGTGATGGTGTTTTTAGAGTTTGTTCGTACACAAATAGAAACATGTGATTGATCGACAAAAAAGGAATAGGCAGAGTACACATTACCAAGGCAGTAGTTTTTACGGTGCCAAAACACTAAAAAGTGAATGCAAATTTTTTTTACATTCGCAATAGCCGAGTTTGAATGTTACGGAAGTCTAGAGGTTTTTTTTTTTTAGCTGGATACGTATTTTATAGATTTAAAGAAATTAACATCACATGTAAAAATATTACATAAATATGGTTTAAAAACCAAATTACCTTTTTTTTTTTTTTTTTTTTTTTTTTTTTAAATATATAATATGCAAAATAAGACGTATAGGATATTCGGCATTAGTTCAAAGCGAATTATTTTTGCTTAAAAGCATAATTTATGAAGTGGTAGATGCTTGGTAAAGATGTAAATTGAAATACCCAGGTACTGTACCAACACCGCTCAAGGAACGGGTACGAACTAGTATATTAATAATGTGTGAAAGAAAGTAGAACAATTCTTTATATAAATAATTTTATTACTTCGTAAGTAATAGGTAATATAATTCCCAGGTTCATGACCTGCTGCCTGATGTGTGTGTATGACCTTGCATCATATCTTTCGTGCGGAGGCCCTAGTTTGAGAACTTTGGGGAGTGTGGAATCACTGAGAGAGAGAGACATATATATATATATATATATATATATATATATATATATATATATAAATTTCGCGTACAACAAAATCGTAGGATAAATTTCAGAGGAAACATTTTTTTAATCAATGAAACTGGCGGGTGGAAAAAAAAAAGAAAATTGCTAAAATTTTCCTTAAGGCCTTATCGTCTGACCCTCTAAGAGGAAACGTCAGAATGATAAATTAAAAACTAAGAAAATCGAATGAGATATGAGGGGAAATTTAGAATATCCCAACACATACCACGTGATATTCGCTTACACAAGGTTTCGAGATCATCCGGGAACTTTCAGGCACAGGAATCAGCCATCGGTAATCACCTCGTTAGTACAAATAGTTGTTCTGACAACTATTCCGATGGGTGGTTTTCTGTTTTACACAGTGCCAGATCGAACTACCATCTCAATATTATTGAGGTGTTCGTTATTAACAATTCTCGACCTAGTCTGTGTAGACAAAAGATTTTGAAGCATCAGTTGGAGATCTTTAATGATTCAAAGCCACTATAACGTTGAGAGATTTACTTTTTTTTTTCTTGTTTTTTTTTTCGTCTCTCAATCGTTTTCTCCAACTGAAACAATTTTTCCCCTCATTCAATTTTCTTAGTTTTTAATATATATATATATATATATATATATATATTATTTTAGATTATGTGCGTCAAGAAGGCTACATACCTAGCAGCACCTCCATACGTGCGTATGTGTATTTAAAAAATTTGAAATTTTATTAGTAAAAGTGGAAATAAGATTATGGATCAAAATAAGAGATGCCCAAGGAGGTATAATATGATTTAAAAGGGACAGAGTAAAACTCAAAATATAATCGGTAGGGATGGGGAGTTTTACTGAAAAACTGTTTTTTTCTATTTCACTTGCACTGAAAACTGCAGCAATTTTTTTTTTACGAAACCGAAACTGTTTAGCATAGTGATGATAGTGCCATCACTATCATCATATACGGCAAAATCATGTTGACACACCGGTTCTTGTTTGTTTCACAAAGGTCAATGAGAAATCTTTTTTAATAAGTAAATGAGATAAGTATCAATGTTTAAATTACTTTGACTTTTTTTGTGTGTGCAAGGATGGAGTACAAGATGTCTGGGACAGTAAAGAAAAACTAAAATTTAAAAATAAGTAAAGAAAAAAATAAATAAAAAGGCCAATAAACTTATAATCGTTGACTATGATGAAAGGCGAACTTCCATTATTTTTACATATTTCCGCATATCCCGATGGGCGACTTTGTCCATACATTACAGAGGTTGAATGCACACATTTTAATTTAGATGCATCCAAGCAACTCTCTCCTTCAATAGATCTGTTTGAAATAGCATTTTCGTTCATCTCTCAAATACAGGGTTTCCGAAAAAAAAAAAAAAATGCCACCCATCAAATCGTTAATAAAATTCACAATACTTTTTGCAATCCACCCACATTTGGTACAAATAAACTTCTATCTATGCCTGACTTACCCACCAAGTTTCAGTCAAGAATGTCCAACAGTCTTTGTTTTACCGCCGTTCAATGATAAGCACACCTAGATGCAAGGTGCAAAATTGTCAATTAGTCTAACACACTCTACTCTCGGTCTTTTCACCAATTTGCATAAACCTAAATTAAAATAAATATAACCAACATTTGGATCCCTTACACCTAACAGCTGTTCTAAAATTCATAATGGTTTGAGGTTAAGCGGCGTTGAGCCTTGTCAGTAACAAATGGGTTACCATTTGGGAATACGAGCCAGTGTATGTAGGAGAATGACGACACTTCCTTACATAAAAGAAACTGCAAATAAACAAAGTCGTCATCTAGCCTGACTGGGATAGACATGTGACCGGGGATCGCTTGTGAATTTAATTTGTAGAAACTTTCTTTTTCCTGGTGCAACCTGCCCAGTTGGAATCTTTAGGTACAGTTTTACAAATAATAAATGCTGAAAAAAAATATTAGAGCCAGATTTCTATCAATCTTAATGTCAAATTTATGCCGTTTTTGCGTCATGGCAGCCATCTTGGATTTCAGGACATTAGAACCAAACAACCATCTGGAAAGAAACGTTTTTCAGATTTGAATAAAATAAAATTTGCATACTTACTATCTAACTCTAACAATTGTTTATGTAATCACACCAACACTTGCTTCCGGGTATGACACTAAACTGCCTCGGGTGCCTTTGTTCAAGGTATTCGCCCCCCCCCCCCCTCTCCCCATTTATCCCTACTCCATCTTTCCCAGTCCTTTTATCCTTTTAATTTCGAATTAAAAATTTTTTTTGGTTTCTACCTACCCTACTTCCTAACCTTACAAACTATTCAAACTCTGTCTATCCTAATCCAGTCTTGGGTATGGCCTTAAACTATACCGAAAGGTGAGACCCTAGTTTTGCAGCTTTGGGAGGGGTATAGTCTCTCCTTAGTTGCCATTAACCCCAGGTCCATGCTAAACCGGAGTGCTTGTACATGTCAGGGTCCCATCTATGGATTAAATACAATTTATCATTTGTAGACTAATTTATTTACAAAACTAGCAAAAAGACCCGACGTTGCTCAGGATTTAATTAGGAACAGTCCTTTTCCACTCATAACACCATTTTACTTTTTTTCTTTTTACTACCCCCAATTTTGCCTCCTAATATAGTCGGGAGAAACTGAAATTTTGGAAAACTCTCTGAATTAGTGTCTTATTGTAGTGAGTAGTTAGTCAAAAGGATAGAATAGAATGAGTTTAAGAAGACTGAGTTTGCTTGAAGAAACTTTATTCAACAAAGATCTACGCAGGGATCTTATGCTGCCTTAGGGCCGGCTTTAACCCTCAAGACAGCTAGCAATAACTCCTTTCGAAGAAACAGGACTCTGAGCCATAGAATATTTTAATGTCAAGTTTTATTGTCCCTCGAAAAGGTAAAAAACGAAGATGGCCAAAATGTCAGAATCTGTAGGAAGATTGAATTTTCACCACGCGGTTTTGTCCGTTACATAGCGGCAGCGAGAATTCAGTAACAGAACACCGGCAGCTGCTTGCCAGCCGGTGTCTGGGATAAAAAAGTTCCTAACAAATTGGAGGCCGGGAAAGGGAGATAACTCCAAGGGACTTATTCTAGGCTAGACAGAACAGATCTAGTCTCTACGAGAAACAATGGCTGACTAAAAAAGAAAGAGTGATCAAGGGAAGTAATTCACTTCCGAAGCATAGGAGATAGAAGAGTTCTCTTTTCATCACACTTATACATATATGGTTTAGATTTCATTAAGATCGGATATATTTATTTGAAGTTTTAAGAGGGTTCTGTCCCCACAGTTACCTTAGAGGAGGCACATAGAGATTCGCCACATTGAGGGGTACATAAAGATTTGAGACCACTTTCATTGTCTTCCACCGGAAAATTTGATACATATGATTTAAATTTTATCAAAATAGGTATATTTTAAATTTTAAGGGCGTTTTTGCCTATATAGTTTCCTTACAGGGGTACTTCAAGATTTTATTTATCTTCCTCCCACAAGGTAAGATGTGACACAAGGTCGGGAAAGTGGGATTTGAAAAGCCAGCGCTCGAGTAGGTGAGCACTCTGACCTACAAAAAATGCCTGGGCAGCCCCGTCGGCATTCCCCGGTAGGGGAGCCTCAGGCAGTAAGTGATAAACTTACTCCACCCCAAGAGGGGGGGGGGCAAAGCCTGGGAGGGTGCACCTCCTAGAACTGCACAGGCCAGACCCATAGACCGGCATAAATTAAGACCCGAAGGCCAAGACAATACCGGTCTATGGGGTGCAGTATCCATCGGAGCAGATACTACACTTTGATCTTGGCTAAAAGATTCAGGACAGCTTCCATTGTTTTTATGTAGATTTTCAAACCTTTCTTTATATAGGTAACACATATACATTGCTATTGACATTTTTGTATATAGATATATGCTAACAAAACAAATTAATTTATAGATATTTTAAGATATTAAGAGCTTGAAACATAAATTTCTTTTATGGAAATTGCAGAGTTTGGCATGAAATAATTCCCGAAAAGGTTGATACATCCTAAAACTAAACCATTGAGACTTTAAATCGGTACCGTGATGCCATTTCGGGCCAGACTTTTCTGTCTTCTTCGTTCAGTGGCTATTTATAAGAATCGCGAGTAGATGCTAACAATGCTTAAGAGGTTGCTATTAGCTGTGGCAAATTAAATTTCTCGGCCAATAAAAGTGGACTGTTTATTGATTTAGCGTGATTTGTTGAAATCGTAGAAAGGTCGAACGGTGGGTTCTAGGCGGGAGGCTTGCAAGCTGAGTGATGTGAGACAGTACATTTCGGGTTCAGGATTTTCTACTTACATTTTCTACTTACATTTATTTAATTTTTTTTATTTTAAGAACTCTGAGTTAGTCTTTTTTGGTCCCATGATTTATAAAATCGAGGGACTTATGTTTTGAGGCATGTCCGTCCGTCTGTCCGTCCGGATTTTTCTCCGCAACCATCCATTGAATTTCTCTGAAATTTTGCATGAAGTTGTAACTTTGGTCAGGTTAGAAAGTGACATTCTCCGATTTTTGAAAAAAAAACTGGTTAGCCCCCCAGGGGGTCAAAAGGCCCCAAAATAGCGAAAAATGACATTTTTTGCCCCATAACTTTTCATCCATCCATTCAATTTCTCTGAAACTTGGCCAAAATGTGGAGGCCATTGTTCCTAATAGAAAATAAGTATCGCTGACCTTGGAAAAAATCTGGTTCGCGCCCCCAAGGGGTCAAAAGCCCCCAAAATGGCAAAAAATGACCCTTTTCTCCCATAACGTTTGATCCATCCATTCAATTTTTCTGAAACTTGGCCAAAATGTAGAGGCAATTGTTCTGGATATTAAATGAGCATCCTTGACCTCAGAAAAATTCTGGTTGGCGCCCCCAGGGGGTCAAAAATGCCCCAAATTGCCCAAATTTATTGCATTTTACACTTGCCACATCAAGTCACATACAGAGAGGGACCATGCACGTGCGGCTTGTTTATCTTGTAACCAGCATTTATTTCGAAAAGAAATCTGATAATGATTTGTTTTGCCATTTTTACAGCATATCAACCTTTTTTAGTATTAAGATTATTGCAATGGAGGCCATTTTAAATAATGACCTAAAAAGACTAAAAATGAAAGGGAGACAATTCCGTTTTAAAAAGAAAGAACATGAGTTATCTATTTTGTCGAAATCGTGGAATGGTCAGATAGGAGGGGGGGAACTTTGAGCAGGCTTGCAAGAGGAATGATATGAGGCAGTACATGTTGGGGCCAGGCTTTCTACTTACATTTGTTTTACGTTTTTTTATTTTTATTTCATAGACTCCGATTTGTCCTTTTTATGTTGTAGCTAGTAGGATATCCATCACAGGATGCGTAAAATTAATTTCCCCGACCAGAACAGTTTAGCACCACTTTTATGTCCCCTTACAGAAGATTATAATCAGGATATAATGATACTTAACCTTATATTTAGAATCCTTATTTCAATTTTGATCAAAATCCCTTACATAATTTTGATTCTAGAAACTCTCTAAAATTTAAGCTTAGGGAGTCTTCAGAAGAAATTGAAATTCAGGGAAACTTGTTTCATTGCTGCCTAATGACTGGATGAAATTCAATGCAAATCTAAAATATTTCAAATGGGATATTGTGCCCCTTTAAAATATTTCAAATAAATTAAAATTTGGGGAATTTGTTAAAAATGAACAAAAATCTGAAATATCTGAATTTTCATGAAAGATTTCCACTCTCTTTTTGCCTCCTTTTCATAAAACTAAATTAAACTAAATATAGCTTACCTTGCGACCCCTTATGTTTAGCAGCTGTGTTCCGAAATTCATAATGGTTGGTCAATTAATTAAAGAGTGAATCCTGTATATACAAATATATAAACATCTCGTTGCACAGAGTTAAAAAAAAAAAAAAAGCCGTTAATCTAATAGATCTTACATTATTTACAAAACTCCAGCCTCTGTCCCATCGCCACAATGTTGCATCCCTGTGCTTGTTTTACAAGTACTTTAATGGAATGTGCTCCCGATGAACTTGCTGCACTGGTTCCCCCTTAATGTAAGTACCCCTCGAACGACCTTAAAATCAGCAAAATCTCACCCCTTCATTGTAAACTTACCCAGATGACGAAATACTTTCTACTCTAATAGCTTCTTTCCTCGAATAGCTAGCTTTTGGAATTTCTCCCTGCTCTCTTAACTGTACCAACATGCAGAAATTTAAATGTAATGTGAACAAACATCTTGCTGCACAACTCCCCACTTAGGATGCCCCTGTAGGTAGGGCCCCTAATTTACAGTAGCCTCTTACGTCTCAATGGCAATGTGCCTTTTTTTGTGTGAATATAAGTAAAAAAAAACAAAAAAAAACATACGTAACTTTATTTAATTAAGGATGAATTCTTTTTTCTTTTTTTCTCCAAGGACCCAGCGTAAAGAAAGGAAATTTCCAGTCCGGTAATAGTGATGTCAAACAGCCGAAGAAAAAAACCAAAAAGAAAAAGAAGAGCATCATTGGTAAGTTTCTTTCTTCAAATTTGTTGTTATCTTGCCTTGGTTTTAAAGTAGAATATTAGGTAGCCATCTTTCCCTTTATTCGTCTTTAAAGATTGGAATCCCTCAATGGATGGCACAGTTAAGATTAAACTTTTTATGACACTCCTATTAGCCAAAGCATGATGATTGGTGTTCTTACTCCATTAAACGAGTTTCCAAGTCTTTGGAAACCAAATCTGTTGTTTCCAGGACCGTAGAGTCGGAATCAAAGAAAATTCATGGCTTGAGAAGTCAATAAAAATGGCTGCAAAAAAAAAATAAAAAAAGATACATGATAGAAAATCCCCCTCCCCCCCTAAAACAAAATGTGTCGTTAACATAGATATATACAAACCTACATGGCCTTTTTTATATTGGAGACTAGCTGTCCCTACCTGGCGTTGCCTGGAAGTAAAAACAAAAGAAAATGTCTGAGTTGCTTAGAAAAAAAAAACGGACATTAATTTTGGTTATTTTAATTATGTAATCCAATTATTTTGTGAAATAAGAATTAAATTTTTTTTAAAAAGTTTGTTTTAGTATTTGACGCTAACTGATTAATAATTAATGTAGAGGCGAGAAACACATAATTGTACACCATAACTTCCCTTTGATCTGATTCAGTTAGTAAAGGAACATGTCTCGCCTCTAACAGTCTTCTTAGCCTGAATAAGTATTTTCAGAAAATAAACTGAGGCAAAATAAAATATTTTCATGCCAATAGTATAAGAGAAAAACAACTAAAAATAGGTTAGTCTGATTCAAGTATTGTTATATCAGACTGATTGCTATTTGGGTCTGACTTTGAAAGTCTGACAAGATAGCTTTCTATGTTCGGCTTGATTCTCCCATTGGTATTCTTGCAGATGGGACCACGTAAAGGTTGTCCAGATCCCTGAGTGAAAGTGATAGTATGGAACCGTTTGGATTCGAACTTGGCACACCCAGGTTGTCAGTCCGCATAGTTATCCACTTAACCACTGTTATCTCCCTGCATTGCCAATATGGACCTTGGGTTTACTTTTGTCAGTCTCGTAACTCTCGTTTCCCTTATTTTGTCCTTTAGTGCTCACATGTTTCTGACAAAGGGGGAAGAATTGCTGTTTTCTGGGTTAAAATCTATCCATATAACACTTATCGTTGGCTAGTTTTTGACCTTGAAGTAGTATTTTTTTTTAGCAACTTACATCAAGTGGCTTCATGCCTTGTCTGGAGCGATTGCCATTAAAAAAAATACAAACAAATGAAAATTGGCTAGTCAGAAGAAAATTTTGATTTGTCAACTTAAATTTTTCGACTTTCTAGGTGGTGCTTGATTTGTATAATTGATCAACCAATGAATAATGAATTGGCATGTGTGCAGTGTGATGATGTATGGAAGCGAAACCTGGCCATGTGTTGCATATAAGAATGATACGATGGATATGTAATATGAATCTTAAAGTCAGTCTTAGATCCGATGACACCTAACCTCTGATGACACCTAACCTCTGATGACCTCGAGCGAAGATTACATCTGGAGAGTATAAGTTTCAGGCTTCTATCTTTAATGGGTAACATTTTACAAAAAGTTTGATAAAGTGTACATTTGACCCATTTTTCTGTTCAACTGCCAAATTGGGCTTCGGCATGAGTTTACATGTTAGAAATAAGAGGTTTTTATTGATGTCATGGATCATAAGTTTCAGTGCTCATATCTAACATGTACCAGATTCTGGGAACTTCGCGTCGGGGCATGTTACATAAACACCCGAGAGAAGCTGAGGCGAATGTTGACAGATGATAACTTCGATATGTTGCTGAGTCATAGTTTTTCAATTTTATTTTCAAGAAAGATAGCACATAACAAACAAAACATAGCTAAATCAATGTTTAAAAAAAAATTTTTTAACAAAATAATGCTAAACAACTGTTAATAAATACATTTTTATTACTTTTTCTTCATTTCCTTTTCTATTCAGTCAACTGATTAAAAAGAAGGGTTTTTTATGTGTTTCTCAAAACTGGTAAATAATTTTTTTTTTTTTTTTGTTGACATTTTCTTTTTTCAGTCGTCTTAGGGTTGAACAGACTCGTCTATCTCAACCGCATGCCCTGGGCCTCTGATCTGACGATTTTGTAACGAATGGTCTTCGCAGACCTCCCTCAAAGAATTCTTCCAATCGGTCTGCATGTTCAATCATCCAACGCCGCATT
Source organism: Sepiola atlantica (assembly GCA_963556195.1). Taxonomy (NCBI): domain Eukaryota; kingdom Metazoa; phylum Mollusca; class Cephalopoda; order Sepiida; family Sepiolidae; genus Sepiola; species Sepiola atlantica. The sequence continues at coordinate 105,457,182 of OY744532.1, read as the reverse complement.
CTTTCCATGTCGTCTGACAGCTGATTGGCTAATCGCCTCGGCATCTCTCGGGTGTTTACGTAACATGCCGAACGCTGCCAACGCGTAGTTTCCGGAAACTAGTACATATTCGATATCCGTACCTAAGTTTTAATGTGTTAGCTGCTAAAATAAAACACGTATGAACAGTCAAAGTTCCGTATTATATTTGCACAATTTTTGTGACGGCATGTGATTTTCTCCAATGTTTAAGATTTGGTATATCTAAGAATTATTAGTTCCATCTATATCATTTTTCTTTTAATGAATTATGGCATTATATCTATAAAGATTTTTCACTTATTTGGAGCTTTTATCTTCAGTTATACACTCCTTAACTTTTCCTTGTATTCAGTATCACACAAAACGCAATGTCCGACTAACTTTGAATGCCCATAAAATGTTTTTATATCTTGCAGCACTAATTATACATATCTACAAATTTCTTTGGTATATTGAAAAAAAAAAAAGGTTTGGGATACCTATTAGTAGATATAGAACAGTTGAGGTAGCAGGGCCAGTTGGTGGGGGGAAGCCAAGGGAAACATATGAGGAGTGATAAGAATGGGGCACAGTTTAAGTACGAGTAACTCTAAGCAAAGTTGTTTCCAACCGGAAACTGTCCGTTTGGGATTGGTTCCGATAATAAAAACTTCCTGTTTTGGTTAGTCGAATAGGTGTTGTTTTCTACGAAAATATAATGTAATTTTTGTACTGAATTTTATTTCAAATCATTTTTTTGACAAAAATAAATAATCACAGTTACTAAAAATAAATAATCACAGATTAGTTTTTTACACAAGTTGATTTTCTTTCGGAAAATAAAATGCAATGTGTTTTGCTAATGAAATAATTTTGATTTGGGGGAGGGAAAATAATAAAATAGGTCGTTTTATTTTCATCTGCGGTTAGTACGTCTTGTACGATATAATTCATTATCATATATAGAGAGTAAATACAGAAGAAATAAAACCAGAAAATTGAACTACAGAATACCAGAAAATATAGAGAAAATTAAACTATAGAATACCGGAAGTTGTTACGTACAAAGTTTATTATCGGGTACGGATCGCGGCGTAACACCTCTTAGAGTTACTCGTACTTAAACTATGCCTAAGAATGGATTTGAGAGAAAGAGAGATGAATAAAGACTTGGCCAGAGATAGATTAGTTCAGAAGTCAATTTCTAAAAGCCGTCCAACACATGCCAGCATGTAAAATGGATATTAACCCTTAAATACTCTATTTTGTTTATTTTTTATATTGGTTTGAAAATATTTTATCAAGTGAAAAACGTTTCAGAGGGGTAATATAAAGTATTATAAATGATTTTTGGAAAAAATATAAATTTATTGAACAAAAATAAATGATGTTGCAAATGTGCAACAAATGGCATAAAATTTTACATGTGCAACAAAACACTACACTATATGCATCTAAATAATCATAATACACTAGAGAATCATAAAGTTTAGGCTCTTGAATTAGGCAGATGACACCGATGACACTCATCCGTGACATCGAAGATGCTGGTTACCTATTTAGCGGGTATGCTGATACAACATCATACTAATACCTACTCTATTATTCTTGATTATTCAAGAATTGAGAAAAATGCTTCGTTTTTTTTGCTATGAATTAGCTAAAGAGAATTTGTTAAAAATTTTTTATTACGAAAACATTGCTGTATTCTTTAAAATGGCCTGTAGGTAAGGAATCGAGGACATTTTTTTTTTAAAAATGAGTATTATAGTGGCAACGTACAGGCGATACTTTATTTCTTTCATTTTTCTTCCCCTCTCCCATAAAATTGTTTATTACTTGTTAAACTGTTTAAAATTTCCACAGCCTTCATTGTTTTTTGAACGCAGAAGAATTTTGGTAACCTGTTTTTTTTCCTGAGTATTCTCCGTAGAATTGAGAAAAATGCTTCCTTTTTGCTATAAATGAGCTGAAAAGAATGTTATTTTTACAAAAACAATGCTGTATTCTTTAAGGTGGCCTGCAGGTAAAGAACCGTGGAGATTTTTATTTAGAATGAGACGAAGAGCATTATAGCGGCTGGCGTACAGGCGGAACTTTATGTCTTTCATTTTTCCTTCCTCCCCCTTCAAAATTGTTGATTGCTTTATCAGTTGGTAACACGTATTGTTGTGTTGAGGAGAAAGATTATAACGATAATTTTCGCTGTGTGTTTGTTTATGCCTACGGATCTTAGAAGGAGTCGGAACAACAAAATATCTGCTACTTTTTTAATGGAAGCTGGTGAGACGTGATTCTTTTTAGTTTTTGCTTCCAACTTCTTCAAGATATTTTTACCATTGCTAAGATTCTGGCTTTCTTCGCCATTTATATATATATATATATATATATATAACAAATGAAGTTATCTTGGGCGATTTTAAAAGTTAAACCTAAATAGAATTTAAACTGACGTATCAAACTTTGATTTCGACGATCGAATTTCCATTTGTTATTGTTATAATATGTTATTGGCACTATAATGAGGTACTTTGCTACAATCTGCTTAAAAATTATGTAGTCCCGCCCAGATATTTGGTAATATGGAAAAAAAAAGTTCAATTATGACAGAAAAGTCAAATTATCAAATTTTTAAATTAAAGTATATAAGAAGAGTTGTCTCCCTTACAACTAAAATTTTATTTCTTTTTTTGTATAAGTTTCAAAATGTGCAAACAAATAAAAATTAAAATGACTTCACTGCATCCTGGGCGACGCCGGGTAGGTAGAAATAATTGTAATTAAAACTAAAAGAAGAAAAGAAATTAGTTATGAAAGGATTTTTTATACGCATGACAAAAGTGAGAGACACTCACTTGTGTCTCTACTGATACTACACTTCGTCTTTTCTGTCTTCGGTCAGTGAATGAAAAATCCTTCTAGACTGATGCAATTTAATTTTTTCTCCAAATCCAGACTCAAATAGCCATTAAGCTGACGAATCCAGTTTTGCTTCTGACTAATCAATTTTTCATTTGTTATTGTTGTACTGTGTTATTGGTAATATAATAACGTACTTTGCCACAATCTATTTTTTAAATTACTTAGATCGGCTGAAATGACGGGTTATATCAAATATTTTTAAATAATCACCAAAAAAAAAAAATCGATAAGGAGGATAACTCATAAGTCCAACTGATAATATGAAACATTTTAAGTAATCCTTGAAAAATTAAAATCAACAAGGAGAAATATTCACATTTTTAATTAAAGAATATGAGAAGAGTTGTCTCCCTTACAACTAAAATTTTATTTATTTTTTTGTATAAGTTTAAAATATGTGCAAACAATTAAAAACTAAACTGACTTCACTGCATGTCGAAATTCCAGGTAGATACAGCTATTCTATATTAAAAATATGGCTGCCTGCCTGCTCGAGGTGGTGATTTTCAAAGAAGTTATAGGTGGAAGTGCATTCTATTTGTTTTGTTTTTTCGAACTTTTATTTTTGTTACAACGCAATGTATAATTTTTTTTTTGTCTTTCTGATGAGTTCAGAGAAGAAAGATCCGATATTGGCATACAAATGTTGGTTGGTTCCCTGTTGAATTAAACGGAACCTTAAATTGAACAAAACGTGATTGTTTTGAAAAAAATGTTTCATAAGATAAATAAAATCTTGGCCTTTCGAATGTAACAAAATCTTGTTATATATATATATATATATATATATATATATATTGCATTTGAGTTTGTATAAAAAATACATATTTTTTAGGTATATATCCTGTATACGGCATAATCACGTTGACACACCGGTTCCCGTTAGATCACCGATACTAAGCGATGTTGAGCCTGGCAAGTACCAGATGGGTAGCCATTTAGGAATAGCAGGCGCTGTATTTGGACACCTTGCTATGGGCAAATAGCGTCGCCAACCCGCAGCGCCTAGCGTTGCGAGTATGGCAAAACCCCCTGAATGACAATCACCAATAAGATGGTCGGAAACCAGGGATGGGTTCTTCCTCCAGGAGTCATCAAAACCCTGATGGTGATTATGATATCCTTTATAATACCATCCATCCATCCAAATTATTTCAAAAAGCAAGCTCAATGAAGTTTCCGGCTTCAGAGCATATATATAAGCATTCACCGAAATAAATAAATACATAAAAAAAAATTATAATTGTGGAATGATTTTAATGCAACCAATGAATACATATATATATATATATATATATATATATATATACTTCGCTGCAATTTATTTGAAAAAATACTTATTCCAGTTAGGAAGATGGTTTGACTGGAGACATTTCCCGTTTATGCACTAAAAAGTGTCAGCTGCTTACGAACTTAATAAACAGAAATTTCTACAGAGTGTTCTCTCTCTCTCTCTCTCTCTCTCTATATATATATATATATATATATAATATTCCAGTATAAACTAATGAAACAGAAATCGATAGCTATGGAGAGCGTGCATGCTGATTACTACATTCATTTTCTTATTATGAATTCTTACATAGCGGACACACAAAAAAAAACATGTAGGTCAATTTTTTTGGCATGTTGCCAGTGGCCTTCAGTTTTTGCTCATGTACTTTCTATTATATCTTTCTTAATATTTATCTTAAATGTTACAATCTATAATAACAACCACAAACTTATCTATTTTCTTCATTCCCTCTCACTCTATGTTGATTCAATCACTCTTTAATATTTCTTAATGTCGCTATGAGCATTTTTTTAGCATTTAAACTAATTTACCTACATGTGACTGTACACACTAAAAATATATAAATCATGTGGCAAATTAACACATCTCTTTACTTTTATCTATAAAACAATAATAAGGAATAGTAATAATAATACTTCTATATGATAGTAATAATAATTATAATACTTATATATACAAGAAGAATATCTTCACAGATATGTCAGAGTTTATGAATTTTTTTAAATGGAATCCCCAAAAAAATAGTGGATATTAATTCATTTTTTTTTTTTAAATCAGAATTTTCGGTGTAAAAAAAACTCATTCATGGTAGTACAAACAATATTTTCCTTTTTCTTTTTGTTTTTTTTGTTTTCATGGTCGAAGTCTTACAGTGTAGCCGAAGATCGACGATATTCTGGTGTTATCGAAGAGACTATTTTTTTTTGTTTTAAATTAAAAAAAAACAAAATGATTTAATAAATGTTTTATTTGACAAAATCTTGCGTCATGTTGTCTGGTTTTAAAATTTCAAAGTTTATCATTTCAACAGTGTTTCAAACTGCAGCAACACTTATCTCATTATTGTACACACGCGCTCCAACGCACTCCACTACAGGTCGGACATTTAAAAAAACAAACAGTCTCTTCGATAACACTAGAAGATCGTTGATCTTAAGCTTCGACCATGAAAAAAAAAAGAAAAAGGAAAGTATTGTCTGTATTTCCATGAATAAGGTTTTTTAAAACCGAAAATTTGGATTAGAAAAACAAAAAAAAGATTTAATAAATATTTCATTTATTTAACAAAATCTCGTGTCATGTTGTCTGGTTCTAAAATTTCAAAGTTTATATATATATATATATATATATATATATATATATATATATATATTAAACTTTATTACTTGGATGAACTGTATAAGTTTAACAAAATAGTATGTTTTAGGTCGATATATTTGATGTTTTATATACTTTTATGTATTTTTTATATATTTTTTTATATATTTTCAAAGTTTAATTTCATTACCTGCATTAATGTCATTGCGGTAATGGTCCTCTGAGGAGAAGATTTCTTTGAAAACTCATGAGTTAAGGACTTTAAAGTACTTTGCTTGAACATTGAATTCTAATAAAATTTGATTTGCACCTTATTTTATTCTTTAACTTTATCTGGTGCTATATATATATATATATATATATATATATATATATATATATATATATATATATATATATATATATAATGTAAGAACTTCCTGTATATACATATGCCAATGGTTATGCAGAAATAGATATATGGCTCGACATAAACATGTCTGATTAATTTGAATGTAAGTAAAAGAAAACATATACGATTCCTAAAAGAATTGATCAATATCTCTTTATTAAACTTGCAAGTCCCTGGATAAATTATTTTCATGGCGGTTTAGATGAACTTTGTTATTAAAATATTATGACAAAAGGAAATAACATGGGAATACAAAACGGAGGAAGGAGAACAAAAGAGGAAAGAAAACAGCGGGAAAGTAGAAATATCAAGAACTATAGCGGAAGGAAAAAGAATAAGAAAAAGATGGCAAGAAGGAATATCATAGACCACTTCTGAAGAATGGATAAGCGATAAAACTACAGTAAAGTGTTCAGATTTATTATTTTTATTAAGCTCTATCTGAAAAGATATTGAGTCGTTCATATGTACAAAGTCTGCTGTCTTAATCCGTTTCCGTTTTGGAATTCATATCTGAAAATTTTGATTATCGCTCTAAACACTTTCTCACACCTAAGGCTATTCTCTATCTCTACAAATCTACAATCAGACAATGTATGGAGTACTGTTGCCATATTTGGGCTAATGAATCTTTGTCCCATTTGAGGGTTCTTGATAAGGTGCAGAAACGTATCTGTAATTTGATTGGCCCTAATCTTTCTTCTTCTCTGCACCCCCTCTATCACAGACATGATGTTACTAGTCTCAGTCTTTTCTATAAATACTATTATGACATGTGTTCTTCAGAATTATGTGATCTATTCCCCGCTTCTTTTGTTCCAGCTCGTTTGACTCATTGGTCTAGTGGTCTCCATCAATTCGCTGTTTTGATACCTCATTGTAATACAACTTCCAATTCCAGTAGCTTCTTTCCCAGAACTGCAGGCTTGTGGAACTCTCTTCCCGCTGTTTTCCTCCTTGGTCTTTTCAAGACTAAGGCCAATAGGCATCTCCTGTTTTTGCGATAATCATCTTTCGTTCTTGTTAGCTCCTTTCATCAAGTGCCTTCATGCCTGGAGCGATTTCAATAAAAAAAAAAGGTATATCATGTGATCTTCTCGTCTGATTGTGAAATGACTTGATAGCTGGTCCTTCTTCGAAAGATCAGGTTCAATCCTATGGTTTTTTTTTTTAATTTTCTGTTTATTTTAACGCAGTAAGCTAAAATAACCTATGCAAACAGGTGTCAACAAAATAGCAGCACGGTGCATAATAATATGCAATATATAAGTATATATCAGGGATGCGAGTTCTCCGCTTTTTTAGCAGAAGACGCTTTTTTTTTTAATTTAAAAAAGGCGGATTTCTGCTTAAATCTTTTTTTTGGTCAAAATCCGATTTTTTTTGTTTTGTTAGAATTAGATGACTTTTGTTTCATCAAAGAATGACTTCCTGTCTCCTTACCCCCGGTGGTGTCTGTCTCTTAATTTTGACTTTCTTAGTTAAAACTGATCAGATTTGTTTTTTTTTGGGGGGGGGGGGTAGGAGCAAAATCTAGTATCTGTTCTGATACTACACTTAATCTTTTCTGTTCTCGGTCGGTGAGGGAGAGATCCTTCTAGACTGAGGCAATTTTAATTTGTATTTAAATCCAGAGTGCCCCGTTTTGTAAAGCAGAATATTCCCCACATCAATAATTGATCTTGTGTCTAACTCTGCCCTCGTGGGAAGGCAAGTAAATAAAAACTATAAATGAAGCCAAATTTCGAAAAATAGATGCAGTTGTGAATAACAAATTTAGATGCGATTCGTTAAAGAAGGTTCCTATTTCGCTAATTAAGAATGTTTAAAATTATCAGAAGCATCGGTTAATTAAAAATATAAGAAATCACTTGCAAACCAAAATCACGATGCAAGAAAATTTTTCATTTTAATTTAACTTTTTTTTAAAGTGATTTCTCATATTTTTTATTTTAATTTTTTTTTAAAAGTGATTTCTCTTATTTTTTATTTTAATTTAATTTGTTTTTAAGTGATTTCTCTTATTTTTTATTTTAATTTAATTTGTTTTTAAGTGATTTCTCATATTTTTTATTTTAATTAATTTATTTTTTTTAAAGTGATTTCTCATATTTTTTATTTTCATTATTTTTTTTTTAAAGTGATATTTCATATTTTTTATTTTAATTTAATTAATTTTTTTTTTAAGTGATTTCTCATATTTTTTATTTTAAATGTGTTTTTACTACTTATCACATCATCCAAGTTGTTTTTTGCACTTTCCTCCACACACATGCGTGTGGCCCCCAGGTTGAGAAATTCATCTCGATTTTTTCATTTTTTTGCCGTTGGCTACTTATGTCCCGATATCAAAGTGTAGTATCTGTTCCGATGGATACTACACCCCATAAACTGGTATTGTCTTGGCTTTCGGGGCTTGATTTACGCCGGTCTATGGGTCTGTCCTGTACAGTTCTAGGAGGTCCACCCTCCCAGGCTCCGCCTCCCCTCTTTGGAGAAGAGTAAGTTTATTGCTTACTGCCTGAGGCGCCCCTAGCGGGGAATGCCGACGGTGCTGCCCAGGCAATTTTTAAACCCCACTTTCCCAACCCGATCTTACTTGTGGGAGTAAGATAAAAACTTGCCTTGTGCCTAACTCCTGAAGAGGAGTAAATCAATACTTGTGTCCCGATATATTTACCTATGTTTCCGTGTACATATATGTGTCTAGGTATATCATGTTATCCTCTCTATTTGTCTGCCTGTGAAATAACTCGACAAAATAAATGTATATCTTGAAGAATCTTTTTCTTTCTTACCGTCAATGGTGGCTGCAACATAAGGGCATACAAGTTAACAATCTATCATTTTTCCAGATAAAAACCAATGTGGCCTTACGCTAATGTTTGTTTATTTGTATTCGAGCGAGATGGAACAAAAACAAATTCTTCCATTTTCACTTAATAACTTTGGAAGACAATGAATAATTATTGTCTATAAAATGCTTTTCTTCTTCTTCTTCTTCTTCTTCTTCTTCTTCTTCTTCTTCTTCTTCTTCTTCTTCTTCTTCGTCAGACACCCCAACCCTCATTTACAAAACTCGTGTCGATTTACTTTCTTCGTTTGTTATTTCTTTATAATAATACTAGTAGAATACTCGTTCCTGGATGGGTTTATTATGCTAGGTGTCAGAAACCAGCCTAATCAAGGGTGCAAAAGCGACTAAATATACAGTGTGTTTGGGATAAATTTGACATTTTTTGGGGAAAGGAAGGATTAAACAAAATATTTTGTATTCTCAACATTAAAAGTGTATCTCTTAGAGGATCTTTTGCCAAATACAATTCACTTGAAGAAGCCGCCATGACCCTCCACCATAGCTTCCAGATGGGACCCGAACTTGAAGCGTGCAGCCTTGATGGTGTCCTGCGAGAGATGATCTTGGCAATCATCTCGTCCTTGATATTACAGGCAGTACGGTTGATGGCTTTCTCGACTGTGCCCCATACATAATAATCTATGGGGTTTCAATCAGGTGAGTTTGGGGCCCAGATGATGGAACTGGTGAAGTCGTGGAAGTCACTTCTGTGTTTTCCCTAACGTGTGACATAGAACTAAGCCCTGCTGCCGCATTTATGTCCTTGCCACAGCCCCCTTTTCCACCCAGCGGTTGACAACAGTGGACAGTAACTCAATATAGACATCTGAATTGGGTTCGAGTTCCCTTTTCGAAGCATGACGTGGGCTTGGCTGGAAGCACAATCAAAGACCATCACAGTTTGAGGGAACTTGGTCTTTATGAGAAATGGAACTTTATGCATACTGTAAGCTATACATCTGTTGTTCTGCGCTTTGTGCAATTCATCAGGGCAGCAGTTCTTCTGGTCTGAGCATCTCTAGCTCAACTGAGTGTTTGATCTTGAGGAATTTCTTGGCTTCCGTAAGGTGATTCTTGGGCCTTGGCAGTGAGTAGTTGACTCTTACAACTCTTGTATTAAGAGTAGTGAAGATCTTTGTTAAGTGCTTTCTTAATAGTTGTCACTCCTAAGTCTATCTTTCTCACCAAGGACTGTATTGCCTCACCTGGATATTGCACCACTTTTTTTTTTTGTAGCTTCTTGATAAATTTTGTTGTGTCTACATAGCCTGCTATGATCTTTCCTGCTAGCCACACTGCTTCCACATTTTTGTCGCAATTCTTTAGCCTGCTATGATTTTTTTGTGCTAGCCACTGCTTCCACATCTTTGTCGCAATTCTTTAGCTCACATCGCAAGGTATTCAAAGAACACTGAACTGTAGCTAAGATTTCCGAATTTTTTAATCTGGCCTTAATCATCATCATGATTCCGGTACTTTCCAGTCGTCTATGGTCTCCAGCTCTCAAACCGGCCAGCAGTACACAGAAACAGCTACCCATTGCACTATATAACTATTAAATATTTCTGTGATCTACAGTTCGGTGCAGCCAATTTGTAGGATTGACTAGATTTTGAGAGGCCTCTCTTTGGTCATCAATCAAAATGCTTCCATCTTGTAGGAATCTCTGTAAGGCTGAGGACAAACTCGTCATAAGATGCTGGAGGACAAAGTATCAAGGATTTTAACTTTGGTGATATTATTGAACTTCATTATGTTTTATCTAATGTCTTATTGTATATTTGGCACGTCAAATCTGCACATAGTCAATGGTACTCCACTAACTGGAGCAGTTACGCCTTCCCATTGTTAAATATAGGTAATCATCTGTGAATCCATTGTGAATGAGTGCAGCTAGAACTACTGCTACCCATGGAATAGCAGGATTTGCGGTTAACATTTACTCCTAGATTCACCATGCTTAGTCTACCCCATGCATATTAATAGGATAACCTTAAAAGTATGTGGATGCTCACTATGCACGAACAGTCATTCATTATGGAGAAACTATATTTTACGAGTTGCGTAGTGTTGGGATGCATGTTAGTTTACTTATCACATAAATCCACTCATAGACACAAGGCTGTTTGTCCAAACTGCCATCTTTGTTTACCCAGTCAATAACCAACAACAACAAGAGAGTTCACTCTAAGAACGTATCACAAATAAACAGAAGTCTTATATCCTAATTCAAAGGGAGATAACTCAACAGAAGACACCCGGGGTGGGGGGGGGCAACTCAGAAAGATATTATCCCTCTGCAAATGTCAAGTCAAATACTTCAAATGGTTCTGAAATGAAAGAATATAAAAAAAATTATCTGAACACTCTTTAGTGATATTCTCTTGCGATATCTCGTTTATTTTTGGGTTATTTTGATAAAATTTAATTTTGTTTCTATTTAAAAAGATATTTCTTTTGTGTCATTAATATTTATTTATTTTCAAGTTAGATCACAATTTTTATAGACAGGTGCTTTTTTTAAAAAATTTATGTTGAACAAAAAATTGGCACCCGATTTTTTGTGCCTCTGCGTATATAAACATAGTCTCATCTTAAAGAAAAAGAGACGCTCATAAATATGGTGGGCTTAAAATATGGTTTTAAGTTGTCTTTCACAGAAAAGCTCCTAGTTGAATTAAATATCAACTTCAAAAAAAAATCAGTTCAGAAAATGGCACTTTTTGTTTGTAAAAATTTGGAGACAATAGTCAAGCATGTATGTTTTGCTACACCTTCATTGTCACTGAACTGGCTTCGCTCTAAAAGAACTCTACCAGGAAATACCTGTGTGCAAAAGAATATTTACAATGAATGTAGGCGTGCATGGAACTAGCTACACGTTTTAGTAATACGTCAGATAAATTCAAGAAGACTGCAAGATTTGTTTGGGTGTTTGCTTGTTAGGGGAGTCGGACTTCTGCAAATGGCTCACGAAGATTGTGCCTCAGGATTGTCTGGTCTGCATGAAGTCCTCCTCGTTAGTCGCAACTATTTGTTAACCTGCAAGAATGCAGGTGTTTACTCCTGACAGCAAAGTTCAGCGGTTGCATGTGCAGTCGAAAACACAAAGATGACCAGAGGACAACAGATCCTGATGCCGGCTCTTCCTGTATTTTCGCCAGAGCCCTGTTAGCTGGGTAGCTCCAACACTATCACGTTGTTACTGCCCCCCCACCACCACCACGATGAGGATACCTCACCTCAGGTCAAAAAGCAATGAAACCGGATTGATTGACCTGAAAAATACATTTACTAAATGACGATTGACACTACAAGAGGGTTTGTTTGTACTGCAGCAGGTCTTGCTGGGTGTCCAACCACCATCCTCACCAGCATGCCTGGTGGGCATATCAGTTCAGTCAACCCGGCTGTACTACATGAGTACAACTCTCTGTCTGCCTATGACTACACTCTTACACCAAGATGCCCAACAAATAAAAGACACTATTCTCACACATCAACATTTAAAACGCGACGTAGAGCAACACAACATATGACTCGGCTATCAGTGCTACATGCATGTTTTTATATGTGACGGAAGTAAAAGTTTGCGTTTGCGTTGGCATACCTATTTACACTCTACATGTTTATTTGTGCCATTTAATTGTTTACTCATTTTGTTTGTTTACATTTTGTGAAACACATGAAAATATGGTTTGAATTCCAAAGACTGAAGTCTGAAAAAAACGGACACAGAAAGCTTTAGAATTTTATATATAACTGAAAGAATATTCATCACAGGACGGGTAAAATGAATTCCCAAATCAGAACAGTTTTGCACCACTTTTATATCTCCTTAAGAAGAATAAAATCAACATATAATGCTACTAAACCTTATGTTTAGAAGCCTTATTCTAATTTTGATCAAAATCCATTACATGATTTGGATTCTAGAAAATGTTTAAAATTTAAGGGAGTCTTAAGAACAAATTGAAATTCAGGGAATCTTACTTAATTGGGGTCTAATGACTATGAATCCAAATTAATGCAAATTTAATATCTCACATACAAAGATTAAAATCAGGATATAATGCTACTAACCCTTATGTCTAGAATCCTTATTCCAATTTTGATCAAAATCCAAGACATGCCTAAAATTTAAGGCTTAAGCTTAATTGGTTTTAAGAAAGAATTGAAATTCGGGGAATCTGGCTTAATTGGTGTCTAATGACTATGGATCAAATTCAATGTATATCTGAAATATTTGAATTTTCAAATGGAAGATTGTGCCCATATGTCTTTAAAAACCATTTAAAATACCCCAAATAAACTAAAATTCACAATATTTATTAATTGCTGTCTGATATCTATTGTTAAAATTTCACAAAATTCTGACGTATCAGAATTTTCACAAAGGGCTTGCACCCACTTTTTATCTCCTTTTCATAAAATTAAACTAAATACAGCTCACATTAAAACCCTTTATGCCAAGTAGCTGTGTTCCAAAATTCATAATTATCGGTTAATTAATTTAGGAGTGAATCCTGTAGATACAAATATATATACATACTTGACCGTATATAGAGACGAGCTGTACCAACCTGGCGCTGCTGTAAAGTTATTTTAGTTTTCGATTTGTATTTGTTTACACATTTTTTGATCTTATACAGAAAAAGAAATTAGTTGTAAAGGAGTCAACTATTTGTATGCTCTTCAATAAAAATTATGAGTTATCCCCCTTGATGATTGTGATTTTTTTCCATCATAATTAAAAAAAAATGTTTCTATTTTAGCAGTTATCCAGGTGGGATTACATAATTTTAAAAATAAATTGTAGCGAAGTACATTATCATAGTGCCAATAACATGGTACAACAATAGCAAATGAAACTTTGCTAGACAGAATGAAAGTTCGATGTGTCAGCTTAAATGCTATTTAGGTCCAACTTTTAAAATCTCACAAGATAACTTTACATGTTAGATGAAGACCGTACAGTGGTAATGGAGCTGATTCTGGGTTTTAGATAGAGATTACGATGCGTGTTTGCTTGTATGCGGAATTTGGAGACGCTATGTTCTCGTATTGTTTTTGGCTTGAGGGTCAACCTTATTTCCTCCGTCAGAAGAACACGTCCGTCCACTTTCAAATGAGAACGCTGTAAATAATATATCTAACGCGTAAAGTTATATTTTGAGATTTTAAATGTTGAACCTAATTAGAATTTAAGCTGACATATTAAACTTTAATTCTGACTAGCCAATTTTAATTTGTTATTGTTGTACAATGTTATTGGCACTTTTCAATTATAACCGAAAAGAAATAATCAAAATCAGCAAGGGTAATAACTCATAATTAAAGAATATAAAAAGTGTTGTCTCCCGTACAACTAAAATGTTATTTCTTTTTCTGTATATGCTTAGAAAATATGCAAACAAATAAAAGTTTTAAACTAAAAAAACCTTACTGCATCCCGGGCAGTGCCGGGTCGGGAGAGCTAGTTATTTATAAAATGGTTCACTGCATCCCGGGCAGTGCCGAGTGGGGAGAGCTAGTTATTAATAAAATGGTTCACTGCATCCCGGGCAGCGCCGGGTCGGGAGAGCTAGTTATTAATAAAATGGTTCACTGCATCCCGGGCAGCGCCGAGTGGGTAGAGCTAGTTATTAATAAAATGGTTCACTGCATCTCGAGCAGAGCCGGGTCGGGAGAGCTAGTTATTAATAAAATGGTTTAAATTCTTAAGTGTGAAAGAAAATAGTGCAGTTTGGAGAGACGGACACAGAAAGCTTTAGAAGTTTATATATAGATGGTAGAGCGGTAATGAAGGCTTGCGTGTTTGCTTGTATGAAGGATTTCGAGACACTGATTTTGCGTACTGTTTTTGGCTTAAGGGTCAGCTTCATTTCCTCTTAAGTCATTTCCTCTGTCACGAGAATACGTCTGTCCACTTTCGAATCAAAATGCTATAAATAATAAAGATTGTGATATAAATTATTACTAGTGGGAGATGGAGATTTCTAAAGCCAGAGTCAGAGCTTTTAAAACTTCAGGAGTCTGAATTTGACTAAAGTGTTTCGCCTATTGACCTGACAACTCTGATTTTCAGTCTGCACTAGTTTCAGCAGACGGTTCAAAATTTGATCCCCTCATGCTAGTCTCTCTCTACTCTATCATTGTTTCCATGGAAGGTGCTCGACTGCAACTGAGCTCCAATCTCTGATTCCTCCTTGTAAGACATTCACAGCAAGAATGCGTCTTTCTACCATAACGAAAAAGTATTTCCTTTCAGATATATATTTTTTTCATCCCCAAACAAGGCAGGACGCCACTGTAGACGCAAGAGCTACTGAGAATTAGGGAGTAGGTTTTGGGTGTCATCCAAAGTTGGGAGCTGTGCAGCGAGATGTCTGTTTACATTAGTTTTAAACCTTGGCATGTCAGTACAGTCGGGGAAACAGGGAGCAGGGAGAGAGTTCCAGAGAGCACAAGTAAAGAAGCTGCCAGAGTAGAAGGCTCTCTGGCATCTGGGGACCTTCACAGTGAATTGATGGGACCTCGCTGATTATCAGGTTGTTCTAGTGTATTTGCGTTGATGGGGCACTAGAGCAGCTAGTTGATATATATATTTACATTCTAGTGATTTTTTTGTTCATAAGAGTTAATTCAGTGAATATTTTCATTTCTACCTTCATATGGAGAACTTACGAGGTTCAGCTAATTCCCAGCTAGAACTGAAACATGTCTGCAAATTTGTAGCCAAAAATGTTTATATAAATAATAATTTATCCAAAATAAACATACATATATGCCTGCTCATGCATTAGTCTGCATGATTATATGTGTGTGCAGGTGCATAAGAACTTATTCATGAAACATAAATATATGGTGCATGCATCTATATATTACCGGCCCATTTGGCATAATAGTCTGCGTGTTCGCTAATGGACCAGGAGACGGGGGTTCAATCCTAGGTTAAGTCATACCAAAAGACAAAAGAAATGTTACTTGATGCCCTTCTTGCTAAACACTCAGCAGTATAAGCGTAGGATCAAGGTTAAGTGGAGCAACTCAGGGAAAGGAGTGATGCTTTCTCTTACACTTCAGTGTAGTAAGTAACTAATGAAAAGGGAGCCTTTGAGTTGCCCTCGACTATGATCGACCACTTTACATTTTTTACCTAACAAATATTTAATTATATATATATATATATATATATATATTTTTATATAATTATTTTTTATTGCTGATTGCTGCGACCTGAGAGTAATAACAACTAAGGAAGGATTCAGCCCCGCCCCTAAAGCTCCGGAATGGGGGCCTAGCAGTTTACTGTCGTACCCAGGACAGCATAGATACTAGATCATCCGTGGCCTTTACAATGCAACACGTATCTCCTTTTCTGATAATGATAGGAGCAAGGAGATGTTAGGTGATTAAGATGCAGAAAATTGTATTATTAGTCGCCCGTAACTTTATAGGATGTATTTTTCGTTAATATATATATTTTTTATTTATTTTATACGTACATAAAAGTAATCAATGGACACATGTTTCTGGCTCACAGACGTCATCAGTATGGCTAACTTAGACAAGAATCAGACCTTCGATGTTGATGTCAATAGTCTGGTGTTTTACCCCCAGGCTATGACGCCTTGCCTGGAATTATGTACGATTTTTATTGGTCATTGCAGCGTTTGTTGTTTTTTGCTTACTACTATTTCGATTGTTTCTCTTTGTAAGTGATTAAAATTTGGAACTTGGTTTGAAAATGATTTCAATCGTAAAAAATACATATATATAATCAGCTCCATATATATTCATGAATATTTTTACATATATTGTGTTTGAGACATATTTGCATGTACTTTATATATATATATATATATTCATTTCTATTTCTCCAACAAGTACGGACGTCCACCCAGTAGGGGCCATTATTTCATTTTATTTTTCCTCCCAATATGTCTACCCTACATGTATCTGTACTTGCATGACATTTTTTCTCTATTTTATCATCCTGATGAAGTCTTATAAATAAAGACGAAACGTTGATGTACACATAAAAAACATCCATTTTTTGGTTTTCCTTTTTCATTTTCCCATCACGTCGGATTACCTTCATCCTTCTCTTCCCATATATATATATATATATATATTAGTGTATGTATTAATATATATATATATTAGTGTATGTATTAATTGATCCAGTTCAAATATGTTAATAAAGTGAACATAAATCAAGTTTTTCAAAAGTGCTCAATACCAAGTAGAACTTTTATAAATTTACAAAACAAGATGCGGTGATGCGTCAAAACATTCGTTGATTGATGTAAGGCTATAATATTGTTTATGTAATTTTATGTATGTATGTATATACAGTCATATGTATATAATCTGTCAGTCTCTTCCTAATATATATATATATATATATATTTATGTATATATAATTGTGTGTGTACATAAGAAATATATATCACCAATAATTACAGTGAATAAGTCAACAGCAGAGAAAGAAGCAAAGGTCGCTAATTCCTGTCAACTTTTATTAGAAAAAAACATTTTCATTAACAGCAAAACAAAATTTCAAGTCTTTAATTTATTTTTTAATCTTGGAGCAAAGAATGAAAATTAAATGATTTTTATTTTTCATTTCCATTTTATTCCAGATAAGACAAACTGTCTAATTTGCTCTCGAGACGTATCGCTACCATATCAGCACGACGTTTTCATACAATCAATTATTTAGACGACCATTCTCGTCTTGACGGCTTTCTGTCTCCTATTTACTTTCTATTGAGCTGAATAGCTTTTATTTCGAAAACTCAGACTTTTGTAGTGATGGGTGGCACAAATAGTGTTCGGGATAAATTTGATAATTAATAAATCATGAAAACCAAGTTCCCTTAAACAGTGATTGTCTTTGGGTGTGTTTCCAGTGAAGGTCACACTATGCCACCCCACATCTTTGAAAAGAGACTCAGACTCAGATTGCTATATTGAGTCGTTGCGCCACTGTCGTCAAGCGCTAAGTGGAGAAGTTGGTTGCGGGAATGCCATACATGTGGCAACAGGACTCATCTCCTGAGAAAATCCAACAGTGAGTTTCTGAGAACTTCACCGACTTCACCAGTCGCAACATCTGCCCCCCCCCCATCCTCCCCCAACATGCTTGATTGCAACCTTGCAACCTCATGGACTATTATGTGTGTGGTGCAGTTGAAGAAAGAGACCAATCATACCGCCTGCAACAGCAAGGAAGAGCTGATTGGTGAAATCAAACTGCTGTTCACGCATCTCTAGAAGGATAATGTAAAGGCCACCTGATCCAGGTTCAGGTCCCATCTAGAGTTTAGGGTTAGGGTTCAGGTCCCGTCTGGAGTTTAGGGTTAGGGTTCAGGTCCTGTCTGGAGTTTAGGGTTAGGGTTCAGGTCCCGTCTGGAGGTTACGGTTAGGGTTCAGGTCCCGTCTGGAGTTTAGGGTTAGGGTTCAGGTCCTGTCTGGAGTTTAGGGTTAGGGTTCAGGTCCCGTCTGGAGGTTACGGTTAGGGTTCAGGTCCCGTCTGTAGTAAAGGCTCAGGGTGGCTTGAAGTGGGTTGTATTTGGCAAAAGATTCTCTAAGAGATGCACTTTGAATATTAAGAATAAATCAATTATTAACCCAGATATGACGTTTTTTTGTTTTTTTCCCCCCAAAAATGTCAAATTTATCCGAACACCCTGTAACCTATAAATTTTCTCCATCTCTCCTTACCACTAGCCCAGTTTAATACCAAACCAGTAGTCATAATCGGGTAAAGGTGCAAAATATGAAATAAACTTTAAATCTGGCATTTTTTGTTTCTTTTGTTGAAGATATCTGCTAATCATCTTTACATGTCTTTGAAGCATGTGGTTCTATGACAGTTTCCTATTTCTTTACGCTGTCCTTTGCATAATCATTCAACTCTGTGAGATCTTTTAACTACACTAGTTGGGTAGTAGAGGACAGGCAAAGCAGTGCTACATCGCATGATTTTCTTGTACACATTTGCAGGTGATCGAATTGGTGTTGTATCCCCATCTAGCCATAGCAATTTTTGATCACCCCATTCCTGTTTTCAGGCAGTTGCGTGTTTTCCACTGAACCCCTTGTGCGTCCGAGTCAGAAGAGAGAGCATTAGAACCCCCTTCTAATAGTCAATATGAGGGGGTCATTCTTTAGCTTTCTGGTTCATAGCTGTAGTCTGGTTTCTTCCTTTGATTTCAGTCGTTGAGTCAGAGGTTCACGTCCATGAAGCTCATGGCGTTAATCACTGGTAGCCTTTGTGATCTCTACTCGACTTGCAACTTCCTCTCTCATATCTGCAGGGACAATGCCAATAAGGAGATGTAGGATTGATCTCTTCCAAACAAGGCATGTGTACTTTGCAGAGCAATAGCACAGAGTTAAGGCAGTAGATCTTAGCGCGTGTGTGTGTTTGTATGCCGTGGTTTCCCATTTGGCGTTGGTACATATCTTGCATATTGAAATTTCTTATTGTTGTATCATGTTATTTGCAATAGACTAAAATACTTTACTACAATTTATTTACAAACATACTTATTCCGGTCTGGCAGTTTGGTAATATGTACATATTCTTAACCCCTAAAAATAAATCAGCTAAGGGAAATTATACATATTATTTTAGTAGAAGTTAGTGTTCCATACTTAACAAAAAAAGTGTGGTTATAGAAATATTTACGGAACAAATTTGAATGTAATGAATCCCGGCCAACATTGAATTGGTACAGCTAGTCTTATATATAAACTAGAGCCAGTCGGCTTCTCTTTGATTTTTTTTTTGTAATTAATAACACATACAACTGCAATATTTAATTGTGTTTTGATATAAACATGATTTTCATCTACCCAGGTTCTTAAAAACTTGTATTTCCAATCGATTTCATCAATTACATACTACATACGGTACATACTTAATCCTGTTTCATATAACCATGAAACCATGTTTATATGAAACAGGATTAAGTATGTACTGGATATAGTATGTAATTGATGAAATCGATTGGAAATAAAATCTGTGCAGATGGAAACCATGTTTATCTCAGTATGTTCTTTAAAAGAAAAAAAAAGATTGTATTTCGAATCGATTTCATCAATTACATACTATATCTGGTACATACGTAATTCTGTTTTGATATAAACATATGGTTTTGACATAAGTATGGTCTTTAAAAAAAACAAACATTGTATTTCCAACTGACAAGATGCACCTGAAGAAGGTCAATCGGCCAAAACGTTGTGAAAATAACACTCAGATGAGAACAGTAGTTCGAATAGTTCAAATAATACAATATTCATATTGTTTTCTCTCTATATTTCTACTTTGATTTTGAATACTTTGCTCTTGTTTTGCAAGTTGTAGAACGTAAAGGTGTTTATAGCACGGCCTTATTTTTTTCTTTTGTTTGATTTTTAGAAATCTACCGAGAAAAACACCATGTCAAATACACAGACAAAAACCTGGATTTGCTGCAGGAACTTGCCAAAAGCAAAGACACCCAAAAAGAAACGTTACGAAAGGTGAGTGGAACAATTCTAATTGACCCTTAGGCATCTTTTTTTTTATTCCACTTTGTTCAGGAAAACTTGTAAACTTATTTAGAATATATGTTATTTTCAATATTGTCATGTTTTGTTGTATATTTTCATGTTTTAGTTGTATATTTTCATGTTTTAGTTGTATATTTTCATGTTTTAGTTGTATATTTTCATGTTTTAGTTGTATATTTTCATGTTTTAGTTGTATATTTTCATGTTTTAGTTGTATATTTTCATGTTTTAGTTGTATATTTTCATGCTTCGGAATTTTTTAGATGAGGGTTGATAATTCGTAGAATTTGGTATATTCAGTACCGTTCTCATCTTGGGTTGAAGGTTCAATCCTCAGTGTGGGTGTTACGAAGAATTGCGAATTACTGAAGACTTCTTTCCAGTCATGGGCAGATGGAACGAGAGCATTAGATTTTAGATTTTAGTTTCTTGTACATAAAATGTATTACAATTCAACTTTGAGTTTTCTAACTTCTTTCTTTTAATGGATACATGGTATTTTTAAGGTATTGCAGCATATTTATGTGCACTTAGTGCAGATTACTTGGAAACCATTAATTTCTGGAGATTTTCAGTGGCACATTCTGATTCCTTGTACAAAAATACATTTATATGGTAAATTTCATTGCTTAATCTTGTATTTTAACAAAGATATAACATTTTTACTGAAAAATTAGTGTAAAAAATGTGACGAAACGCATATGGTCTTAAAGAGGGGAAAATATCCAATCGTGTGAGGCACAAAAATAGTCATAACTTCCTTATTTTTAGTCAGATTTAAAAAATTTAAAAAGATTCTTTCTTAGATCATCAAGCTCTTTCTATATATGCCATTATTGAGATATTTTAAGTAATTTAAATTTTTTCATGTGTATTGCTAGTTTATGGGTACCGATCTGGGGGCAATAAGGGGTTTAGGGGTAGGGTACCCGTAGATATGGTATAAGGGGTGATTTGGCATCACTGGTAACCCTTTCATCTGAAAGATTGCCCCTGAAAACCTAGATAAAAATCGAAGATTTATTGATTTATCATGAAAACTGATTGAGTTAGTGGTTCACACATAATGGAAGATGACTTGTAAACTGAAAAAAGTCATCTTCGAAATTTGACACTTTTCCATACTATGATTTTGTCCAACTTTTAGGATGTTGTAGACGAGATCCAGCTGAATATAAAACCAGCAAAAAACAAAATTTTGCAATTTTTTTAA
Source organism: Sepiola atlantica (assembly GCA_963556195.1). Lineage (NCBI taxonomy): Eukaryota > Metazoa > Mollusca > Cephalopoda > Sepiida > Sepiolidae > Sepiola > Sepiola atlantica. Next base: position 105,435,614 of record OY744532.1, on the reverse strand, counting down.
AGTAGGGTTACTCTTGCAGTATATTGACCCGTCTACGTGTTCTGACCCTCTGAATTTCGCATGCTGGAACTCTGCAACCATGTCGCTAATTTCAGTTCTTTCTTTGATTACATGACATCATTTGTATTGTATTTGTGTTGGGTTGGTTGGGATATAACCACACTCAAAGAGATTGGGAATTCTACTGTTAGACGGAATTGTTGGCATTTTTCTTGGAGTTCACTTCAACAGATTTTGGCATAAGTTCTTGGCATGTGTTGTGTTTATGCTGAATTCAGCCCTGGCCTTTTGACAGGGGACTGGGACCCTCTCCCCCAATACCTAACAAAAAAAGACAAAAACAAAACGAACCTACTGTTGTGAATGTGGACTGGATAGAGTAGTGAAGAACACGACCAAAGGTTTCCATCAAAGGTCATTAGAAGTTACATATTTTGGCTTCATTCATGTTTTCCAAGAAGCTTTTCTTTATTTAGGATTACTAAAAATATATATATATATTAAGTAATATATTTACCGGGGTTATATCTATCTTTATATCTATCTTTATATATATATATATATATATATATATATATATATATATATATATATATATATATATATATATATATATAGGTTGATTTTTATACTTTATTTATCTTTTTTGTTCAAATCAACTTTGAACAAGACAAGGCAGTTGGGTCTTAATGAGATAAAAACTGATGCCAAATCTTCGATTTCTATCTTTTACCATCATGTGAGGAAACAAATAAAAAAAACATCTAAAATTCATACAAAAAAATCAGATTTTTTTGTCCATTACTTGCAGAGATCTTGGGTCATATCTCAAATGGTATTTGGGGGTTTTACAATTTATTTGGTATGAATTTTGATTTGTCAGGAAGAGACGAATGTAGCAGTATTTTGATGTCGAGTGTGTAAAAATAAGGTTAAAATGAAACATTTCACGTAAGCTTAGTTTTATGCAAGAAGATGAAATTTTCAAACTAGAGTTAGGGTTACTGCATCGTAGATAGGAAGTCCTCAGAAACATGTATTGATTTACCTCCTCTACAGGAGTTAGGCACAAGGCCAGTTTTTATCTTACTCCCACAAGTAAGATGTGACCCAAGGTTGGGTCGGGAAAGTGGGGTTTGAAAAGCCAGCGCCCGAGTGGTGAGCACTCTGGCCATTAAAAATTGCCTGGGCAGCCCTGTCGGCATTCCCCGGTAGGAGCGCCTCAGGCAGTAAGCAATAAACTTGCTCCTCCTCAAAGAGGGGAGGCAAAGCCTGGGAGGGTGGACCTCCTAGAACGGCACAGGTCAGACCCATAGACCAGCGTAAATCAAGCACCGAAGGCCAAGACAATACCAGTCTATGGGGTGCAGTATCCATCGGAACAGATACTACACTTTGATCTTAGCCAAACTTTCTCTTTTTTTGGACTGCAAAAAAGAGCAGCCGTGCTTTGGGATAGCTTCCCTCGTTTCCCTATGGGGAGTAAGTTTGTGGTATTATATATGCCGTATACTGACAAACAAAAACTCGGAAAGCATTGTGAAATCCCGAATGATTTTGTGCTGTTAGCAGTATTTACAACTGCTGCTATTAATCAACACACATCATGTCAGAAGAACAACAACGAAAAAAATGAGAGAGAACAAACTGCTGCTATGGGTCATATATGCAACAAAACTGCTGCTATGTGTCATCTATGCAACAAGACTGCTGCTATGTGTCATCTATGCAACAAGACTGCTGCTATGTGTCATCTATGCAACAAGACTGCTGCTATGTGTCATCTATGCAACAAGACTGCTGCTATGTGTCATCTATGCAACAAGACTGCTGCTATGTGTCATCTATGCAACAAGACTGCTGCTATGTGTCATCTATGCAACAAGACTGCTGCTATGTGTCATCTATGCAACAAGACTGCTGCTATGTGTCATCTATGCAACAAGACTGCTGCTATGTGTCATCTATGCAACAAGACTGCTGCTATGTGTCATCTATGCAACAAGACTGCTGCTATGTGTCATCTATGCAACAAGACTGCTGCTATGTGTCATCTATGCAACAAGACTGCTGCTATGTGTCATCTATGCAACAAGACTGCTGCTATGTGTCATCTATGCAACAAGACTGCTGCTATGTGTCATCTATGCAACAAGACTGCTGCTATGTGTCATCTATGCAACAAGACTGCAGCTGCTTATGTGATGAGTCGTCATCTGGGTCATCTGCTGGAATCAAAGAATTGGTCCCTCATAGTGCTTATGGAGAAAAAAATTGTGCTATTTTAATGATAAATCCAGAAAAGTTTATTTTAATAAATATCATAAATTCTTAAAAAATACATTCAATATAATTATATTATCAAAATTTTCTCTTTAAAGACCTTTAAAAACAAAGACATCTTATTTGACGAGATTAGAATTTTGCAAGAACATGTCTGTCTCTTACTCAAAAGGGGGTTAGGTGGTTGACGTAAAAAATACTGTTCTGAAATTGGTTTTAAAAACTGACTTTTTGTGAACTTGTGTTTGTGTGCATTCACTCCACAGATCATGTGTGTCAGCTAGTTGTCTTGGTTCGAATATCACTGCTTGATTTCGATACTGGCCTTAATGTCAATCGTGGTCCTGGTCAGTGCTGTAACGAAGGGTTTTACCTTCTAAATAAGATGACAACTCTGAGTTTTAAAAGAAATAACAATATTTTATTTTGTGAAATTACAATGGTACTTACTTTCTCTACTGAATGACAGGCTTGCAGTCAATGAAAATTACTTGCAGTCAATGAAAATCACTTGCAGTCAATGAAAATCACTTGCAGTCAATGAAAATCACTTCTAACCAAACACAAAATAACCACTCAGTTTGCTTAAATGACTTACTCAGAACCTGATTGTTTTTTGCTCGAATATATATAGATATTACACAGCTAACCTACTTGAAAATGATAGGCTGTTTTATCACCGGACATAAAAACTTACTGACCAGGATGTCTATTATCTGGTGTTGACATTAATTCTTTAGGATTTTAAGTGGTCTAATTTCTCAGCATGAACCCCTGTTTTCACAAAGCTGTTATTTTTTTCAAAGGGCCCAGCATTTTCTTGGCTAAATATTATTCCCATTGCAGGCCTGCTATTTGTAAAATGCATCTATGCACCCCCAACAAAACATGTAGCATTGTGACTCTCAGCTGGCCACCCCAGAAAAAAAGAATTTAACTTCTAACTCTAATTTATAAAAACATAAATGTGACCTTAACTCTTCCCAAAAATGCTACCTTCGATTCTGGTCTTGCTTCAAGTTGTTGGATATCAACAATTTGCTTATAATATTTTTAGTCATCAAAAATTAACAATTCAAACTTAATTAAACACCTACCTTGTTATTTCTTTGACTGACCTCTCAGTGTCTACACTTCAGGTCCCATGTCCTCCAGACTGAGATTAACTTGTCTGTTACATTTTTCTCACTTCAATTAACATTATATTTATCGACTCGACATGTTCTTACAGAAAAAAGATGATTTATTCGGCCATGTCCATCTTGTTAGGCTGAAAGGCAGAGAAAGAGACACTTAATTTGAATCGCATGGCTTCGTTAATGTTTACACTCATCAAAACATGTCTTTCCAGCTCAGTTGCTTCACCAGAACTCTGTCAACTTTGTGCTATTGAATCAATCATTTCACATAATTTCCACTAAACGTATTCCCATGGAAGGTCAATGGATTGATATTTGCTGACCCGCTGCATACAATACATCCTGTTTATGGCTAATCTACTAATATCTAACAAATTTTGTAAACTAGTTTCAGATGTATTAACTAATCTTTCTTTCAACACTTTGGGAATATAGATGTGGGAGGAAGTCTCGCAAACTCAATTTTGTTCCATTCATCAGTGACCTATTATTATTTGTTATGCCCCCTTGTTTAATTGTCTTCTCGGTTAAATTCTACACAAAACATTTACAATATCAATACACAGATAACATTCTGGTAAATATTTCAACCGATAGTTCCCAACAATGCTCTCTAAATTACTTTTTTGTTACCATAATTTTTAAATTCATCAATTTCCATCTTCAGATGTTCTACACTATTCTTAAACAATATGAAATCTTGCAAATGTGAGGCAGGAAGTTGCCAGCTGAGTAGGGATCACACACGAATGACTGAAGTTAAAGGAATCTTCCTCAGCCATGTTCATTCCCTAACATCTCGGGAAGAAACCAGACTAGAACTACGGACCAGAAAGCTAGACAATTACCCTCTTATATTGACATTGGAATCCCTCCTTTCTAAAACGTTTCCTCCTGTCTCGGAAGCTTCATGGGTTTAGTGGAATATACTCAAATGCCTGAAAATAAGAATGGGGTGATCAAAATCTAATATGGCCAGATGGGGCTACAAACCGTTCCAACCATCTGCGAATGTGGAGAAAAGAACCAACCAATGCAGCATTGCCTTGTTTGCCACTACACCCCAACCAGTGCAGATTGAAATATCTTGCCGAATTTAATGATCAGGCAAAGGGCTACTTAAAGAAGTTGGAAACTGTCGTAGAATCACATGCTTCAAAGACACGGAAAAGGAGATTGTTGTTCTTAATCTGAATTGGCAATTAGTTGCAAATATAGAATAGGATTGATATCACAAATCAGCGAGTTTACTGCATAAAAATGAGTGAAAAATATTGAAATTCCTTTCAACTTTTGATAACTGATTTGTTTTGGTTATTTTGATACCATTTTGCTGTAAACAAATTTCATCTTTTCTCGTTATAAATTTATAATTCTTTCTCTTGTTTCATTAATAGAGTATTTTCCAAGTTACTTCAAGTTAGTTTACTATTTTCAGCGATTTTTTTTAATGTTGGTGTTTTTCTCTATGAACAATTGTGTGTTTCTATGCATATAAAAACAGTTCCATCTTAGAGAAAAAGGGCCATGCATTAATATGGTGGGCTTAATATAAGATTTTAAGTTATTTTTAACAAAAACAATCTGAGTTGAAAACTTTAGTGAATTAAATTTTTACATTGTATTTCTGTCTTTTGATTTATTTTACTGTTTTATTATTAAAAAAAAAAATATGGCTTGATCTTTACTGTTCTATATATAAAAATGAAATTTTTAGTTAAAAAAAAAATGTCTTTCACCCCCCCCCCAAAAAAAAAAATGTGTTCACCCATGCCAACCCTCCTAAAAATATTTATTTTTTGTAAGAAAAAACAAAATTTTTTTCACAGCCCCCAAATTTTTTTTACCCTCCCCTACTCAAAGAAATATTTTTAGTTAAAAAAAAAAAATGTTCGACCCCCCCCTCCAAATTTTGTTTTACCCTCCCCCATGAAATGAATCTTGTATGAACAGTCAAAGTTGCCCTTCCGTGTTATTTTTGTATGTTTTTACGAGAGGTAATGAGATTTTACCCAATGTTTTAAGCTGGTTTATTTATAATTATTGCTTCCATTCTGATTAATTTTCATTCATCACAAGGTGCCAATTATATTTGTAAGAATTTTTTACTTGTTTAAAGCCGACATATTTAGTTAAACACTGTTAAAATTACCTTTTGGTCCGATAACACACAAGACGGCAAATTTTCGAATTTACAACAGACTTTAAACAGTTATAATTTAGTGGCAAATTGAGCTACCAACCAGCATTAAATCAATTTGCTATCATTGTTTATGGTTTGCAAATATCTATGGGACCACATTAAAAGATTTTAGATATGAAACAAATTTCTGTTTTGGATGAATAGATGTAGTTTCTGAAATTCACCATAACAATAATCTTCCAGATTGAGAAGGAATTTGAAAAATGTGTGTGATGTGAAAATACTTTAATTGTTGCCTGCCTACAAATGTCACTTTGTGAGAATTTAGTCATTTTGACCAATTAATATGCAATTTTTTTTTCAATTTTATCTATTAAAAATATTTGTACAGAGAAATTTTGTCAACCCCCACATTGTATCGCTAGAACAAAACTGACACTGATTTTTAATCGTTTTGAATTGTTTTTTAATGCTATCATTCTTATTTACAACCTTTTAATATATACACTTACATTAACAATTTATCATAGCGGTGGTGATATATATATTTTTTTTATTGAAATCGCTCCAGACAAAGCATGAAGCCATTTGATGTAAGGTACTAAACAAAATACTACTTCAAAAAACTATCCACCAATAAGTGTAAGGTGGATAGATTCTGCCCCAGAAAACAGCAATTCTTCCCCTTTTGTCAGAAACATCGGCCATGGAATGTGAGGACTAAAAGACAAAATAAGGGAAGTGAGAGTTACGAGGTTGTCGAAAGTAAACTCAATTCAATTTCTATAATGATTTTTAACTTTTGGTTCAAGTTATGTAGCTCTTGAAAGGTCATATTTAATGCTGGGTGGTTGAAATTATTTACCACTTGAAGGATCATATTAAATGCTGAGTGCATCAAATTATTTACTGTTTGAAGGATCATATTTAATACCAGTTGGTTCAAATTATGTACAACTTAAATGATCAAATTTAATGCTGGTTGGTTCAAATTATTTACCACTTGTAGGATCATATTTAATGCTGGTTGGTTCAAATTATTTACCACTTGAAGGATCATATTAAATTCTGAGTGCATCAAATTATTTACTGTTTGAAGGATCATATTTAATACCAGTTGGTTCAAATTATGTACAACTTAAATGATCAAATTTAATGCTGGTTGGTTCAAATTATTTACCACTTGTAGGATCATATTTAATGCTGGTTGGTTCAAATTATTTACCACTTGAAGGATCAAATTTAATGCTGGTTGGTTCAAATTATTTACCACTTGAAGGATCATATTAAATTCTGAGTGCATCAAATTATTTACTGTTTGAAGGATCATATTTAATACCAGTTGGTTCAAATTATGTACAACTTAAATGATCATATTTAATGCTGATTGGTTTAAATTATTTACCTCTCATAGGATCAAATTTAATGCTGGGTCGTTCAAAGTATATCCTGCTTAAATGATCATATTTAATGCTGGTTGGTTCAAATTATTTACCACTCGTTGGATCAAATTTAATGCTGGGATGGTTCAGACTATATCCTACTTAAATGATCATATTTAATGCAGGATGATTCTCATAAAAACTGTATTAAATGTTGCCTTATTTATTTTGCTTGACAGCTAGTTTAACTTATTATTGTTCCTGATCTTCATAAACGATCTCCCTGATGGCATAGAGTCTGAGATTGGTTTATTTGCTGACGACACCACGCTTTACTCTCGTCATGTTGGCAAAATGGACGCGATCATATCCAAGGCAATGACTAAATCCTTAGAAAATGACCTCCAGGCTGTAGTGGATTGGGGTCATAAATGGTTGGTAACTTTTAATGCCGCAAAGACAAAGCTCCTTTCCTTCAATAACTACAAGAAACCTCTCCAACCACTGATTGTCATGGCAAATAACACCCTACCTGAGAGTTCAACATTCAAACTCCTCAGCCTAACCTTCACAGGTAACATGAATTGGAACAAATACATTGAAGACATTGTCAAGGCTGCAGCAAAGAAGGTGGGCGCCCTCTACTGTGCTAGTAAACTCATCACACCTGACATTATCCTGTAGCTCTACAAAGCCACCATCCGCCCATGCATGGAGTATTGTTGCCACATCTGGGCTGGTGCATCATCTACTAGTCTCTCCCTCCTTGACAAGGTCCAAAAAAGAGTTGCCAACTTAATAGGTCCCTCACTGTCAACCAAGCTCCAGCCCCTGTCCCATCGCCGCAATGTAGCATCCTTGTGTTTGTTTTACAAATACTTCAATGGATTATGCTCCGATGAACTGGCTACTCTGGTGCCCCCTCGACGTAAACTCACTAGACGAACTCGACAATCAGCTAAATCCTATCCATTCACTGTGGAGGTTCCCAGATGCCGGAGGGCCTTCTACTCCAATAGCTTCTTTCCTCGTGCTGCTGGCCTCTGGAACTCCCTCCCTGCCCCCTGTTTCTCCAACAGTACCAAAATGCAAAGGTTTACAACTAATGTAAACAGACATCTGGCTGCACAGCTTCCAACTTAGGATGACACCCCAAACCTTCTCCCTTTTTTCTCAGTAGCCTCTTACATCTACAATGGCATCCTGCCTTGTTTGGGGTGAAATATCATTAAAAAAAACAAAACAAAAAAAAAACTTAACCAGTTCTTTGACAAGTCTGTTGAACTCTAGAAATGAGGACAGTAAACTCCAAATAGCTCCGACTGTGGATGAAAACCTGCATAGTGAAACCATACAACAAAAAAAGGACAAAACAAAAGAAAGTTGACCAAGCAAATGCAGTTTGTTTTGACAGAAATTGCAAAGAAAACAGAATGTTCTTGAATGTACGACAATATTCTTTGAAAGGAAAGTACATTTTCCCAAGATAATTAAAGTCACGATTTTCGTTTATGTACTCGCAGTGCAATTCAAAGACAAAAATAGTCGGCAAGACCGGAATTGCAGAGGAACAAAAAATAACTTTGCCGACTGGACAGATCTTTGGAAAACACTGTGGCAAAAACAAAATGCTAAGAATAGAAACTGAAAATGTTAAGAAAGATTTTTCTTGTTCTCTTTGTTTCTCTTTAGGCTGGACTGTTTGATGAGAAACAAGGCACATTTTATACATATATTAATTATCTTTGATCTGAAATAGACTTCATAATAATAATAATAATAATATATATATATATATATATATATAGGTGTAAAAAGTCATAAGTTTGAAAAAAAAGTATGATAATAGTTGTGAATAAAAAAACTGAGAATTAACAAAAAATAAATAAACGTGCAATTTACAATTTTGTGCCAAATTTGTTAAACGATTTTAGAAGCAAAGTACATCCCAATTTAGTCTGTGAGAAATTTTCGGGAACCATTCCCTTCTTCAAGTCTTCTATGATGGGTGAACAGAGTTTTTGAAAATGGTGGACTAAAATATGTATATATATATATATATATATATATATATATATATATATATATATATATATATATATATATATATAGAGAGAGAGATTAGCTCATCTGTGACCCATTAGGTCAGTATTTGTGTTATATATATATTATAATTTCTTATCTTCGACATGGTTTATAATCCTCTTTTTTACAAGGTTACAAAGTTTTACCTTCCTCTCTTTCGTCAACCCTCTCTCTTTCTCTCTCTTCAAACGTCACTCTTTCTCTCTCTGTCTTCACCCCCCCCCCCTCTTTCATTCTCTTTCTTCAACCCCCTCTTTCTCTCTTTGTTTAACCTCCTCTCTCTCTTCAAACCCTCCTCTCTCTTTCTCTTCACCTCCCCCCTCTCCCTCCCCCTCTTCACCCCCCCTCTCCCTCCCCCTCTTCACCCCCCTCTTCACCCCCCTCTCTCACTCCTCTTCACCCCCCTCTCTACATTCTCCCTCTCTCTACATTCTCCCTCTCCCTCTACACTCCTCCTTTCTCTACACCCCCCTCCCCCTATCCCTCTCTTCACCCCCTCTCTCTCTTTTCACCCCCGCTCTCTCTTCACTCCCGCTCTCTCTTCAACACCCCCTCTCTTTCTTCAACACCCCCTCTCTTTCTTCAACACCCCCTCTCTTTCTTCAACACCCCCTCTCTCTCTCTTCAACACCCCCTCTCTCTCTTCACCCCCTCTCTCTCTTCAACACCCTCTCTCTCTTCAACACCCCCTCTCTCTATATATATTTTCAACACCCCCTATTTCTCTCAACCACCTCTCTCTCTTTTAAACTTCTTTTGTCACAGAAAAGATGAAAGTCGCATTTTTGATGATAACTTCAGTTTTGTTCATTGTAGAGACTCACTACCTGGCCCATCATATATGACGTCCACCTTTAAAAGTTTGGTAAACTCCCACATTTTATATGGCCTTGAACCATGACAAGTTTGGTCATGGTCAAAATTGACAGAATTTCAACTTTGAATTTTCCAAATTTGATGTATGTTACGTAAACAGCATTAACTCATAACTCTCGCTTCCCTTATTTTGTCCTTTAGTCCTCGCATTCAATGAGCGATGTTTCTGAAAAGGGGAGAAGAATTGCTGTTTTCTGGGTCGAAATCTATCCATCTGACACTTGTCGTTGGCTAGTTTTTGACCTTGAAGTTTTTTTGTTGTTTTTTTTAGCTCCTTACATCAAGTGGCTTCATGCCTTGTCTCGAACGATTTCCATAAAAAAAAAATTCACCAAAGGCGCATCCTCCGCATACTTGTGCCATTCCCGGTTTCAGTGACAAACACAACAAATGCGGTGACCAGCCACCATCTACGGGTCTGGCTTTCACTGTTTCAATTAACGTATTCAGTTGGTTGCCTTTGCGCTTCCTCCATCTGACTGGTGCGATTGGGGCTGCTAACTTGCAGAACATGACCAAAGTCTCCTTTAAAAAAGAGTCTCTGTGATGCTGTTGGTGGAGTCTTGCACAGATGGTATGGTTTTGGATTTAGTTGGAGAGACGAATGCATAGGATATGTTGAAGGCAACACATGTCAAAAACCTGGAGTGTGTGAAGATCTTCTTTGCACAGGGGCCAGATCTTTCAGCCGTACAGCAGTATTGTGCATATTAGACATTGGTATATCTTCAATTCTAGTAGGGGCAGGCCTTCAAAGCGATTGGCTAATTCTACCTGTGGACGTGCTGCTGTATCAGAACAGTGGAGTCTATCCATGGCGAGTCTTTTGATTGGCAGCGGTTTGTCAAGGCTTTTAAGATGAAGTTTAGCACATACAAGCATATGATCAGAGCCATTGAGATTACCAGTTTCAACTCCTTTATAGACACAACTGTCCAGAATACTCAAACGGATCATTATATAATCGATCTGGTTCGAGGTTCTTCCATCATTGGAATACCATGTAAAAGAGTGCTGGATGGGATGATCAAATCGTGTTTGTGACCACTTGGTTGAAGCGAAGGTTACCATCGATCAGCAATTTCTAACTGACCAACCACATCACATGATAGGCCATCACTGGTCCCAGCATGTGCGTTCCAGTCTCCGGACACAATCAGCATATCACTGGATGTGACACAGTGAACAATGTTATGCAGATCCTCATAGAAGTAATTTTTTACTTAGTCATCGAAATCCGGTCGATGCGTATACTGTAACGACTGTAACGACTGTAACACTGAAGACAGATCCTTTTAGTCGAACACCGTTCTGAGATTGGTTTCCAGTCCATTAAAGTTAAATTTGCATTGCCGTTCAGCACGATGGCCACACCATGACGATCGGAATTATCATTTACTCCGCTATGGTAGAGGTGATTAGATGTGTTGGAGTATTCCACTTGAATCAAACTGTGACCTGTGTTGCTAGTCTCAGTCTTTTCTATAAATACTATTATGGTATCTGTTCTTCAAAATTATGTGATCTATTCCCCGCTTCTTTTATTCCTGCTCATTTGACTCGTTGGTCTAGTGGTCTCCATCAATTCGCTGTTTTGATACCTCATTGTAATACAGCTTCCTATTCCAGTAGCTTCTTTCCAAGAACTGCAGGCTTATGGAACTCTCTTCCTGCTGACTGTTTTCCTCCTCCCTGTCGCTTTGTTTTTTTCAAGACTAAGACCAATAGGCATCTTCTGTCCTTGCGATAATCATATTTAGTTCTTGTTTGCTCCTTACATCAAGTGGCTTCATGCCTTGTCTGGAGCGATTTCCATAAAAAAATAAAATTTAAAAAATAGACGATTTCTATGCAGTACTTGTGTGAATAGTGAGAGCTTGTGTTTCTTGTGATTCAAAGGTTCGTACATTCCGGCATGCTCGTTTTTAGTGCAAAATACTAACTTACAATTTTCCAAACTGCCTGCTGATGAAAGGACGGATGCGTCAGATTGAGCGGTGGCCCTAGCACTGCCTGTAGAATTGTATGTAGACTGAATCATTTGGAGTGTCATGATATTATACTGGTTACTATAAAAACAGTCCTCCTCTGTATTCGTAGGTCACTGTTGGTAACCCAGTGACACGTTATATACCTGTTTGTGCTGCAGATTATCAGCAGGCGCAGAAGGACGGACAACTAGAAGCCGTTGGTTATCAGTGCAGACACAGAGGTCCAAGCAAGCGGAAGCCATTGATTCCAAAGCAGACTCTACATGGATCTCTATGATCGACGGTGGGCCAAACCGTTGGTGCTCCACAGACAAAACCTACGATGTATCAGGTACTTCATGAAGTTTAGCCCGCCAGTTGAGACGGTTTGCTAGTGTATGGCGCTTGGAGACACACATGAAAGATTTGGAGTATACATGAGGACTAAGCATGACCACCTATCTTGATACTCTCAGGATACAGCTGGTGAGTTTGGTTAGGTACTACCACTATGAAACAACGAATAGAACCGACAGCAATCTTCACTTTAGGGCGCACTGGCATGCATCTTGGCAATAATTAGGACCCTACGTAGAAATGAGGTAGAGTTACCACTAGTATATATTCAACCCAAATCGGTCATCCTGGCGAAGAAAAGGAATGGTGCCGAAAGTCTGGAACGATTCCTTAAATTGTCTGTAGCAATTAGGTCTGTACCTCGATGAGTTTGACCAGCTGAACAATTTGGTCAAGGGTCTTTTAGTTACTGATGGATATCAGCTCGTGGGGGGTCCCCATAGAGAGAGAAAGAGAATAAGTCTTTTACGATAACAGGAAAGAAAAAAGCCCAAACGGAGAATTGTAATTACCCGTGTTGTAGTGTCTGAGCCGCCTCCCCCCAGACCACCAAGAGATGAAGAAAGACTCAGAAAAAGGGAAGAGAGAGAGAAAGAAAAGGTGTGATGATATGCCTTTCTGGGAGGAGGAAAGACACAGAGAGAAAGAGAGAGTGTTACAATATGCCTCTTTGGGAAAAGAAAAGGTTTTTTGTTTTGAGAAAGACGAGACAGTTAGTTTTGGGATCGCTGCTTGGACGGAGGTGTTAGCCCGGGCTCGAGGACGAGCGATTGCCAGACGAGAGGCTTGCGCGAACAACTACTTGTCTGGGTGGTGTTAACGATAGTGTCCCCCCCACACCGTTTTCAGCAGATAAGTTACAACTTAATTAACAACTTGGAAATCGTAAATGGAGTTTCACGCACAGAGAGACGACGAACCAGTTTAGTAAACAAGGACAATTTACCAAAACCATAGACTCTAAAATTCCTTTTAATTGTTTTAATAATTGTTTTCTGCAAAAGGAAACTGGTGTTGTTGAATTATTCTATTGTCGAATTGTCCTGCTAGGTAACTTTGCCTTCACAGAATCACGAGATCATCATCATCATCATCATCATGATCATCATCATCATGATCATCATCATCATCCGACCCGGAGGAGATTCAGCACATCTTTGTTTTTGCTGTAACTAAGACGACATCACTGGCCAAAGAGGGTGTTCACAGTCTAGAAAGATTTCTGCGCAAAGAACTAGACGTGTGGGCACAGCGATAGAGACACGAGGGGACCACCTATGTTACAAGGGGTTCAATGACACCGGAGCAGAGTGAGGTATCTGTTTTACTCGGCACCGTGTCCGGGATATCAAACGCCTGTGCGCGAGTGGCCGACTACGATACTCACGGGGTCTTGTGTTACATTTGGTTTCATGACACGGGATCGTGTGGGGTCCTGTTTACACCACGGCACATACGCCTATACCCTATGTATTTTATGCATGAGTCTGATGTTCTTTGATTTCAGCCTGATCAGATAAATAGTTTTTGAGCTATAATTATGAATTCATATACTTTATATCATATATATTCAATTGATATCATCAAACGGTGTATTTGTTGAATCAGGCCACAATTAATCCTCTGATGAGTATGGGGCCTAATTGTCTAGTCTCCATCTAAGTCTTCCCCTCCATTCTTGTCTTTGATGAGGCCTGACAGAATCCATACCCATGGCTTTCCGATCATGTTTGACCATGTCCTCCCAAGACAACTTGAGTCTGCCAGTGGTGGTCTTCTCTGCTGGCAAATTCCACTGTCGGACTTTAACAATTCAGCCATTGCTGCACTAAACGTACCCCTACTAACGCTGTCTGCTCTTCCGCATAATGTCCATGATAATAATTTATTATTACAATTTAAATATTTTTTTAAAAATCGTACTGGAGGACGTTGAAGAAAGAATTAATATTTGAAAATGTTATATTCTGATAATTTAAGTTAATAATCTTGTAAAAACACACGATTTATCTCCTTTGGCAAAATAAAGTCCGGTTATATGCCCTTAAAACGCTATCCAGTAAGACAATGGCATGGAAATAGGTGATCATTTTATATCGAATTTATATACGAAACTGATCCCCTACTCTAAATTCTAAAATAATTTTTTGGCGCTTTTTTACATTGGGACGGGCGTTAAAAGTTCCTCGGCATCGGTGCTTTCCGGATGTTTATGTTAAACGCCGGACAGTGCCGAATGAAAAATCCGTTGACTTACCTGCGTTAAAAAAAAAACACAAGCGATTTCACAAAGCAAAAGATTTTTGAAATTATTTTATTTTTTTTTTAACAAAGTTTCAATTAAGTGTTTCAATTAAAAAGTTATTATTTTTCATTTTAGTTTTTTTTTCTTAAACATTTCTGCAAAAGAAATATATATTTTTTCAAACAAAGAAATAACAGTGATAATAACTGAAAAGTTAATCAATTAAGTTTTTTTTTACATCTTTTTGTGGGAATTATTTTTTTTGTTAACTTTTTTTTACTGACTATTTTTGTTTATTTCGTTAGGGTTCAGGGTTAGGAATTAGGATTATGGCAGTCGGGTTAGGGTTATCGTTCCTTTAGAAGTGTCAACAGCCAGTAATTAAAATCGCATTTCTATCAGTGTTTCATTTAGTTTGAAAGTTTAGCTGTGGTCTGCTTATTCGTCTCGCTTCAGAGCTTTCCGGCGTTTAATGTAAACTGCTGGAAAGCACCGAGGGACTTATAGCATGGGTCCCAATGTAAAAAAGTACCAGTTTTTTGTTTTTCAAGTTTTTTAAGATATGTAAGTTGTAGATTATTATTTATCAAATTTATTCAAGTTGACTTGTGCGAGTAGAGACGTGAAAGGTGTTCTTGTTCAGGCCTCACCAAACAGATCCATCTGACCATTGCCTTGTCATTATGATGCAGTTTCTTAGGTGTGCCGGGGAAGACAGCAAAAGTTTCGGAGCCATACATTAGCACACATATGAATATATATATTCAATTCATATAATTCATAAAAAGTATTTGAGCCATCAACATTTCTATGGTATAACTTATGGAATACTTCTGACAGTTTGAAGAAGTAAGGCCCAGATAAGACTTTGGCCCATCCTTATGTTTTCAGACTGACTTATGTTCTTGTTAATGTTTTGCAAAGATTGATGTGCCCACACTAAAAGCTTTTAGATATAATAAAACTAAAATTTTGTTTTGGGATACATACGAGACCTGTCTAAAAGGTATCCAACCTTAGGCCAGAAAAAATATTTCAAATAAGTGACGGGGTTGGGAACCTAAAGTAGACCCTTTGTGCTTACACACACTTAGCCCACCGATCCATCGACTGCCGGAAACATCTCTGGAAGTCTTCTTTTGCAATGGTTTTTATTTCTGCCGTCACGTTTCGCATTATCTCTTTTTTTCGCACTGTCTCAGCAACAGCTGCACTTTAGGCAGTTTTGGGGCCTGTCAGAACACTGGTCACTCTCCGCTGATGTGCAGTCATTTTTGAATCGGTTGAACCACTACTTAATTTGTGTTACATCCGTCACATCTTCTCCAAACACCTGCTGAATCTAACGCGACAGCGGAAACGAACACCATTCCAAAAGAAGACTTCCAGAGATGTTTCCGACACTGGATGGATCGATGGGCTCAGTGTGTGCAAGCACAAGGGGCCTACTTTGAAGGGGATTAGGGTCCCAACCCTGTCACGTATTTAAAATATTTTTTCTGACCTAAGGTCGGATACGTTTTAGACAGGCCTCGTATATACAAACTGCATGCTGGCGTGTGCAAAGAGTTACAGTCAGTGACGGAAACAGAGAGCTGTGCGGGTTTTATGTAGACAGCATCCGTTGATTTGTCACCGGTAGCGAGAATGCCGAGCCATGATAAGCACAGAGACGCGGCTGTTGATAAGCAAAATTAAGTTTTATGTTTTCTTCTCCAGACGTGTCTATAACGTGATGCGAACGTTTCTTTTTTATCTGTAAAGATAAGTGAGAAAAGAAAGAAAGGAAAACGTTGTGCCATCTCAACAGTTAACTGTGTGATTATCTGATGGCTGTTTTCGTTTCTTTCTTTTTGTAAATATATCCAATGCCAGTTTGGATTCAACTGTTGTCAATGACGAAACGAACGTGACAACTTTAGAAAAAGACTAGAAGAAAACAATACCCGTCTCAGGACAGGTAAAATTAATTCCTTAAACAGAACAGATTTGCACCACTTTATTGCCCCCTTACAAAGATTAAACTCAAGATAAAACGATACTAAACCTTATGTATAGAATCCTTATTCAAATTTTGATCAAATCGGTTTTGGCTTTAGTGATCATCATATGGAAACCGGTTTCATCAAATCGGTTTTAGTAAATCGGTTTACAGCTTTAGTTATCATCATATAATAACCGGTTTTAGTTTTTTTTATCAGTTTTAGTAATCATCATATAGAAACCAGTTTTATCTAATCAGTTTTGGTAAATCGGTTTCAGTTTTAGTAATTATCATATGGAAACCGGTTTTATCAAATCGGTTTTGGTTTTAGTGATCATCATATTGAAACCTGCTTTATAAAATAGGTTTTTGTAAATCTGTTTCAGTTTTAGTGATAATCATATGAAAACCGGTTTTATCACATTGGTTTTGGCAAATTGGCTACGATTTTAGTGATCATCATATTGAAACCGGATTTATCAAATCGGTTTTAGTTTTAGTGATCATCATATGGAAACCGGTTTTATCAAATTGGTTTCAGTTTTTGTGATCATCACATGGAAACTGGTTTTATCAAATCAGTTTTGGCAAATCGGTTTCGGTTTTAGTCATCATCATATGAGAACTGGTTTTATCAAATCAGTTTTGGTGATCATCATATGGAAACCAGTTTTATCAAATCAGTTTTGGCAAATTGGTTTCGGTTTAAGTGATCATTATATGGAAACGTTTTTATCAAATTGGTGAATCGGTTTCAGTTTTAGGGATCATCATATGTAAACCGGTTTTGGTGAATCGGTTTTAGTTTTAGTAATTATTATATAGAAACCGATTTTATCAAATCGGTTACGGTTTTAGTGATTATCATATGTATACCGGTTTTATCAAATCGGTTTCAGTTTAAGTAATCATATGGAAACCGGTTTTATCAAATCAGTATTGGTAAATCTTTTTCAGTTTTTAATGATTATAAATGGAAACTGGTTTTATCAAATCAGTTTTGGCAAATCGGTTTCAGTTTTCATGATCATCATATGGAAAAAGTTTTATCAAATCGGTTTTGGCTAATCGGTTCTGTTTTTAATGATCATCATATGGAAACCGCTTTTATCAAATTTCTTTCGGTTTTAGTGATCATCATATGTATACCGGTTTTATCAAATTGGTTTCAGTTTTAGTAATCGTATGGAAACCGGTTTTATCAAATCGGTTTTGGCAAACTGGTTTCTTTTTTAGTTATCATCATATGGAAACCAGTTTTATCAAATCGGTTTTGGCGAATCGATTCTGATTTTTGTGATAATTATATGGAAACCAGTTTTATCAAATCAGTTTTAGTAATTATCATATGGAAATCGGTTTTCGTAAATCGGATTTTGTTTTAGTGATCATTGTATGGAAACTGGTTTTATCAAATTTGTTTCGGTTTTAGTTATCATCATATCGAAACTGGTATTATCAAATCGGTTTTGGTAAATCGATTTCAGTTTTAGGTATCATCATATGGAAATCGGTATTATTCGATCGGTTTTGGTAAATTGGTTTTAGTGATAATCATATGGAAACCGTTTTTATCAAATCGGTTCTTGTAAGTATGTTTCAGTTTTAGTGATAATCATATGGAAACTGGTTTTATCAACTTGGGTTTGGTAAATCGGTTTCAGTTTTAGTGATCATCATATGGAAACCGTTGTTGAGCCTTAATATATACAGTCACGGTTCTCATAGGCGTTCACATTCTTTAAATAAATAAATGAAAATGTCTTATTTATTTATTCAAAATTGTAACGATTAAAATCTTTAAAAAAAATAATTCTCTTTCTTTTGACCGTAAAAATAATTGTCAGGTAAATATTGTTTAAGTAAATAAAATAAATGTTACTTATTAGAAGATCTTATTTTTTCAAATGGTTGCGTAAAGTGATATCGTACGTCCAAATATAAATAAGCGTATTATTATACAGATGGTACACGTAGGGTAATAACTCCAGGTTATGGTGTCTTCGACGGTTGTGTGTAATCTGTGCATCTATATGCTACGCATTTCTCAATTATATTATTTCCTGCCTTGATGTCCGCAACAAAAGACCCCATCCCTTGAACCAAGTTAGCCTTCTGCGAGTGAGGTTCAAGGTTCTCTTTTTGTCTTCTTAAAGAATTCTATATCCACTTTGCAATGTCCTGGCGGCTATGGCAGAATGCGTGTTCGTTTTTTTTTTTGTTTTTTTTTTACTACTTTTTTAGTCTTCTCCTCCTGAAGGAATTGCAGCAGGAATTGGGGAAAGAGGAAATGGGTTACAAAAACAAATTTTGGGGTCGGGTTGAAGGGATATCTCTTCGCTGCTGATCTCTCCTTTTCTTTTTCTTGTTTTCCTTTTTTTTGCCGTAACACAATACTTATTGATTGCACCATTCTTCATGTTGGCCTTTATCATTCGCTGCAGTCTTTTACTCTTTTTCTTCTCTTCAGTTTTCTTGACCGTTCCTGATACATGGTCGTCTCATTTTTTAGTTTTGTTTAACGTTTTCTTTTAACCTTTTTTTTATAAAATAGAAAAAAATGCGTACATATGTATGTTGTGCACATGCAGATCTGGTGTGTGCATGCATAAATGTATGCATGTGTATGCATGTTTATGCATAAATGTATGCATGTTTATGTTGTGTGTATGCATAAATGTATGAATGTTTATGTTGTTTGTGCATAAGTGTATGCATGCATGTGTATGTTGTGTGTGCATGCATGTATGTATGCATGGTTATGTTGTGTGTGCAGAAACTTGTATGTTGTGTGTATGCATAAATGTATGTATGTTGTGTGCAGTAATTTGTATAGACGTGCATCTCGTCTGTGCATAAATGTGTGCATGTGTATGTTGTGTATAGAAATGTGTGCGTAGTGTGTATGTATCATGTGTGTAGAAATATGTACATGTTCAGAAATATGTACATGTTATGCATGTGTATATTGTATGTGTGTAGAAATGTGTGTGAATCTGTATGTTTGTGTGCATGTGTATGTTGTGTGTGTGCATGAGTATGTGTATGTACAGTCGTGTTCGTTTAGTTTGTCCGTTTTATGCCATATGAACCATTTTCTAGTTATTTAATGTGTAACGATAATATTGATACTTAACATATTGTTATGTTTACTTATAGTTGGAATTATTGTAATGCATATGTGGATGTGAAAGGACTGAATTCGGTTTGCTGATCAATACCTGTATCTTCTCTGCACACGCCATTGTATATGTGGTTTTTGTGTGTACATTTATGTACTTGCATATGTTTGTGTACTTATGTGTCTTTGGATATGTATTTTTGAGTATTCATACATATGCTAGCTGGCCGTTGACCCAAGAAATGTTCATCCACCCTGTAATTATCGTGCTGAGTTTGGGGGGGAGGCTAGTCACCCTTCTCACTCGACAACCTCAGTTCAAGTCTGGTGGCGGAACCAGTTTAGTCATCAATGACCGGACCATGTGGCAGGTAATGCTGAGTTACATGATATCAGTAGAACAATTTCACTTGATATATGTGTGCTGAAACATTGTTGGTGTTTGAGGACGTAGTAAAACAACCCAGGAAAGATGTTTCCTTCAGGGAAGACATCGAGAAAGAAAAAGTAATATAAAACCTGTGGCAACTGTTCATGTAGACTTGCTCTTCTTTTTGAGTCAGGCTGTCAGAATTTTAGAGAGTGAGATTGGTTCTGTGTAAAGCCTTTCCTTACACTATAAAAAAAAACTTGATTCACAAGCATTGCTTGAAAATTTGTTAATCAATGCTCGAACACAGTTTGTAGCCATTATTTGTGGGTATATGTGTTATATTAGCTGTATGTACTGTGTAGATGTGTGTATTTGGATAATTATTTGTTAGTATATGTATAGCGTAGTTGTGTGTATTTATGGTTATATGTACTGTGTAGATGTGTGTATTTGAATAGTTATTTTTGAGTATATGTATGGTGTATTTGAATAGTTATTTTTGAGTATATGTATGGTGTAGTTGTATGTATTTATGGCTATATGTACTGTGTAGATGTGTGTATTTGAATAGTGATTTGTGAGTATATGTATGGCATAGGTGTATGTATTTATGGCTATATGTACTGTGTAGATGTGTGTATTTGAATAGTTATTTGTGAGTATATGTATGGCATAGGTGTGTGTATTTATGGCTATATGTACTGTGTAGATGTGTGCATTTGGATAATTATTTGTGAGTATATGTATGGCATATTTGTGTGTATTTATTGCTATATGTACTGTGTAGATGTGTGTATTTAGATAATTATTTGTGAGTATATGTATGGCATATTTGTGTGTATTTATTGCTATATGTACTGTGTAGATGTGTGTATTTGGATAATTATTTGTGAGTATATGTATGGCATATTTGTGTGTATTTATTGCTATATGTACTGTGTAGATGTGTGTATTTAGATAATTATTTGTGAGTATATGTATGGCATATTTGTGTGTATTTATTGCTATATGTACTGTGTAGATGTGTGTATTTGGATAATTATTTGTGAGTATATGTATGGCGTATTTGTGTGTATTTATGGCTATATGTACTGTGTAGATGTGTGTATTTGGATAATTATTTGTGAGTATATGTATGGCGTATTTGTGTGTATTTATGGCTATATGTACTGTGTAGATGTGTGCATTTGGATAATTATTTGTGAGTATATGTATGGCGTATTTGTGTGTATTTATTGCTATATGTACTGTGTAGATGTGTGCATTTGGATAATTATTTGTGAGTATATGTATGGCGTATTTGTGTGTATTTATTGCTATATGTACTGTGTAGATGTGTGTATTTAGATAATTATTTGTGAGTATATGTATGGCGTATTTGTGTGTATTTATTGCTATATGTACTGTGTAGATGTGTGTATTTGGATAATTATTTGTGAGTATATGTATGGCGTATTTGTGTGTATTTATGGCTATATGTACTGTGTAGATGTGTGTATTTGGATAATTATTTGTGAGTATATGTATGGCGTATTTGTGTGTATTTATTGCTATATGTACTGTGTAGATGTGTGTATTTGGATAATTATTTGTGAGTATATGTATGGCGTATTTGTGTGTATTTATGGCTATATGTACTGTGTAGATGTGTGTATTTGGATAATTATTTGTGAGTATATGTATGGCGTATTTGTGTGTATTTATGGCTATATGTACTGTGTAGATGTGTGCATTTGGATAATTATTTGTGAGTATATGTATGGCGTATTTGTGTGTATTTATTGCTATATGTACTGTGTAGATGTGTGCATTTGGATAATTATTTGTGAGTATATGTATGGCGTATTTGTGTGTATTTATTGCTATATGTACTGTGTAGATGTGTGTATTTAGATAATTATTCGTGAGTATATGTATGGCGTATTTGTGTGTATTTATGGCTATATGTACTGTGTAGATGTGTGTATTTGGATAATTATTTGTGAGTATATGTATGGCGTATTTGTGTGTATTTATGGCTATATGTACTGTGTAGATGTGTGTATTTGAATAGTTATTTTTGAGTATATGTATGGCATAGGTGTGTGTATTTATGGCTATTTGTACTGTGTAGATGTGTGCATTTGGATAATTATTTGTGAGTATATGTATGGCGTATTTGTGTGTATTTATTGCTATATGTACTGTGTAGATGTGTGTATTTGGATAATTATTTGTGAGTATATGTATGGCGTATTTGTGTGTATTTATTGCTATATGTACTGTGTAGATGTGTGTATTTGGATAATTATTTGTGAGTATATGTATGGCGTATTTGTGTGTATTTATTGCTATATGTACTGTGTAAATGTGTGTATTTGAATAGTTATTTTTGAGTATATGTATGGCATAGGTGTGTGTATTTATTGCTATATGTACTGTGTAGATGTGTGCATTTGGATAATTATTTGTGAGTATATGTATGGCGTATTTGTGTGTATTTATTGCTATATGTACTGTGTAGATGTGTGTATTTGGATAATTATTTGTGAGTATATGTATGGCGTATTTGTGTGTATTTATTGCTATATGTACTGTGTAGATGTGTGTATTTGGATAATTATTTGTGAGTATATGTATGGCGTATTTGTGTGTATTTATTGCTATATGTACTGTGTAAATGTGTGTATTTGAATAGTTATTTTTGAGTATTTGTATGGCATAGGTGTGTGTATTTATTGCTATATGTACTGTGTAGATGTGTGCATTTGGATAATTATTTGTGAGTATATGTATGGCGTATTTGTGTGTATTTATTGCTATATGTACTGTGTAAATGTGTGTATTTGAATAGTTATTTTTGAGTATATGTATGGCATAGGTGTGTGTATTTATGGCTATATGTACTGTGTAGATGTGTGCATTTGGATAATTATTTGTGAGTATATGTATGGCGTATTTGTGTGTATTTATTGCTATATGTACTGTGTAGATGTGTGTATTTGGATAATTATTTGTGAGTATATGTATGGCGTATTTGTGTGTATTTATTGCTATATGTACTGTGTAGATGTGTGTATTTGGATAATTATTTGTGAGTATATGTATGGCGTATTTGTGTGTATTTATTGCTATATGTACTGTGTAAATGTGTGTATTTGAATAGTTATTTTTGAGTATATGTATGGCGTATTTGTGTGTATTTATTGCTATATGTACTGTGTAGATGTGTGCATTTGGATAATTATTTGTGAGTATATGTATGGCGTATTTGTGTGTATTTATTGCTATATGTACTGTGTCAATGTGTGTATTTGAATAGTTATTTTTGAGTATATGTATGGCATAGGTGTGTGTATTTATTGCTATATGTACTGTGTAGATGTGTGCATTTGGATAATTATTTGTGAGTATATGTATGGCGTATTTGTGTGTATTTATTGCTATATGTACTGTGTAGATGTGTGTATTTGGATAATTATTTGTGAGTATATGTATGGCGTATTTGTGTGTATTTATTGCTATATGTACTGTGTAAATGTGTGTATTTGAATAGTTATTTTTGAGTATATGTATGGCATAGGTGTGTGTATTTATGGCTATATGTACTGTGTAGATGTGTGCATTTTGATAATTATTTGCAAATATGTGTATGGCATAGGTGTGTGTATTTATTGCTATATGTACTGTGTAGATGTGTGCATTTGGATAGTTATTTTTGAGTATATGTATGGCGTAGGTGTGTGTATTTATTGCTATATGTACTGTGTAGATGTGTGTATTTGGATAATTATTTGTGAGTATATGTATGGCATAGGTGTGTGTATTTATTGCTATATTTACTGTGTAGATGTGTGTATTTTAATAGGTATTTTTGAGTATATGAATAGTGTGTATTTGTAGGTATATGTAATGTGTCGATGTGTATGTGACTTATGTGTAGTTTGTGCATATATATATATATATATTTTTCTATGTTGACCTTTTTCGAACAAAGCTTTCTCAATGAATGCCTCATAATTATATAACGTTTGATTTCTTGTTTGTTTTAAACTTTTCCGACGATCGGACACTGCCAAAGGACCAATGTTTTACCTGTTCACTGCCAACAATATATACATACATATATATATATATATATATATATATATATATATATATATATATATATATATATATATATATATATATATATTATTAATTTTATATGTACATAAAATATGTATAAAATTAATAAAAAGATATATATATTAACGAAAAATATGCCACATAAAGTTAATGCATCTTAATCCATTAGGGAGTGAGACAATCGAAATAATAGTAAGCAAAATAACAACGAATGCTGCAATCACCAATAAAAATAATTGCATAAAAATACACACACACACACATATATATATATATATATAAAATACCTATCCCTGGACGGGTAAGATTAATTCCCCAAACAGAACCTTTTTGCAACACTTTTATGCCCCTTTATAAAGATGTAAATCAAGGTATAAGGATGCTAAACCTCATGTCTAGAATTCTTATTCGAAAATGTCTAGAATCCTTATTTTGATTTTAATCAAAATCTTTACATAATTTTGATTCTAGAAAATGTTTAACATTAAAAGCCTAAGCTTAAGAGGTCTTAAGAAATTGAAATTGGGGGAATCTTATTTGGTATCTAATGACTATGAATCCAATTTAATGTATATTTCAAATATTTAAATTTTCAAATAGGAGGTTGTGCCCATATTATGTCCCCTAAAACTCTTTAAAGTACTTCAAAGAACCTGAAATTTGGTATATTTATTAATTAATACCTATTCTTAAAATTTCACAAAAATCTCAAGGTATCTGAATTTTCAAGAAGGGCTTCCATCCCTTTTTGATAAAACAAAGTTAAACTAAATATAACCCACATTATGAGCCGTTACGCTTAGCAGCTGTGTTCCAAAATTAGTAATGATAGGTTAATTATTTTAGGAGTGAATATTGTACATAGATACACATACCTAACTTTATATAAATAGAGGTATGTAATTTTTGGCACTTCTTTAGTTTAGCTGTGAATCAGAATTTATTTGTTTTCAATTTTGAAAACAGGGGCAGACAATCAACCGGAAGTAATATAGAATTAGAAGTTTTTATCCAAAACAATAATAACAGCGGAAAGTGTTTTTTATTTGATAATGTAAACTTTTATAAAACGAATAGTCAACATTGTTTTTTTTTTTTTTCTAATTTAAAACTTTATTAAACGAAAAGTTATAATTTAAGATTAATGGTAAAAATAAAGATCCATTTTGGATAAAAAAATTCAAAGTCTGAATTACTTCCGGTTGATTGGGTTAGGAGTGAATGTAACTCTTCAAAATTGATTTTTGATTAATAGTTAAACTAAAGAAGTGCTTACTTTTTTTGTCGCTTCCAAACTAAAGTCAGGCTTTTCTCAAAACAAAAATAAATGATGATATTTTTCATTGTGTGTTGTCTCCCTTTCAGAGTCGCTCTCCTTCTTAATCTGCTTGCTTTTTTTTTTTAGTATTATGTATTTTTAGGGTAAACGTTTTTTTGAAGGATATCTGTGTTTTGTTAAGACATTCTGTATAATGTAAACGGATTAAAATGTCACATTTTAAATGTATCGTTTACTTAATTCGTCTAAGTTACTGTTGTGACCTTGAAGGGCCGATCATAAATAAGACAACACGGTGGTATATTTACAAGAGTGTGTATTTACAGAAGTACAAAATAGTATGTTACAGAATGGCTGCTTCAACGTCCTAATTTCTATACATAGTGTCTGGAAGAGTCCATTTAGTCACGAATAGGGTATATCACCATCACACCATAACAGTTACTGTATATATTTCTTTACTAATAAGTCATCACTTATCAAGGCCAAAGGCCACTAAAGGATAAATCTTGATGAGATGAACAGACTGTCAGTTGCATGATGAAAAATACTATGAGAGGATTGAAAATGAATAATGGAATGAACAAAATTTGATTATGTATGGGGATTGTGTACATTGGATTTGAAAACGACCATGTTGTAGTTTGCAGGGAAGCAGTCTTATGGTACTGTATTTCATAGGTGGGAAGCCCTTGGAAAGAAACTCTGTTCATGGAAAATCTGCCTTACACTAAGCACACGGAGGAAGAATTCCTTTCAGTTGTGGTAGAAAGACTTGTTCTTGTAAATGTCTTACATGGAGGAACCGAAGATTGAAGCTCAGTCGAGCAACTTCCATAGAAATAACAATAGAGTAGAGAAAGACTAGTAATGTTGGTACTTTTTTTTACATTAGGACCCGTGCTAACTTTAACCATGACCCTACCCCTAACCCCCATTTGTACCCTAACCCGACGGGGTCAAAGGTAGCGTGGGACCTAATGTAAAAAAGCACCGTAACGTCTCTTCCATGAGAAAGGGGCTGTAGAGAACAAAAGACATCTTCACTCGCTAGATTGCGAAGTCGATTTTGCAGAAAGAAAGAGTGCGCTGAGCGGCACCTCCCCAGATGTGGCAGCAGTAATAGCTTCCAAAAGTTTCAACTGAAGATTTCCAGTGAGGATTTGCTAAGAATTCTAAAGCTGGAAATATCACTTCCGACTCGACAGTTTAGATGTTTCCAAATTCCTTTCAGATTAGTCGCAATAGGTGAGGAATCGCTGTATTCTTAAACGAAGACCTGTTGTTGGTTCTTAGTGCTTTCGACCAAGCAGAGATAGCTTTTTCCGACATAAAAGGACAGTTTAAAAAAAAAAAAATCTTTTGAATGAAGTTTATGCAAAGATGATTAATCATCAAAGAAAAATGTGCGTGAAATTACTGCCATATTTTCACCTCCGACGTGTTTCTCTAGTTCGACATGTTTTCTTGTTGTAATGAATTAAAGCGTGGAGTTCAAAGACATTAGAATTAATTAAAAAACGGCGATAAAGATTATTAATTGAACTTTTGAGAAGGCGATAGTTAGTCAGATAAAATATGATTTATAGATTTTTATCGATAATTTATCTTCTGAAACGAAAAGTGTCATTTGACAGCGTATTAAGATTTTATATATAAAATTTACTTGTGTTTTTTTAATTTTTTTTTTTTAATTTTCTTTTTCTTTGTTTTTGCTGGGGATGGGGTATCCTCCTGGATACCAAACATTCACCCGCCATTTCAGAAGCCCCCAAACTGAGAGTTTTTTTAGGATTCTAACCGTCCTTTTTTTCTTTTTTTTTTTTTTTCATGAAAATCGCTCCAGACTAGGCATGAAGCCACTTGATGTAAAGAGCTAAAAAAAAAATACCACTTCAAGGTTAAAACTGATAACGATAAGTTTTATATGGATAGATTCTGACCTGACAGCAATTTTTCCTCTTTTGTCAGAAACATCGCTCATGAAATGTGAGGACTAAAGGACAAAATAAGGGAAGCAAAAGTTACGAGGCTGCCGAAAGTAAACCCACGGTCCACTTTCTACTTCCCTTTTAATTGTGCAATTGTTTGAATCTTTCTTGCACTTGGTTCACCGGGTATATTTGCCAAATAGTATTTTAAGTTATCTTTCATGAGCTCAGTAACTCCTATGATTACCGGAATGATTGTACTTTTCCGGTTTCTTTTCATGTCGTACCTAAGACGTTGGTATTTAGTTCTCTTTTACCCTCTTGGCTCTGTTTCGGCCGGTAATATTAGAGACACTGACTTCAACTGGGATTGCTGCTCTCGTCTTCTTGTCCCATATCACTATGTCAGGGTAATCAGCTTCGTTTTCTAAGTATGTAGCTGTAGGGATTGCACAGTCATAGTGGATGGTGTATGACTGTTTTCCAACAGTTCTTTCTGGTATACCTTCTTTCTGCTACACTAGATGTTCAAATTCTTTTGCAGATGGTCCAGTGGAGATATTTACACACTCCATTGTGTCGCCGCTGTCCCCCAGCAGAACGATACAACTAGATGCCAAGTATCTCACACTCTCGCCTTCCATGTGGCAGAACCTGAATTTCTTATTATTGCTGAGCCCACTTACTTTCTTGAAAGCATTGCTCATCAAGTCTTGATCTTGAACCCCCATTATCATCCTTTGCTAATCATATACAGCATAATCACGTTGACACACCGCTTCCTGTTAGATCAATGGAGTTAAACGACATTGAGCTTGGCCAGTACTAAATTGGTGACGATTTGGTAATATCAGGTGTTGTATGTGGCTTGGAGAGGACATGGGCTCCACCACTTTCTATCATGCCCACTGAAAAATTATGACAGATAAAATATCTGCATGACTCCCCGACAACGTCCCTTGACATTATGGGATATGGATGGATAGATGGAGTCATACTTGTCACTGTGTATGAATGTATATGTGCGTTTATGTCTTGTGTCTGCTCACTGGTTTACGTAAGGGAGGAAAATGCTGTTAAACATGTGTGTGTGTGTATGCCTATGTACAGGATGTTCGAGACAAATTGGACGCTTTTTGAAAAGGAAAGAAAAAATGTCATATCTTGGCCAATAATTGACATATTCTCAAACTTGAAAGTGGATTTCTTAGAGGATCTTTTATTGAATAGTTCACTCAGAGAAGCCGCTATGAGCCTTCACTACCACCACCTCCAGGCAAGACCTGAAACCAGAGAACGTGGCTTTCATGGTCTCCTGAAGAATGTATGAACACTAGTTTGATCTTGTTAATCAGCTTGTCCTTGGTTTTGCAGGTGGTACAGTTGGTGTTTTTCTCAACTGCGTTCCATACATAATAATCCATGGCAATCAGGCGAGTTGGAGAGCCATATATTGAGACTCAGACAACCATTCTTGGGTTTTCTTGGAGGTGTTCAGCAGAGTTGAGTCCTGCTGCCACACATCTGGCCTTCATGCAGCTACTCTCTTCACACCCAACAGTGGACAGCAACTCAATATAACCATTTGAATTGAATCCGAGTCATTTATCAAAGATGTGCAGTGGCATGATGTGACCTTTGCTGGAAACACACTGAAAGACCATAACAGTGAGCCAACTTGGTCTTCATAACGTGCGAGACTTTGTGCACTTCTGCGCATTGTGCAACTGGTCCTAAAAAGAACGAAGCATTCCTGGCTCGACTGGGCATTTGACTTTGTTGACGAGTGTGTTGGCTTTCATAAGGCGGTCCTTGATGCTGAGTAGTTGGCCCTTGCAACTCTCGTATGAGGAGTAGCAAAGATCCTTGTTCAACTTTTTCTTCATCGAATTTCGTTGTGCAGACACAGTCAGAATACACCTGTGATGATTCCATCTAGCCACTGTTTCCACATCCCCATCGCAATTCTTCAGCTCACATATCACGGCCTTCAAGGTATTCAAGGAGTACTGAACGGCAGCTTAGATTTCCAATTTTTTAATCCGCTGTGAATCATCATCATCATCATGCAGGGGACTCTCTTCAAATATTCTTATGTAATATGTGTGTATATGCCTACATAAGTGTGTATATGCCTAGAGCATTTACTATGCGCATATATCTATGAGTATATATTTGTGTGTATATATATGTATGCATATATTTGAGTGTACATATATATATGTATGCATATATTTGAGTGTACATATATATATATATGCATATATTTGTGTATATATATATATATATATATATATATGCATATATTTGTGTGTATGTATATATATATGTATGCATATATTTGTGTGTATGTATATATATGTATGCATATATTTGTGTGTATGTATATATATGTATGCATATATTTGTGTGTATGTATATATATGTATGCATATATTTGTATATATTTGTGTGTATGTGTATATATATGTATGTATATATTTGTGTGTATGTGTATATATATGTATGCATATATTTGTGTATGTGTATATATATATGTATGCATATATTTGTGTATGTGTATATATATATGTATGCATATATTTGTGTGTATGTGTATATATATGTATGCATATATTTGTGTGTATGTGTATATATTTGTGTGTATATATATGTATGCATATATTTGTGTGTATATATATGTATGCATATATTTGTGTGTATATATATGTATGCATATATTTGTGTGTATATATATGTATGCATATATTTGTGTGTATGTGTATATATATGTATGAATATATATGTGTATATATATGTATGAATATATGTGTATATATATATATGTATGAATATATGTGTATATATATATATGTATGAATATATGTGTATATATATATGTCTGAATATATGTGTGTATATATATATATGTATGAATATATGTGTATATATATATATGTATGAATATATGTGTATATATATATATGTATGAATATATGTGTATATATATATATGTATGAATATATGTGTGTATATATATATATGTATGAATATATGTGTATATATATATATATGTATGAATATATGTGTATATATATATATGTATGAATATATGTGTATATATATATATGTATGAATATATGTGTGTATATATATATGTATGAATATATGTGTGTATATATATATGTATGCATATATGTGTGTATATATATATATATGTATGCATATATGTGTGTATATATATATATATGCATGCATATATGTGTGTGTATATATATATATATGCATGCATATATGTGTGTATATATATATATGCATGCATATATGTGTGTATATATATATATATATGCATGCATATATGTGTGTGTATATATATATATATGCATGCATATATGTGTGTATATATATATATGCATGCATATATGTGTGTATATATATATATATATATATATGCATGCATATATGTGTGCATATATATATATATGTATGCATATATATATATATCTATGCATATATATGTGTGTGTGTATATATATATGTATGCATATATTTGTGTCTGTGTATATGTATATATGCATAGGGTTTGTATGTGTGTGTTAAAATCTTTTCTAGCTTCTGATTAAATATGCATGAAGCAGGAATAAAAACTAAGTTTACCAAAAGTCAAATGTTGACTGTAAGAAAAATGATGCAGGTGTTCATGAGGCCAATTTAGCAAAACTCACGATTGAAGTCAGATTCCCAGTCATGTTCAGCCGACAACATTCCCCTCCCTCACACAAACCAGTGACGCATACACACGCATCTCTTTTCTAAATATATAAAGTTAGGTATTATATTTGTTTATATGTTTGAGTGCTGTAAACTATATGAATTTTAGAACACAGGTGCTAGCTGAGTAATGTGGGCTTTATTTAGTTTAGGCAAAGTCGCCTGGAAGTTCTTTACGAAAATTTAGATGTATCAGATTTTATTAAATTATAACAATAGATATTATACATCAATTAATAAATTTTCACAAAATATCAGTTTATGTGGAATATTTGAAATGGTTGTTAGTGAGCATAATATGTACACCTCCACCCCATTTGAAGATTCAAATATTTCAGATTTGCATGAAATTTGATCTATAGTTATTTCATACCAATTAATTTCAATTTCTTCTAAAGAGTCTTTAAGCTTAAGCCACAAATTTTATGAATTTTTCTAAAATCAATATCGTTTACTGGATTTTACTCCAAATTGGAACAAGGATTCTACACATAAGATTTAGTATTATATATATCTTAATCTTCATAAGGGAACATAAGTGGTGCAAAACTGTAATTTTATTTATTTTTTTAATTAACATCTGATTATTTTATGGTTTAACAGAATTTTAAAAATTTTAAAGCAAAAACAAAGAGTTTGTATTATTTGGATTATTCAGACTACCGTTCTCATCTTGAGTGTTATTCTCACAACATTTCGACCGATGTAACCTCCGACCTTCTTCAGGTGCATCTTGGCAATCTCGAAAATCTGTACGGAATTCCGAATGCAATATTTTATTTAATCCACGGGGGTAGCTTGCTCTTGTTCCGTCAGTCATTATTTAATGTTACAGTTAAACATCTTTATTTATTTATTTTTTTTTTTGAAAATTCCGTACAGATTCCTGTGTTCAACAGAAATATTTTTTAGTTTAGCAAGATACACCGGAAGAAGGTTGAGGATTACATCGGCCGAAACGTTGTGAGAATAACACTCAAGATGAGAACAGTAGTCTAAATAATCCAAAGAATCACTCCTCATCTAAAAAAATTTTTGTTCTAAATAATTTTCAACTGCCAAATAAAAATGTTATTATTAAATATTGCAAAATACTATGACATTCTGTATATTATGAAATATTGCAAAATACTATGGCATTCTGTATATTATGAAATATTGCAAAATACTATGGCATTCTGTATATTATGAAATATTGCAAAATACTATGGCATTCTGTATATTATGAAATATTGCAAAATACTATGGCATTCTGTATATTATGAAATATTGCAAAATACTATGGCATTCTGTATATTATGAAATATTGCAAAATACTATGGCATTCTGTATATTATTAAATATTGCAAAATACTATGGCATTCTGTATATTATGAAATATTGCAAAATACTATGGCATTCTGTATATTATGAAATATTGCAAAATACTATGGCATTCTGTATATTATGCAATATTGCAAAATACTATGGCATTCTGTATATTATGAAATATTGCAAAATACTATGGCATTCTGTATATTATGAAATATTGCAAAATACTATGGCATTCTGTATATTATGAAATATTGCAAAATACTATGGCATTCTGTATATTATGAAATATTGCAAA
Source organism: Sepiola atlantica (assembly GCA_963556195.1). Lineage (NCBI taxonomy): Eukaryota > Metazoa > Mollusca > Cephalopoda > Sepiida > Sepiolidae > Sepiola > Sepiola atlantica. The sequence goes on along the minus strand of OY744532.1, from coordinate 105,402,980 downwards.
ATACTATGGCATTCTGTATATTATGAAATATTGCAAAATACTATGGCATTCTGTATATTATGAAATATTGCAAAATACTATGGCATTCTGTATATTATGAAATATTGCAAAATACTATGGCATTCTGTATATTATGAAATATTGCAAAATACTATAGCATTCTGTATATTATTAAATATTGCAAAATACTATGGCATTCTGTATATTATGAAATATTGCAAAATACTATGGCATTCTGTATATTATGAAATATTGCAAAATACTATGGCATTCTGTATATTATGAAATATTGCAAAATACTATGGCATTCTGTATATTATGAAATATTGCAAAATACTATGGCATTCTGTATATTATGAAATATTGCAAAATACTATGGCATTCTGTATATTATGAAATATTGCAAAATACTATGGCATTCTGTATATTATGAAATATTGCAAAATACTATGGCATTCTGTATATTATGAAATATTGCAAAATACTATGGCATTCTGTATATTATGAAATATTGCAAAATACTATGGCATTCTGTATATTATGAAATATTGCAAAATACTATGGCATTCTGTATATTATGAAATATTGCAAAATACTATGGCATTCTGTATATTATTAAATATTGCAAAATACTATGGCATTCTGTATATTATGAAATATTGCAAAATACTATAGCATTCTGTATATTATTAAATATTGCAAAATACTATGGCATTCTGTATATTATGAAATATTGCAAAATACTATGGCATTCTGTATATTATGAAATATTGCAAAATACTATGGCATTCTATATATTATTAAATATTGCAAAATACTATGGCATTCTGTATATTATTAAATATTTCAAAATACTATGGCATTCTGTATATTATGAAATATTGCAAAATACTATGGCATTCTGTATATTATGAAATATTGCAAAATACTATGGCATTCTGTATATTATTAAATATTGCAAAATACTATGGCATTCTGTATATTATTAAATATTGCAAAATACTATAGCATTCTGTATATTATTAAATATTGCAAAATACTATGGCATTCAATATATTATTAAATATTGCAAAATATTATGGCATTCTGTATATTATTAAATATTGCAAAATACTATGGCATTCTGTATATTATTAAATATTGCAAAATACTATGGCATTCTGTATATTATGAAATATTGCAAAATACTATGGCATTCTGTATATTATGAAATATTGCAAAATACTATGGCATTCTGTATATTATTAAATATTGCAAAATATTATGGCATTCTGTATATTATTAAATATTGCAAAATACTATGGCATTCTGTATATTATTAAATATTGCAAAATACTATGGCATTCTGTATATTATGAAATATTGCAAAATACTATGGCATTCTGTATATTATTAAATATTGCAAAATACTATGGCATTCTGGATATTATTAAATATTGCAAAATACTATAGCATTCTGTATATTATTAAATATTGCAAAATACTATGGCATTCTGTATATTATTAAATATTGCAAAATACTATAGCATTCTGTATATTATTAAATATTGCAAAATACTATGGCATTCTGTATATTATTAAATATTGCAAAATACTATGGCATTCTGTATATTATTAAATATTGCAAAATACTATGGCATTCTGTATATTATTAAATATTGCAAAATACTATGGCATTCTGTATATTATGAAATATTGCAAAATACTATGGCATTCTGTATATTATGAAATATTGCAAAATACTATGGCATTCTGTATATTATGAAATATTGCAAAATACTATGGCATTCTGTATATTATTAAATATTGCAAAATACTATAGCATTCTGTATATTATTAAATATTGCAAAATACTATGGCATTCTGTATATTATTAAATATTGCAAAATGCTATGGCATTCTGTATATTATGAAATATTGCAAAATACTATGGCATTCTGTATATTATGAAATATTGCAAAATACTATGGCATTCTGTATATTATTAAATATTGCAAAATACTATAGCATTCTGTATATTATTAAATATTGCAAAATACTATGGCATTCTGTATATTATTAAATATTGCAAAATGCTATGGCATTCTGTATATTATGAAATATTGCAAAATACTATGGCATTCTGTATATTATTAAATATTGCAAAATACTATGGCATTCTGTATATTATGAAATATTGCAAAATACTATGGCATTCTGTAATATTTCTGCTAGTTTTTTATATTTCATACTAGATGTCTTGAATTTTCTAAATGTTCTATGAACTAAATAAAACTTTCTAAAATGTTCCTACATCTGGAACTATGTCACAGTGCATTTGGTGAAGAGAAAAATGAGAGGGGATTTAATTTAGCGTTATATTAATAATGTAATACTATGATAAGGGTCATTATTTGATGTTACAGTTAAACGTCTTCATTTTTTTCTTTCCATTTTTTCCAGATTGTCTTAAAAAGTCAGATGTGTCCCCAGAAAATCCTCAAGAAACATAAGAAGAAACCAACACCACAAGAAACAACGGCTTTCAATGAAGAAGACTTCAAGAAATTTGAAAAAGAATATTTCTCTTGATTATCGATATAAAATTGTAAAATATTTTTGGTAATAAAAACAAAAAAACAAAATTTTTGATTTGTTGAATTATTCTTTTTTAAGAACATGGAGATGGATGAGAACTCAGTTGTATAGAAAGTATATTTCAATGGCGAGGCTATTTATGTTGTCCAGAAGTTTAAACAATAGAGTCTGTTGATGGTGTAAGTTACACATCAATATAAAAATTTAGAAAAATAAAGTTTTTTTTTACTATCACATCTGTCGTAGTTTACCCCAAAATAAAAGTCAGATCCTACTTTTATTTTGACAATTACATGTATGCAGCTTAGAAAAATATCCGCAAAAACGGATGAAAAAAAAAAAGAACTTACTTTTTGTAGAATTTGGAATATTCGGATGACTGTTCTCATCTTGGGTGTTTTTATCACAACGTTTCGGCCGATGTAACCTCCAACCTTCTTCAGGTGTACTTTGTCAAACATGGGAATCTTTCTGGCGAACTCAGGAATCTGGATGGAATTTCGAACGGAACCCGTTATTAAATTCACGGGGGTAGCATGCTCTTGTTCCATCTGCCATGACTGGGAAGTTCGGCAGAAAGATTCCCAAGTTCGATAAAGTACACCTGAAGAAGGTCGGAGGTTACATCGGCCGAAACGTTGTGATAAAAACACCCAAGATGAGAACAGTAGTCTGAATATTCCAAATTCTACAAATTGTCAGCCCTCATCTCAAAAATTCCGAATCATAACTTCCTTTTTATATCCCAAACACGAAACAAACAAGAAACAAAATTGAACAATATAATTAAACAAGAAATTTTTTGGATTTTCAAAATTTCACTTAAATACATTTTCATGTGTGCTTTAAAGATGTTGTCAATTTCCTTATTGGTCCCCCGATTTATAAAATCGGGGGACCTATGTTTTGAGACATGTCCATCCGTCCGTCCGTCCGGATTTTTCTCCGCAACCATCCATTGAATTTCTCTGAAATTTTGCATGAAGTTGTAACTTTGGTCAGGTTAGAAAGTGACATTCTCCGATTTTTGAAAAAAAATCTGGTTAGTCTCCCAGGGGGTCAAAAGATTCTGAAATGACAAAAAATGACATTTTTTGCCCCATAACTTTTCATCCATCCATTCAATTTCTCTGAAACTTGGCCAAAATGTGGAGGCAATTGTTCCTAATAGAAAATAAGTATCGTTGACCTTGGAAAAAATCTGGTTCACGCCTCCAGGTGGTCAAAAGCCCCCATAAATGGCAAAAAATGAGCCTTTTCTCCCATGACGTTTGATCCATCCATTCAATTTTTCTGAAACTTGGCCAAAATGTAAAGGTAATTGTTCTGGATATAAAATGAGCATCCTTGACCTCAGAAACATTCTGGTTCGCGCCCCCAGGGGGTCAAAGAGGGGTCAAACATGCCCCAAATTGCTCAAATTTATTGCATTTTACATTCGCCACATAGTCACATACAGAGGGGGACCACGCATGCGCGTCTTGTTCAAAATGCACCAATCAGTGCTAAACATCGACCGGACTTCACTTATTCAAACGTCCCTTACAACTTGACGTGTTTTTCTGCCTCTACCTTGATTCAACCCCTCGGGGATAATACCATCGAAATGAGGAAGAAGAAAAAAAAAACACTATAAGACAGTCTCGCCTGACAAAGTTGTTTTACAACGAAGACTTGCAAAAAAAAATAAATAAATAAATAAAAGATTCTATCATTTAAATTGCACCATGTGTTGTTTTTTCAAAATTTCACTGAAATACATTTTCATGTGTGCTTCAAAGATGTTGTCAATTTTGTTATTTAATTAATTTTATTTCATGTTCTATTTTAAGCTTATATACGGCACAATCACGTTGACACACCGGTTCCCGTTAGATCACCGAAGTTAAGCGACGTCGAGTCTGGCCAGTACTAAATGGGTGACCGTTTGGGAATACCAGGTGCTGTATGTTTTCTCTGCTTATCTCGGCATTGTTTCCAGTCGTCTTAAATTACTTGCCATTGGAATCAAGCAGTGCCGACTCAGGAGAAGTGTTGTTAGGGATTGCGCAACTCTTGCTTCGCAATTACACGTGCAGCCAGCCCCTTACAGGGGTATCCATAGTCTCTCTAGACTGAACGGAGGGCTTATATATATATATATATTTTAAGCTTATGTATTCTGTGGAATTTAAAATTGAGGGAACTGAACAAAAGAATATGTTATAATTAAATAACCGTCCATCTTGTGTGAAGCAGCAGCAGTGAATGTTATTTTTATGTATCGATTCTTTCAACCAATCACAACACAAGAGACGTTCACTTCCAAAGCTCGCGCATAGTATAAAAACCAAAACACACTATTTTTCTTCAATTTTATCTGGTTGTTACTTCCGTGGGTACGTCCTTAAAAGCTAACCTCTGTCCCTGGCCGAGAGCCTTCAACAGATGCACGAAAAAACTTTCATGAACTACTAAATACAGCGGCAGCATATACACACTGCTAATCGAACTCTCTCGCACACCAGTTCTTACATACACTGTATCACTAACAAAACAAGCACGCTGATATACATACACACATCATCATGTTTGTCCCATTTATACACGCACTCACACACGTCAGCCGAAACAAACATGCCTACTCAATTTTTCGGACACTTTCAACTCTCAATCTTTAACAACCCTTAATTTTTTATTGTTGTCGAATAAAATTAATTACTTTTGTATGGAAGACTTTGTCATTATTTCATTTCTTCAACTTTGGTTACTTCGAGTGTAGTCTCTTAAAGTATAAAGTTATTTTTGCTAAATGTGTTGTCTGTGAATGATTTCTCGATAATTGTGTAGATTTTTCATAAAATGTGGACACCACATTTGGTTGTAAACAATTTGGGAAAAGACACAAAAGGAATAGTCTTTATTTTTATGCCTCCCCACAAGGGCAGTTATACATATGGTCGTTTTTTTAATGTAGGAGAGAATTGTGGAGATACATATCCACGACAGAAAGTTCAATTTTCGTTTGTGAGAATAGAATGTTGGAATATTCCTCAAAGAAAAGCGCCGTAATTGAAGTTGGAGCGACAGCTTTTTAAGAGAAGGAACGACAACAGTGTATATACTTATACAATTTTACTTGAGCAAGTAATAAAGAATGATAAAGAAGATGGTGTAGGTAGAAAATGAGGAGGTTTGTGAAGACGTTAATTGTCTAAGGATGAATGTTCTGATAACAGCTTGCACTTCTTGTTGCAGAGAAATGGCTGCTGCCTGCGAAGTACTTTTGTGGACTTCTGTCACAAACGCAGTCAGGCCGATGTCAACCAAAGTTGTGAATCTGGAAAAGGAGTAATGGCTGTCTTCGAACTGCCGTCTGAGGGTTTTGTCTCAATGAGTCAAACCTTGTCTATGAATTGTGCATAACAGAGAGATAGAGAAGGAGTGGGTTGGGATGCCAGCGACTGCCTTCAAGACCTTCTGTCCCTAACCCTAACCCAACCGATGTCATAGTGATAAGAGGAAATAGTTGAAATGAGGCCCCGGTCCGGTGTGCTTGGGTTTATATAGACTGGCTCATTCTAATAAAATCTATCTCAACAAAAAGAGCACTCTGGATTAGAACAAAAATTAAAATTGACTCAGTCTAGAAGGATTTCTTCTCCGACTGAACATAGAACAGATTCTACGCTTTGATCATAGTCCGAAGATCAGAACAGAGTAAAGGTTTCTAATATTTTTTAATAACACTGTAGTATTGAAATGTACAATTTCTAAGCATTTAAATTTTTGTTGAAAAAAAAAAAAGTATGGTTAAACCGACCTTGTGTCGTATATTTCTTTTTATGATCGGTGTGAGTATGTGTTCCGGTAGTGAGAGTAGGATCCACGTGTTTCCTCAAAGGAATTCATCTGAAAGTAAATGCAATGTCCTTGAAAGAACTTGAACTCAGGTCGTTGTGTGTCAAATATAAAATTTACTTTGTTTAGCCGTTCTATTTTTGAATTTAAAATTTAGTATTATTTTTTTTCTTTTTAATCCCGAGAGGTTGTTAAAAATATATTCTTCCATTTCTTTTCTGAAATTTGTCTAGTTATGCAGTGCGTATAATACGGAAAACCTCTAGGTGACTTTCTGTAACAATGGGCGTGAATCCTTTTTTGGGGGTCACATTAGAATAAAAGGAAATACATATTTTTATTTTTTGTTTATTATACTGAAGATTTTGTGCATGTATATTTGTATGAGAAATATTCTGATTCGAGTAGGTTTTCATATATATATATATATATATATTTGTATTACAGAAGATCAGAACAACATCGATACCTTCGGTTTCAAATCTTAACAAAGGGGACCTATAATAGGCCTCGTTACCGAACCCGCCTCTGTTTATGTCTGTCACACAGGGCGTCTGATCTTCTGTAATATAAATATTAATAAATATTACATTCTTATTTTATATGTTTCTTAATAATCGAGCACTTTGCTGAGGTTCCCTCCAATATATATATATATATAATTAAATAAACATTGGTGACAGTCGACACTAATCAATTTGTGTTTCAACGCTTCCACTTCTTATCAAGACTGTGTCTAAAAGTAAAGATAGGTTTTGAAATCCGCCCAGAAAACCCAAGGTGAAGACAGTGCGTGGTCAGAAAATTCTGTCAATCAGTTTTCTCTACACCTTCCTCACAATGATGTTGTGTGTTTTCTTCTTATCTAATTTAATTATGAAAAAAAAACAACTTTATTTTTAGTTAAATAACAAAGATATATTTTCTCTATATAAAAAAAAACAATAACCTAACCCTAACCCTAACCAACATAGTTATTCATATTAGAAAATTCTAAAACCTTATTCTTCCCCTCCTCGCTATAATGTCGTCTGTTTTTCTCCTTACTTAAATCCGAACGTGATATTCATATGAGAAGATTCTACTTCGAAATTATAAAAAAACCTTACTCTTCATATCACTAGCAATCTGAGGGTGGTACTTCCACTAAACCCTAACCCAAACCCCGATCAACCCAATACATTTCATAACTAATTTACTAGTTCACTTAAAATTTACTCAACTTTAAAAGCGTAGAGTTTGTACCGATAAACCTAACTGTATTATTAATTTTAAATTCTTAATTTCTAGTTTAATTCAAAACTTATCTTCCAAATTTATTGGTTAACTTAAATCTTACTACACTACAATTATTTATGAGATTAATTTTGTACTAATCAAGGGATGCTTTAGTTATTATGATATATTTTAAGGTTACTGATGGTAAGGTTAAAACACACTGTTATGTTAAAATACCCCAACAAGGTACGGACTGTTCTGATGTTCAACATTTACAATATATCCAGGTCAAAAAAAGTTAAAAAAAAAAACAATCCAAAATTTAAGGAGTAATCCAGGTGGCAAATTTTTGTGCTATTAATGAAGTGGATGGCAATGAAGTGTATGTAAATTAATGATAATAAAACAGTAAAATCATAGAAAATGCAAAAACTTACTGTGTTCAGTATGACAATATTAAATTAAGGGTTCTTAGAAACTGATGGTTATATGGTAGAAATATAGCAAACCATTTCATTTTTAGCCGATATATTTTATGTTTTGTATATTTTCAAAGATGAATTTCTTTTTTACGTGCAGTAATGTCATTGTGGTAATGGTCCTCTGAGGAGAAGATTTTCTTTGAAAATCCATGGTTTAAGGACTTAATATTACTCCTCGCTCTTGAACTTTGATATACAATAAAGTCTGATTCATTTCTTACTTTATTCTGTCATTCAATCCATTATATATATATATATATATATATATATATATATATGTATATTATATATAGCACAGTCCTGAGAATATTAAATATCACGAACCTGTACGCTCTTGGGCTAATAGATGATCTCACTCCACATATTGTTGATCATGTGTCAATATATCGCTAGGTATAGCTTACTGTTTATACGTTTGAATATAACCAATGCGATTCAAACTTCATTGATCACATAACAGGAAATTACACCCGGGTCGAAGTGTGTGTGTGCGTGCATGCGTGCACAATCGGGTATGGTGGCATCGGCTTTGATGGGTTGGGTGGTGACGGAGGGGTCAGAAGCGATTCCTCACCGACGAAGCAAGTCTCTGATTCAGAAAGATTGTAAATAAATAATAAATGCGCCCAATGTCACTAACTCTATTTTCTTTTATTCCAGTTCCTCTCGAAAAGGGATGAGCCCCTGGATAGGAGAGAGGGAGAGATTGGTCACATCCGGCATAACTTTAATGTGTCATTAGAGTCACATCGACTGCGTCAGTTAGACAAATTCCAATGTGCACACTTTTCCTTACACACTATTAGTGATACCTGTATCTCGATATATAAAATACAACATACTAGCAGGGCTACCCGGTATCACCCGTGTTCTAATTTCAGTAAATCATGTAGATTACAGAAAGAATAAAATAAAAGTAAGCAATCTGCTTATAGTCCAGTCAATGTAGCTGATTTTTTGGCTGAACCTCAAACAAATTGCTAACAAAGGTTTTGAACTTGGATATTGGGTATGAATAACCTCTCTTTCAGATAAAAAAAAAGTTTACCAAAATTAGCCTTGCGAAAAGGGGTCAACGGGCGCCACCTTTAAAGATTGCTGACGATTCTAGCCTCTCCTCTCTCAACTCAATTTCTGTAAATTCATCTTCAAAAATACCAAATGTAGCAATGTGAAATTGGATAAAACCAACAGTTTTCATAAAGTTAAATATAATTATAACTCCTTATGCCTTATGTTTGTCTCTTTTGATGTATTATTGCAGGAGCTTAATATTCTGTCATATTCTAATTTCAGGTTGGCCAAAGTGAAGTATCGATAGTTATGGATGCTGACAAGTTTGCTTTTTACAACAATGAACTGTCCAGTAATGAAGACACAATGCCAGAAGGGCATCGATTCCATTAACAGAGAGAAGATCATAATTCAGATTAGTCAACGTCTTTACAAGAAATGCAGACAGCGTTGGATCAACCACAAATACATAGAAATTGACCATAAAAACAGGTCCACCAATGATGAAATGCTATCCCGTGCAAGCCGCTCTTTGTGTGTTTAACTTTAAGGAACATTGTCTTTTTCGTGGTTCTGGAGCAAAATCTGATAGAAAGAAAAAAGGTGTTGATGTTTCCCATGTAGAAACTATTTAGTTTAAGGACAGAGTGTTAAAAGTTTGTGAGAAAGTCCGAAAAAATGATGGCTGGGCATCCACTGTTAAAGGTAGAATAGGTTATGTAGCTGACCTTGTTTCAGAAGAAGCACCTTATCACAGAACATGTTTTGCAAACTTTGATTCCAATCAAAACATTCTTAAGGCATTCTCTTCTGCTGATTCTTCTAAGAAACAAAACCTTGGTAGACCAAAGGATTCAGAGAGAAAGCAAGCATTTCTGGAAGTTGCTAAATATTTGCAGCAAAATGACGAAGAGCAACTCACCATTGTCGATCTTGTTAAAAAAATGGAGGAAATTATCGAGAACACTGGCTTTGAACCATACAGTCTCTCATACATGAAATCTCGATTGTTAGAACATTTCAAAGACAAAATCATTGTGACTGAAATTAATGGGAAACATAATGTTGTTACATTCTTAAGTACAACAAAATGTATTCTCCATGAATTCTATGCACAGAGCCGCTCAACAGATAATTCAGAATCAGAGGCCATTAGAATCATAGAGACGACAGCCAAGATTATCAAGAATGACATTAAAGGTATCCAGACAAGTTCAGAATATTACCCGTCTAAGAATGATCTTGAACAGGATGTGATTCTTGAATATGTTCCTAAAACATTGTTGATTTTTCTCAGGAAGATATTTGCAGGCAAAGACAATGACTTGAAACTTGCATCAGTTGGTCAAGCGATAATGCAAGCTGCTAGACTCAGAGTTCTCCTTGTACCCTTGCAATTTGGTTTAGCAGTGGAAATGCATAACCAATTTGGATCGAGGTTCTTAATCGACACTCTGAATAAGCATGGCTTCTCTTCATCTTACTCGGAAGTCCAGAAATTCGAAAGAAGTGCTGCTCTTGTTCATGGCGCTGAAACTCTCTCCCATGTTGAAACTGAATTTGTGTAGTTCGTAGCTGATAATGTGGACCATAATGTAAGGAGTATTGATGGATTCAACACATTCCACGATATGGGCATCATAGCATCTTTTACGCCTGGGAAAGTTAAAGCAAAACCAGTTCCAAGGATTCAGGTCCTTTCAGAAGATATAATAATAAGGGTTGGAAGGATCAACATCAAGTACCTAGATTCACAGCACATCAACAAACGACCAGTGACATTTAAAGAGCTCAAGCCCAAGAAAGTTGTCGACTCAATGTTATGTTACATTAGTGATTTAGTCAGGAAAAACAACATTACACCAATTCTAACATTCGATTAACCACTTTGGTACAAAGCAATGATGATAGTCGAGTCACAGCCTAGTTCCAGTCCCCTGAAATCATTTGTCTTACGATTTGGTGGGCTCACTACACAGATGAGCTTTCTGGGGTCAATTGGTCATGTGATGACAGGTTCTGGATTGCAAGAACTTTTTGAACTTGTGTATGCTGAAAACACAGTCAAGCACATGCTAAGTGGCAAAGCAATTGCAAGAGCCATTCGTGCTCACTTCTTAGTTGATCTGCTCTGAATGCTATTTTGTTAGCGAAAGCCTATGATTTGTCAGTTTCACATGTCACTGAGAATGATCAACCCAACACTGATGCAGAAGAGTCGTTTCCTCAAAATAAAGACCTGAAGGAAGATTAGGGGCTATTGAAAGGTCTCCTTGATAGGACTGAGACATTGAATAATGTTCTGTCATCAGAGTCTATGACCAAGATTGCCCAGAGAATCAAACATGTGAAGGATGCAATGGTTGACCAGCGAACAGTAAAATTGTGGATTCAATACCTTGATATAGTGAAGATCCTGCAATTGTTTATCAAGGCAGAGTGTACCGGGAACTGAGAATTGCACCTTGATGCTGTAAGGAAAATGTTGCCAATATTCGCTGCAGCAGGACACATCCTATATGCAAAGTAGGCCTACTTGTACTTGCAGCAAATGGAGGGGCTGCCGCAAAGCCATCCTGAAGTGTACCAGAAATTTTCTGAAGGATTCTATGTGATTAGACGGAGTGATCACTACTGGGCTGGCTTGTCGACGGATCTAGTTATTGAGCAGGTGCTAATGAGAAGTATGAAAGGTCTGGAGGTCTTACTCATGGCAGAGGAATGGACGAAATTCAACGATTGGTTTGGATGCTATCACTGCCAGCGTGCTCTGAAATCAAGTTTACAATGCAAGAACTAGCAGGAATTCGTTATAGCACTAGTGACCAGCACCAGGAGGCTACTTCAGCAAGAAAAGAGCGAGATGTGAGAGATACGTGGAAGCTTCTTGCATTTCTTCAGACATATGACCCTTTCACGGAGGATCCATCCATTCACAGAATTTCAAGTGGAGTAACTGGAGACAAAAAGGTGAATGTGGACAGAGCAAACTCCATAGAGGAGGCAATCATAGCTTCAATGGTTGGAGAAAATGCCCATGAGTACACGTTTAAAAGAAATGGACAGGCAATTACACTTGGGTCAAAAGTTTCGCTCAGCAAAGATGAAGCAGTTGAGACTGATCCACAAGTTCGATTCCAGAGACTGTGCGTGCTATCTACCAATGAACCCTCAACTCAGACTACCGCGAGAGGCAAAAAAACGGCTTTGGCAGATGCAATATGGGAACTGACTTCCCCTGTACAATCAGGTCCACAGTCTTCAGATCTACAGTATCTCTTAGATGGTGGAGCACTACTTCAACGCCTCCCATGGCAAAAAGGTCACACATTTGATGAGATCTGTGCCCAATACTGCAGATATGTCACAACTAGATATGGAAAAGCATGCATTGTCTTTGATGGGTATGAAAGTGGTCCATCCAGGGGGCTCTGTTGGTGTTAATGTGTCACTGACCCCTTGAATGGTGTTCAAATTAAAAAAGGATGTTTTCCTAGCTAATCAATTAAACAAACAATTGTTCATCAACTTGCTGGGAAAGAGTTTGGAGGAAGCAGGTTGTAAATTAGCCCATGCATCTGGAGACGCTGACGTATTGATTGTAGAGACTGCTCTAGAACTGACACAGACAGGAGACACCATTTTGATAGCAGATGACACTGACCTATTAATGCTTCTATGTTATCATGCCAATAGAGATGATGGTTACAACATCTTCTTCACGCCACAACCAAAGGATAGTGCAAAAAGTGTGAACGTCTGGAACATCAAAGAGATGAGGAAATCTTTAGGAGATGTGGTCTGTTCCAAATTTCTTTTCATCCATGCACTAGTGGGTTGTGATTCTACATCCAGTGTTTATGGAATTGGGAAGACATCAACCCTTAGAAAGGTGATGAACAATAGAAACTTCCTTAAACTGGCAGAAGTGTTTGGCAAGGACAGCAGTGCAGAAGAGGTTATTGAAGCTGGGGAGAAGGCTTTAGTGTGCATGTACAATGGTAATGATGGGGAAAACATCAATCATCTCCGACTGAGGCGCTTTAAGAAAAAGGTTGCAGAAAGCTCAAAGTATGTTGGGGACAAATCATTGCCACCAACAAGAGTACCTACGAAATTGTACAGCCTTCGAGTATACTTCCAAATTCAGGAATGGAAATGTAGAAACCAGTTAAAACCTGAGGATTGAGGATGGAAACATTCAGATGGTAAATTACAACCAATCAAGACTGATTTGTCAGTTGGTCCTGTAAATTTGTTGGCTATAATTAGATGTAACTGTACTTCAGGGTGTACTACAGCAAGATGCAGTTGCAGGAAACATGGCATTGACTGTTCAAACTTGTGTGGTAATTGCAAAGGTCTGCACTGCAGCAACTCACCACAGCCAGATCTGGATGATGATGAAGTTACCTTTGACTAGTTCTTGGCAAGAAATGTTCTTTGATCCGTTCATGAACTTGTTTTGTTGTGGTTATGCAAGAGCCTGGCCCTAGCATTCGACCAACTGACCATTCCTTTATTGTAAATTTTACCTATTTTGTACCTATTTTTTATGAAATGTCAGGAATTAATGTGACAATTGTTACCTTGAAAAAGGCTACTTAGTCTGTTTATGTACCTGTTATATTCATATTTGTATAAGAAAAAAAAAACATGAAAACAATGACAGGGGCTAGTCATTTCTGGTGTTAGTTTATTATTAAACATATAGCTACCTATCATTGCAATTTAAAACACCAAGAAAATGTCAAGCTGGCTTGGGGTGGGCCCTGTGTGGGTTTTCATGCAAAAAATATTTTTTTATTTCTAATTTAATAAAGTTTTTTATCAGGAAAAAACGTTTATTTTTGTCAGTAATTGTCAGGAATAATGGACATACTTGTCAGGAAGTGTCAGGAATTTTGTCTCTCGAACTTTTCATATTGTTAAGTTGGATTTTAAAGATGGCGCCTGTTGACCCCCTTTTCCACAAGGCTTATTTTGGTAAACTTATTTTTTATTTGAAAGAGAGGTTATTGATGCCCAATATCCAATTTAAACACCTTTGTTAGCAATTTGTTTGAGATTCAGCCACATTTTGACTGGACTATTAATATTGTAATTTGAAATGTTAAAGTTTATTTTGGGACAAATTCAGAGTAAAAGTAATTATGCTGCGGATTATGGTTAGGGTTAGGTTTGTCCATATTTACTGCTCTATTTCTCTCTGTCTGTCTTTTTGTGTCCTCTTTTTTTCTACAGACTAAATCTTATTAACAATACGTATAAACAAATCAACGAACATCTATTATTCAAGTGTTTACTACTAGAAAGTTATCAACCACATAAATTATACTTTGGCTACTAACAAACTACATTAAAACATTATTTAAAAAAATGTTTACCAAGAGCCGATTCGTTTTCATGGTGTGCAAAGTCAGAAAGAGAAACTTACCGTTTTTTTAGTCTCTTTTCTTCCTTCTTCTTTCCGTTTTTTACTGTTTGGTTCTTTTTCTATTTTTGTTCTTTCTTTCTTTCTTTCTTTCTTTCCCGATCACTCTTTTAAAATAAAAACTCGTTTTTCAAGGCGTCTCTTTATTTCAGCGTGTGTATGTATGTGTAGGTCTGTTTTTTCTTTTGTTTACTCTATCTTTCTTTTTTTCTTTGTGTTCCAACTCTTTTCTTTCTATTTTTTCACTATCACTATTTTAAAACAATGAAATATTTTCTTAAAAAATCTTTCTTCTCGCGTGTGTGTAGTTTTTGTTCATGTTTTCTCTACTCTATCTATTATTCTTTATGTTATTCTTTATATTATTCTTTATGTTATTCTTTATTTTATTCTTTATGTTATTCTTTATATTATTCTTTATGTTATTCTTTATATTATTCTTTAAATTATTCTTAATATTATTATTTATATTATTCTTTATGTTATTCTTTATATTATTCTTTATATCATTCCTTATGTTATTCTTTATATGATTCTTTATGTTATTCTTTATATTATTCTTTATATTAATGCATTATGTTATTTTTTATATTATTCTTTATATTATTCTTTATATTATTCCTTATGTTATTCTTTATATTATTCTTTATGTTATTCTTTATATTATTCTTTATATTATTCATTATGGTATTATTTATATTATTATTTATGTTATTCTTTATATTATTCTTTATATTATTCTTTATGTTATTCTTTATATTATTCTTTATATTATTCTTTATGTTATTCTTTATGTTATTCTTTATGTTATTTTTTATATTATTCTTTATATTATTCTTTATGTTATTCTTTATGTTATGTTTTATATTATTCTTTATATTATTCTTTATATTATTCTTTATATTATTCTTTATGTTATTCTTTATAGTATTCTTTATGTTATTCTTTATGTTATTCTTTATGTTATTCTTTATGTTATTCTTTATATTATTCTTGATATTATTCTTTATGTTATTCTTTATATTATTCTTGATATTATTCTTTATATTATTCTTTATATTATTCTTTAAATTATTCTTTATGTTATTCTTTATGTTATTCTTTATGTTATTCTTTAAATTATTCTTTATGTTATTCTTTAAATTATTCTTTATGTTATTCTTTAAATTATTCTTTATGTTATTCTTTATGTTATTCTTTATGTTATTCTTTATGTTATTCTTTATGTTATTCTTTATATTATTCTTTATTATTCTTTATGTTATTCTTGATGTTATTCTTTAAATTATTCTTTAAATTATTCTTTATGTTATTCTTTATGTTATTCTTTATATTATTCTTTAAAAAAAAAAATTTCACAAAAATCAGAGATATCTGAATTTTGACACAGTGCTTCCACCGCCTTTGTACCCCATTTGCATGAAACTAAATTGAACGTATTGTATCCCACATTACTACCCATTACGCCTAGCAGCTGTGTTTAAAAATTCATAATAATTAGTTTAGGCGTGAATCCTGTACATACAAATATACAAATATATACACATACCTAACTATATAAATAAGGCTATACATGTATATTCATCATCCATCTACAATCTATTACAGTTTTGTTTTTCTATTTATCTAATTCTGCCTATTCTTTATCTATCTGTCCTTCTATTCCATTCTTTAACTTACTAAATGTACACAAAGAAGAAAATCGTTTCACGTATATATTCAACTTACTCTCGTACAATTAAACAACTTTTAAAAACTCACATACAAACAAGTTGGGTTTAAGAAATCTGTGCAATGCGTTTTGATTCCGGTAGAGCGTGTTAATCGGTGTCTCGCCGTCGACTCCACTGACCGCATCAACTGAAAAAAGGGCATCTTATTTACGAAGACAGAACTCGACCAATCGGAACGGATCCTCGCAATGTTTGTTAATTGAGCGGACTGATCGATTGATGGAGTCGGCCATGGAAGCAAACACAGCATCGAACGACGTTAGTTTGCGTAAAGAACATCCGCGTATGCTAACATGAGTCGCAATTCACTGAACGCCGTGAATAGACGAATTAACTCACGTGGCGCCACACAACTGTTTTATCTAGTCAGGCTCATCTGCAGAGTCGAAGCTATATTACTCCGAACACCACGACCAGGGGAGAGGGGCAAGCTTGCGATGTTTTTCAGCATTGCTCCGAAGACCTCTGTAGATTAAAAATGATAATGATGATGAATTAAATTATTGTGTACAGTTCCCAGGTGCACTACTGTTGGATAATGGCCCTATGGAAATGGACGTATCTGTTGGAAATCGTTGGTTTGACTTGCGCGAGTTAACGCGGGTGCAGTCGAGTGCAGAATAGGTCTTGTTCTCACAGTCAGAGCTAACAGACGTGACAAGGTTACCGTGTAACGAGACCCCAGATCAAGGGTCAGTCTGCACCTGCGAGAGGCTCTGTGACGTCACTCGTTCTCGTGAGAAGCGAGTTTTAGTCAGTCTGATTCGGAAGGCGAACCGAGCAGGGCGTGCGATTCACGATGTAAAAATAAGGAAAATATTTCCCTTAAGGGAATACAAGCGCGAGAAATCCTTCCGCCCTTTCTATGAATGGTTAAGAAACATTGTTAACTAACTACGATAAAGTAGTGATTTGCTCTCTCTCTCTCTCTCGACGTAATGAATGACTCCCAGTTGAAATAACAACGCTTGTAATAAAATGAATTAAATTTAAAAGAAGAGTTTGTCTTCGGAGTGCGTCATGAGGCTTTTGTTGCAGACACGGACGATGTGGTTCACGGCATGAAGGAAAGAACAAAGAATTCATTCACTAGACGACACACCACCCTTTACAACAAGCGAGGGAGAAATCTAAGGTATGCAACCCTACAACTAATCAAAAGTGCATGCATATCCTGATGCACAATTGCCAGGGAAATGAACATTGTACGAGTTATGATATACATATGTACATGTGTATGGAGGGGAGGGAGACCAGCTTTAGTTTGAGTGCATTTCGAGAAGTATGAAGGTTATAAAGATGTCTGCCAAGACACGGCATTCTTTCAAATAGATACACATATCGGATTGACATCCTAATATGTTATCATACCGGCATGGGCGGGAGAACACAAAGCAGTGGCAAATTCACTTCAACAGCAAATAACTCAAACTAGCCATAAAAACCGGCTCCCACAAGCTCTAGCAAAAAGGCGCTAAAATGCCAAAAATATTTATCACGTGATTGTCTACTACTACGTCCGCCAAAACCAGAGTTAAACAAAATAAAAGCAATAGCCATGACAAGATCAGCCTCTTTTCTCCTTTTTCCCTACGACCAGCGATTAAGATGGTCCTGCCAACAGACTCTTAAAGCACTGGGGAAAGAAGCTGCCTGCTGCTTTCTTACTGTCACTCCACTCCGTCCCCCCCTTCCTGCTCATCGGACACAGGACAAATAGTTAGCTTAAACCCTTTCTCTTCTTTTCTCTTTTTTAAGTACCGTCGAACATTAGTTCCTATCATTCTTATACGGCAAAAAAAGGGTTGAGAGACGGCTCATTTTCTCTATTTACGCACACACCAAAACACGTGTGTTTTCCAAGAACAAACCTTTAAAAGAGACATTTTATACAATCAGTAAAAAGGACATTTCTGTACACAAACTCAGACTTTCATTGAGGAATTTATACAAATTAAATGAACCATGTTAAATAAATTGTAATGTTTATATGAATGTTTGAGTGCTGGCTTTCTTACCTTTTATCTTTTTGTGTTGGTTACTGGCGTGTTTTGCTCGTTCTTTCATGTTTAACAAGAATAGAATTCGTTAGTACCCCTCACATATATATATTTCATGATTCGTATAATTCATAATAAAACTGGCATGTAGTGGATGCTACATAACCCACCTCCACTGACCAGCGTAGAAGACCAATGCGATGTTTCCAGTATTGCCCCGATGACCTCTTTACCTTTTTTTCTATATCATTTAATTCCGATTGTCATATTTGTAAGTGAAACATGGACTCTACAGGAGTTGGCCAAAGCGCAGTCGCACTAGAGTAAAGCATCTCCAAGTTGACCCCAGGTGCGCTCGATACAGTTAAAGACTAAAACGGAGAGATGTTAGGACATCTAACGAAAACGAATTACCTCCCTTGAACCATTTCGGTAGTTAAGAGTTATCGCCCTTGAAAATGGTCTTCTGCCCAGAGAGAAAGATAAACAAAGATCACAACTTCAGACTGTTAATATCTCAATTCGCGTACAGCGGCCAATTAACTCATTAATTCATTGTGTTCAGTTTTAATAAATCTGTTAAACGTTTCTCTTGATAGTTCATCCATTTCTTTACTAGTTATTATTTATTATAACCTAAATTACGAGCTTATAAAAATTAGAGGATTACATATTTTAAGAACTATCCTTGGCGTAACCTTGTGAGATAGACGAGGAAATACAGTTATCAGAAAGCGGCTTAATATCAACAGCTCCATCAACCACGCTATTTGAGAAAAGAGATTAACTTGGTGTGGACATGTTTCCCGGCTACCAGACTTCGGCCAAGTAGTAGTAGTAGGCCTTCGTCGATCGTGTCCGACCATGAATTACACTTGCAGATGCCAAACTTAAAAAGTCTTGTCAGTTTACATTAGTTTTAAACCTCTGCATGTCGGTGAAATAGGGAGCAGGGAGGGAGTTCCATAGGCCAGCAGCACGATGGAAAGAAGCTATTGGAGTAGAAGGCTCTCCGGCATCTGGGGACCTTCACAGTGAATAGATGGGATTTAGTTGATTGTCGAGTTGATCTAGTGAATCTACGTCGAGGGGGCACCAGAGTAGCCTGATATAAAAGGTTTGTTACAAAAGACAGCCACAGAAAAACATCAGAGAGACAACGTGTATACGCGCGAGCGCGACAGACAGATAGATAGATAGACGGATAACTCGTTTCACTACACTCAGTCACACTGTGTGCGATAATCTCCCCCTATATTGGGGACAGCACCCAAGCAAATCTTTTCTGCTTGAAGTCTCGCCAGCCAAAGAGGTCGAAAGACGTCGCCCGGAAATCACGTGGTTTCGCGACTTCGGTCTCGTGTCACATCTGACCTTTCCGGTCAAACACGGCTATGTAACACATATGCATTAATCTGACCCAAACGTAAATTCCGCCAACCTTCCAATATCTTAGTAATCGGAATAATATTAAATCGAGAAAACTGGTATTCCATATAAAAGACATAATTTATTGAATAAATGCTTCATCTATTATTATACTAAAGCAGAGTTAATCAAAGTTTGTTTCCTATATGTTTCAATAACACAAAATACATGTTAAAATAATCCATGGTTTTGGGATTGAGGTATGTTTTAAACAAAAAGTTCATTTTAATTATTGTAATTAGTTGTGATTTGCAACTCATTCACCGAATCGCATATCTCTTACTTGAGTTCTGTCTATCACTCTCACCCTCTCCTTCTGATTATCCTTATTTGATTCCCCACTCTTATTTTATATGGTTTACATCACTTTCGTTTCCGTCACTCTGTCTTTTTTCTTGACAGTCAAAGGTAATAAAACTAAATCTAAAACAGAAAGTTAGAATTGTCGATTAGTATTAGTAGGGGATATCACCATTATATTAATATTATTTAACCCATAGCTGGAAACTAAATGAGATAAATAGATAGAGATAGAGAGAAAGAGATAGAGAAAGAGAGAGAGAGAGAGAGAAAGAGATAGAGAGAAAGAGAGAGAAAGAGAGAGAGAGAGAGAAAGAGAGAGAAAGATAGAGAGAAAGAGAGAGAGAGAAAGAAAGAGAGCGAGAAAGAGAGAGAGAAAGAGAGAGAAAGAGAAGGAGAGAAAGAGAGAGAGAGAGAAAGAGATAGAGAGAGAGAAAGAGAGAGAGAAAGAGAGAGAAAGAGAGAGAGAGAGAGAGAGAAAGAGTGAGAGAGCGAAAGAGAGAGAGAGAAAGAGATAGAGAGAAAGAGAGAGAAAGAAAGAGAGAAAGAGAGAGAGAGAAAGAGATAGAGAAAGATAGAGAGAAAGAGAGAAAGAGAGAAAGAAAGAGAGAGAGAGAGAATTAAAGAGAAAGAGAGAGAAAGAGATAGGGAGAAAGAGAGAGAAGGAGAAAGAGAGAGAAGGAGAAAGAGACAGAAAAAAAGAAAAAAAGAAAGAGAGAGAGAGAGAAAGAGAGAGAGAGAGTGTGTATGTGTGAGAGAGAGGAGATATTATGAACAGAAAAAAGACTCATTTTGGATTTTGTCTTTTTATTTTTGATATTTTATAAATGCAAAGTGTGTGTGAGAGAGGGGGGGAGAGTGATTTCAATGGT
>OY744532.1:105329582-105377082 GCA_963556195.1 Sepiola atlantica | reverse complement strand
GCATAGTCATTAGTTTTCTAGTTCTTTGGTCAAGGTGCCTGAGTTCTTCTTTGGTCCAGCCTATGAATGGTCCAGAGTATCTTATTAGTGTTTATCCCTTTTACTAGGTTTCTGCTATATAGTTTAGTTTCTAAGAGTTTCCTTGTTCTTCGTAGATATTCTTTTCCAATCTTCTCTTTCATTTCTGTATATTTGATTGTGTCTGCTTCCAGAACTCCCAGGTATTTGTAACTATCTTGTTCTCCTAGCGCCCTCATCTCCTCTTGGTTGGGGAGTTCTATACCTTCTGTCGTTTCCAGTTTTCCTCTTTTGATCTCTAGCAGTGCACATTTTTCTATTCCAAACTCCATTTGGATATCCTGGCTGAATATCCTGGTTGTGTTTATCAGCTTTTCCAGTTCTTTTTTGTTTTTTGCAAACAGTTTAAGTTCATCCATGTACATCAGGTGGTTTATTCTTTGTTCTGTATCCGTAAACCTGTATCCGGCATCACACTTTCTGAGTATGTAGTTGAGTGGCATCATGGCTATTATAAACAGTAGTGGTGATAGAGAGTCTCCTTGAAAAATGCCTCTCTGTATTTTTTATCTCAGACAGGTATTGTCCTCCGGCTGTCAGTTTTAGTCTCCATGTTTCCATTGCTTTCTGGATGAGATTAATAATCCTGTCTGGTATCTTGTATATTTTTAAGCATTCAATTATCCATGTTTGGGGGATTCTGTCGTAGGCTTTCTTGTAGTCAATCCATGCCATGGTTATGTTCTTTTGTCTGCTCTTCACCTCCTTCAGAGTCTTTTGATCAATGTATAGTAGATCATGTGCCCCTCTTTGTCCTTTCCGGCATCCTTTTTGTTCCTCGGGGAGCAGTCCACGTTTGTCCAGGGATTGGTAGATTTGTTCTCTCAGTTGTGCTGTGAGAATTTTCCACATTATTGGTAGACATGTTATCGGTCTGTAGTTGCTGGGGGTCGTTCCGTTTTTGGGGTCTTTTTGTATTAGTGTTGTTCTTCCTTCCGTCATCCATTCTGCGCTATTCTTTCATTATTATTATTATTATTATTATTATTATTATTATTATTATTATTATTATTATTATTATTATTATTATTATTATTATTTACTAGGAGTTCTCACACAAATCATCGTCAGTGATTGCTCACCGACAACAACCAGTGGTATTTCCTGGAGTCTGAGTGACAACAAGCCTCACCAGATTTCCAGTATTCTTCACCTCTGAGATATTTGTATTTGTTTTAATTCATATTGCCTGTGAATGTAAGGCCGAGGGGTTTAAATGATGAACTCTCAGGTAGAGTGCGGTGATTAAGTGGATATCGACACGGACTGAAGACCTGGGTGTTCCAAGTTCGAATCCAGTCGGTTCCACAGTACCACTTTCACTTAGAGATGTTGGCAACCTTCTCGTGGTCCTTTCCGTAAGTACCCGATTTCTTCCCAGAAAGATTTCTAACTAGAAAAACATCGGGGAAACTAATGCCAACACCAGAATCATCTGATTCACACGAAAGAAGGAGAAGAAGAAGAAGAAGCCATGCCAATCATCGGTTCAAAAGGTTTCTTGTAATTGTTAAGTGAAAAGGAGTTTTGTCTTAGTAGCAGTAAATGTTACTATCAATTTACGTCCCCATTCCACGACAGGCTCGAGGTCATTTTCTAACGTTTCAGACATTGCCTTGGATATGTGTGCATTCGTTTTTACCACATGTTTGGAATAGAGCGTAGTGTAATCAGCAAATATACCCATCTCGGACACAATTTCATCAGGGAGTTCTTTTATGAATATCAGCAATAATAAAGATCCAACGATCGACCCCAGGGACACACCTGCATTAATATAATGTTGTTTGGATGGACGGCCATCGAGAACAACCTGGATTTTCCTTTTGTCTAACAAGGATCTGATTATATTAAGTATTCGTTCAGTAGTACCGTACGATTTAATTTTCATGAGAATACCTTCATGCCAGACCTTGTCAAAGGCTTTGGATATTTGACCGTCCGTGCTTGATGAAGGACCACATTCTGGCGAATTTATGCAAGGTTTCATTTTGTTGTTTCTTTGTTTTACACAAATTTACATCGTATTTTGATGTTACTATGATTTATAGATTTCAGTTTTACTGGTAATTTCAAAACAATAAATATTTATCATTTTATCATTAGTACTACTAGCAAGGGAAAATTAAATGAAATAAAATAAAAAATCGTTTTGGAAAGGGAAATTAGACTCAAAATGTTTTGATTCCGATACCGATTTCGATACCCCAAAAGTTCCGATTTAATATCACGCGCAAAGACAGATCACAACGCATAAATAAATAAACCTCAAACAAAACTCTCTATTTTTAAAATTTTCATGGGAGTTATAGTTCCTGTGGCAACCATCGACAGACGAAGGCTTCGGCAGAACATCGAAACTTCTTCATAGATCCTTCTTGATAACAAAAACCGTACAATTGTACAGGTTTGGCGAGACATATTCAGATGCCCTTAGAAAGTACTTCTATATAATATGCTAATCTACACGTGTGATAACACAAGGAAACAGCGACCCCTAGTTTCAAGAGGACATAAAAGAGATGCATAACTGCTCTGGGACAGGTATATATGGGCATATACTTATGATTCTTAATAGTTTTGTGTGAGTTTTTTTTTCCAAACCTCATATCAAGAAATCAACTTGTATTATTTTTATCTAGTACCTAAATAAGGAGAATGTTTTTCATATAACAAAACGATAACTAACAAGATATCACGGGACTGGCTAGCTTATCTAGCAATTCCTTAATTACTATGTTCACCTTGTATGTTTTGTTTAGTAAACGTTATTTTTCATCCTTTGTCACTGCTCTATCATTTTATATCTTGGAAGACATTAGTAGTTGACAAAAATGCCGGTACGTTGTCTCTTGTATGTGAAGTTGCCATGAATTTTTTTCAAAATCTGTCAGCTTTTTGATTTGTAATTAATTGTTGATGAAGCTTGGTCAAGAAATGTACAGAAATGCTCAAAACGTTAGATTATTGCTATATTTATCCTAAGACAAATGCAAGAGAAGTACCTTGATAAGGAGTAGAACCTGTATTTTGCTTTTGTGGGTTTGGAGAATGGTTTTGACGGTGTCCAAAGATGTTGTCTAGTAAGCTTTGCATAAATTAAGGGCAAATGGTTGTTCATGTTATGTACAGAAATTCTGAAAGTCGTGTTAGAATTAACAGCACATTTTGTAACAGCTTTAATGTTAAAGTGGGAGCACATCCGGGTTCTGTATTGGGTCCATTGTTTGTCATTTGTATCTTAGGAGTTTGTTATGGGTTGTCCAGAATAGATGATTTATGTTGATGATTTATGTTGATGATTTATGTTGATGATTTATGTTGATGATTTATGTTGATGATCTACTCGTTAAATTAAAGACTAGGAGGAAAGCTATGGAAAATACAAGTGTGAAACTATCGCTTAGTGGAGGACTCCTGGTTGTTCCCTGGATTTATCCATGAGTCGTATTCTAGGTCCTTGGCATCATTGTGATACTATTCTGAGACAGGACCCACTGTAGTACTATGGCTTGCCAGAGTTTACGAGATAAACGATAGACACATTCCCCTTTCAATAACGAGGTTGATCCGTCGTCTAGCTTTACAGGTCTTAAGCGGCGCATTAGGCATCATTAATTCTCTCCTGAGAATTAATAATTTGGGCTTAGGGAACCGCTGTCCTGAAATTGTATGCTGTATAATCAGAGGAAACGAACAACACATTTTATATAAAAGATATAATTATTAGTTTTTACCGAAGAAACATAATTAATACCCGAAAGTCGAGTTGGCGATCGTCATGACCCGTTTTAAACGAAATCGAAATCCAAACTATTAATGTTTCCATCGCTGTGATAAAACGAGAAAGTGTTTCAAGTACTAAAACAAAAAACGAACTCGACCGAAAATATAATGTCCGCCTTGACAAAGGTAACAATATATGTAACATTATTTAGCCTTTTTAAGAATTATTTAGCCTTTTAAAAAATTATTTAGCCTTTATTTAAATTATTTAGCCTTTTAAAAAAATATTTAGCCTTTTTAAAAATTATTTAGCATTTTTTACATTATTTAGCCTTTTAAAAAATTATTTAGCCTTTTTTTATTATTTAGCCTTTTTTTATAATTTAGCATTTTTTAAAATTATTTAGCCTTTTTTCTAGGAACAAAGTGTAGTATCTGTTCTGATGCTACAATTAGTTTATCCTGTTCTCGGTCAGTGAAGGAGAAATTCTTCTCGATTGAAGCAATTTTTATTTTTGTTCCAATCCAGATTGCCTTTTTGGGGGGGAGCTGGATTTTCTCACATAAAAAATGACCTTGTGTCTAACTTTGCCCTCGTTGGGGGGGGGGGGGGTCAAGTAAATAGGAACAATATATGTAAAAAAAATAAGGTTGAGAACCGATCCAAAAGACAGAAATTCGCTATTTCAAAACGATAATAGCATGCGAGCAAATCTAACCGATCTTGTCAACTAACGAAACATCGTAACTCCGCGAGATAGTGGTTAACGACACGGTCTGACAACCTGGGGGTGCCTAGTTCGAATCCAGTGCGTTTCATAGAAACACTTAAACTAAGGATGTTGGCCACCTTCACGTGGTCTCTCCTGTAAGTATCCGATGTATTTCTAGAAAGAATTCTACATAGAAAGATTTTTGTGGAAACTAAATGACAACAATAGAATCATTTGATTAATAATAAATTAATGAATGACTCGTAATTATAAATTAATGGATGACTCGTAATAATAAATTAATGGATGACTCGTAATAATAAATTAATGGATGACTCGTAATAATAAATTAATGGATGACTCGTAATAATGAATTAATGGATGACTCGTAATAATAAATTAATGGATGACTCGTAATAATAAATTAATGAATGACTCGTAATAATAAATTAATGAATGACTCGTAATAATAAATTAATGAATGACTCGTAATAATAAATTAATGGATGACTCGTAATAATAAATTAATGAATGACTCGTAATAATAAATTAATGGATGACTCGTAATAGTAAATTAATGTATGACTCGTAATAATAAATTAATGAATGACTCGTAATAATAAATTAATGGATGACTCGTAATAATAAATTAATGGATGACTCGTAATAATAAATTAATGGATGACTCGTAATAATAAATTAATGGATTACTGGTAATAATAAATTAATGAATGACTCGTAATAATAAATTAATGAATGACTCGTAATAATAAATTAATGAATGACTCGTAATAATAAATTAATGGATGACTCGTAAACATAAATTAATGAATGACTCGTAATAATAAATTAATGAATGAATTGTAATAATAAATTAATGGATGACTCGTAATAATAAATTAATGAATGACTCGTAATAATAAATTAATGGATGACTCGTAATAATAAATTAATGGATGACTCGTAATAATAAATTAATGAATGACTCGTAATAATAAATTAATGGATGACTCGTAATAATAAATTAATGGATGACTCGTAATACTAAATTAATGAATGACTCGTAATAATAAATTAATGGATGACTCGTAATAATAAATTAATGAATGACTCGTAATAATAAATTAATGGATGACTCGTAATAATAAATTAATGGTGGACTCGTAATAATAAATTAATGAATGACTCGTAATAATAAATTAATGGATGACTCGTAATAATAAATTAATGAATGACTCGTAATAATAAATTAATGGATGACTCGTAATAATAAATTAATGGATGACTCGTAATAATAAATTAATGAATGACTCGTAATAATAAATTAATGGATGACTCGTAATAATAAATTAATGGATGACTCGTAATAATAAATTAATGAATGACTCGTAATTATAAATTAATGGATGACTCGTAATAATAAATTAATGGATGACTCGTAATAATAAATTAATGAATGACTCGTAATAATAAATTAATGGATGACTCGTAATAATAAATTAATGAATGACTCGTAATAATAAATTAATGGATGACTCGTAATAATGAATTTATGGATGACTCGTAATAATAAATTAATCAATGACTCGTAATAATAAATTAATGGATGACTCGTAATAATAAATTAATGAATGACTCGTAATTATAAATTAATGGATGACTCGTAATAATAAATTAATGGATGACTCGTAATAATAAATTAATGAATGACTCGTAATAATAAATTAATGGATGACTCGTAATAATAAATTAATGAATGACTCGTAATAATAAATTAATGGATGACTCGTAATAATGAATTTATGGATGACTCGTAATAATAAATTAATGAATGACTCGTAATAATAAATTAATGGATGACTCGTAATAATAAATTAATGGATGACTCGTAACTCCGGTCACGGTTATAAACGAGGATCTGTAACGAATTTTAAGCTGAAGTTCGCGTCACAAATTAAATCGAATGCAGTTTAAACTCGCACTTGTTTGGGTGTCATGATCTCGGCGATCAAACTGACAAAAACATCAGATACTTAGATAAAAATCAATCAATTAAAAGGATTCTGCTTGACTTCCCCGATATTTCGAAGCGAGATCCGATGGATTTGACATGGGAATTAACGCTTCGAGCCGGGTGCAGTTTCGGTGCAATAACCAATTAGAGAAATTCCATTTGCATTGGAAATGCAGTTTAAAGAGGAATCAATGGAAATGATAAGAGATGGCATTATCGAGGAGGTTGAAGGGCTACGTTTATGCCTGAAGAGCTATCGTAATTGAGAGAAAACAAAGCAAAAAACTATATAGACTCCCAAACTATTGAATATAGTTATAAGAATTATTGGATTCTTAATTGCTCTCACACATACGCAAAAGAAGTGAACATTGACAATTGGTCAAGTGATGTGGCCTAGCGGCCACATCACTTGACCAATCGTCACCAAACTTAGTCAAAATATAGGTCATGTCTAACTTATAATAATTACATTCTGGTATACCTAGGTCGATGATCAAATTAAACATCACATAAAATGTGAAAGTCAAACTTTTGGCGATAACTTCGGTTTTGTTCATAACAGGAACTCGCTGCCTGGCTCCTATTGCAGTCAATGAGGTCCCGCACCACCTTATATGATATTGACCTTGAAAAGTTCTGTCAATGTCGAAATTTCAATTCTGATTTTTCCAAATTTAATGTATAGATTTGGTGTTGTTTAATAACAGTAACCACAATGCAACATCTTAACCTGATCAGTTAAATAGTGTATGAGTCATCAAAATTTCCATGACATAACTTCGGGAATGCTTCATACAATATGGAGAGGTAAGGCCCAGCTAAGACTTTAACCCATTCTTACGTTGTCAGGCGGACGTATGCAGTCTCACGACTGATTATGTCATTGTTGGTATTACATTTACTGTCATCACTGCATACAACAGAATGGAGAACACATTTTTGATTAATCATAGTTTCATGATTAAAAACTATTATTAATAAAAATGTACTCCACATTGTATCCAAATAAAAAGTGACATTATTATTTATTATAAACAAATTAAAAACCTCTAACCTTATCATCACCAACAAGTATCCCCCCCCCTCACACCTCGACCATTGTTTTGGATAACACAAACCATGTATATGAGTTGAAATCTCACTTGGGAGATTGTGCCTTCAACAATGAAGAAAAACACATATATGTAGGCTTAACTACCACACGTCTCACCATGCATAAAAGCCCAGCATCTAAAAGCTAACCATTCTTGTCCCCGTATTCTCGTAGACAATACAACTACATTAGAATACGAAACTAACAAACCAAGTCTACAGATATTAGAAGCTCTACACATAAAAATAAACAACCAGCCATTAATGAAATAAATTCCAATAACAGTGAAAACATCTTAAGATGCTTTTAATACTAAAACTCTGTTAATACTACAACCAATCATAATACTAATATTCTATTAATACTAACACTCTTTTAATACTAATACTCTTTTAATACTAAAACTCTATTAATACTACAACCGATCATAATACTAATATTCTATTAATACTAACACTCGTTTAATACTAAAACTCTATTAATACTAAAACTCTATTAATACTAAAACTCTATTAATACTACAACCAATCACACGGTTCCCGCCGAAACCATCACTAAATAATTATCCACAGTTTAATCATGTCGGCATCACCAGCAAATGTTCCATTCATAATTTCTTGCGCTTATTTTTTAGCGTAACAAATACTCTTCGAAACTTCCGTCTTCACGCTGTTTTTTTTCAAGAGCTCATTTAAAAAATACATTCGGATTATTTGCAAACGCATTTGCAATATAAATACGTCAACAGACCAACATTCTCGGACTATTTACAAACGTGCGCTTACGCTTATGCATACACGTTCGGTTAAACACCTTTGGAGTATTTACAAACGTACGCTTATGCATACACGTTCGGTTAAACACCTTTGGACTATTTACAAACGTGCGCTTACGCTTATGCATACACGTTCGGTTAAACACCTTTGGACTATTTACAAACGTGCGCTTACGCTTATGCATACACGTTCGGTTAAACACCTTTGGACTATTTACTAACGTGCGCTTACGCTTATGCATACACGTTCGGTTAAACACCTTTGGACTATTTACTAACGTGCGCTTATGCATACACGTTAGGTTAAACACCTTTGGACTATTTACAAACGTGCGCTGACGCTTATGCATACACGTTCGGTTAAACACCTTTGGACTATTTACAAACGTGCGCTGACGCTTATGCATACACGTTCGGTTAAACACCTTTGGACTATTTACTAACGTGCGCTTATGCATACACGTTCGGTTAAACACCTTTAAACTATTTACAAACGTGCGCTGACGCTTATGCATACACGTTCGGTTAAACACCTTTGGACTATTTACAAACGTGCACTGACGCTTATGCATACACGTTCGGTTAAACACCTTTGGACTATTTACAAACGTGCGCTTACGCTTATGCATACACGTACGGTTAAACACCTTTGGACTATTTACTAACATGCGCTTATGCATACACGTTAGGTTAAACACCTTTGGACTATTTACAAACGTGCGCTGACGCTTATGCATACACGTTCGGTTAAACACCTTTTGACTATTTACAAACGTGCGCTTATGCATACACGTTCGGTTAAACACCTTTGGACTATTTACAAACGTGCGCTTACGCTTATGCATACACGTTCGGTTAAACACATTTGGACTATTTACAAACGTGCGCTTATGCATACACGTTCGGTTAAACACCTTTGGACTATTTACAAACGTGCGCTTATGCATACACGTTCGGTTAAACACCTTTGGACTATTTACAAACGTACGCTTATGCATACACGTTAGGTTAAACACCTTTGGACTATTTACTAACGTACGCTTATGCATACACGTTCGGTTAAACACGTTTGGACTATTTACAAACGTACGCTTATGCATACACGTTCGGTTAAACACCTTTGGACTATTTACAAACTTGCGCTTACGCTTATGCATACACGTTCGGTTAAACACCTTTGGACTATTTACTAACGTGCGCTTATGCATACACGTTAGGTTAAACACCTTTGGACTATTTACAAACGTGCGCTGACGCTTATGCATACACGTTCGGTTAAACACCTTTGGACTATTTACTAACGTGCGCTTACGCTTAGGCATACACGTTCGGTTAAACACCTTTGGACTATTCACTAACGTGCGCTTATGCATACACGTTAGGTTAAACACCTTTGGACTATTTACAAACGTGCGCTTATGCATACACGTTCGGTTAAACACCTTTGGACTATTTACAAACGTACGCTTATGCATACACGTTAGGTTAAACACCTTTGGACTATTTACTAACGTACGCTTATGCATACACGTTCGGTTAAACACCTTTGGGCTATTTACAAACGTACGCTTATGCATACACGTTAGGTTAAACACCTTTGGACTATTTACAAACGTGCGCTTACGCTTATGCATACACGTTCGGTTAAACACCTTTGGACTATTTACAAACGTGCGCTGACGCTTATGCATACACGTTCGGTTAAACACCTTTTGACTATTTACAAACGTGCACTGACGCTTATGCAACAATGTTCGGTTAAACACCTTTGGACTATTTACAAACGTGCGCTTATGCATACACGTTCGGTTAAACACCTTTGGACTATTTACAAACGTGCGCTCACGCTTATGCATACATGTTCGGTTAAACACCTTTGGACTATTTACAAACGTGCGCTTACGCTTATGCATACACGTTCGGTTAAACACCTTTGGACTATTTACAAACATACGCTTATGCATACACGTTCGGTTAAACACCTTTGGACTATTTACAAACGTGCGCTGAAGCTTATGCATACACGTTAAACACCTTTGAACTATTTGCACCATACATACATACATACATACATACATACATACATGTTCCGTGCACATTCACGCACGCACATACTGATTATAGATTATTATTAGGAGAGTTTGAATTACCTACTAGACGCCATCCTCAAGTGTCTTCGGTCTCTCTGTACAAGGGTTTGTGAGGACAGCCTGACATGAGGATACTTCACCTTACAAGTAAACTCGGACCAAATATTCAAAATAACTAAGTATTCGAAACCCAAATAAGATCCCCTCGATACGGCTATGCACTGTCTTGTTTGAGGAATGGTGCATCTTTACTCTGGTGATGTTAATTCAAGTAACAGGCCTTAGCTGGATACTCCACTAGACCAGATGAATTCTTGTCCTGGAATCCGGTAAGACCATGAGACCAAAAGAAAGATATACTGTAACGCAGTTAACTGGTCATTCATAATCCCTTGCACTTAACTGTAAACCTAACACATACCCTTCGAAACTTCTGTCTTCACGCTGTGGTGTTTTAAGAGCCCACATTCGGTGAATTGTTTACGTTTTCGTATTTCAAAATCTTTAAATATTTGTATCATCATCATGGCATGCAAATGATTTTAGCACTATCATAATTAAATTAAATGCATATTAAGCGATTTAGTATAGTTAACAATTAAAAAAAAGTGTACAAAAACAAATAGACAACAAATAACTGTTACCAAACGCAAGAAAATCTATTTTACTATTTATCTGTATCGTTTTTACGTGTGTTTACTGATTGTAAGATTTATTATCTATACATTTGTTATCGTCACTTTTACTTTGCAAAGCTCGCGTAGTTTCCAACAAAGCCGCCAATCTAATAACAATTAGAGGCGATTAGCTGCCATGTTAGAAAGTATGTGGGCTTGGTTCCGTTAAAATGACGATAACAAATTCATAGATAATAAATCTTACAATCAGTAAACACACGTGAAAACGATACAAATAAGTAGTAAAGTAAATTTTATTGCGTTTGGTAACAGTTATGTGTTGTGTATTTGTTTTTGTCAGCCATTGTTTTCTTCTTAAGTATGCTGCACAATCGCCAAATATTATAGCGACGGCTTCTTATTTTCTATCCTTTATCATGTTTTTGTGATAGACTCAAGTATAAAACAGCCTTTTCATCACTAAACGCGTAGATTGAATGAGGGCATCTCATGAATATTTGTTCTTGTATCTTCTGACATGTGTGAAGAATGAAGCACTCATGTCAAGCTGAAGATATTTATTACAATAAACGAAAAAGACGGAAGGCCGCTGCTAACATCAACAAATAAAAATCCCGCTTATCACATGCGAGTAGACCAATAGCGCGAAGGTGATTTCAAGGTTTTCGTAAGGATAAAAAAGGTTTAGAAAACAATATACAATAACGATCGCACAACGAGGGCATATTCCCAAGTTAGCGTCACCACGCCATCTTCTCGCGAGGATTGGACGTAATGAAATAAGAAGTGCTTACCGGAAGTGTAACGAAAACGGATATCTTCTTTTGAAGAAAACAGAGGCAGAGGATAGGAGTGAGTAAAAAAAAAAAAAAGGAAATGGGTAAATGCAATTAGGATGCTTTGCTTATCAAGTTTGCTTGTCGCGTTGTGTCTTTCTGTTCGAGAAACGTTCCCCTTTCTTGTCAAACTGTTTACTTGAGCGACAGTGTGATTAGCCATCTTGGAAGCAACTGTATTCTTTCCAATTCAATTTGTTTGAGTTATCTCCCTTTGTTCATCTTTCCATCTTCTTCTAAACGTCCGTCCAATCGTCTTTCTTTTCTTTATTTTCAGTATTTCTTTGGCAATCATGCAGTATAGTTAACGTCTAAGAAATCGAAAAACAAACAAAATATACGACGCAACAATAACTTTTAACAAACGCAATAAATTTAATTTTCCACGGACCTGCATAGTTTAAAAGTTCTGAATTAAAAAGAAAGAAATTCAATACAATATTTCATCGATATCTGTCTTTCAGCTAAAGTAAAAATCTAATCTAGCCAATCCCATCCATCTGTGTTGTTGGTGTTTCATTGCTTAAAAATAGTTAAGAAAATGACTTACTTCACCTCTTCCCCTAATTTCGGTTGACATTCCCCGGACTTAGGGTTAGTGAGAGGGTAAGCCTTTTTAAAACTATCTTTTAAACTCTAAATTAGCAACCATGTCACAAAAAATTCGACATATTTGATTGACTTGTGTTCGGCTAAGTTAAAGATACAATAATATATTCAGAGATAATAAATCTTACAATCAGTTTAAACATTTTAAACTTATACAAGTCGATAGAAAACTAAATTTTAATGCATTTTGTAAAAGTTATTTGTTGTATATTTTGTTTGTTTTGTATTTCTCGGTTGTTAACGATACGGCATGATTGCTATTTCTTCCTATTTTCTCTTTCTTTCCTCTTACTTCTTATTCTAGACGTGTTTACACATCTTATTAAGAGGCGTTGTTAGGACATTATCAAAAGAAGGAAATGTCGCATGGCTTCTTGCTTGGCTCGGGTGTTGACGACGGTCTTTACAAACGTACCAAAAAACCACGTTGACAATTAATATAATGTGATAAATTGCGGAATGCAGGAACCTGGATAAAAACATGAATATCATGAATATTGATATCAAAAAATCACCATTCAGCAAGTGCTAGAGCCAACAACAATGTGAAAACAGAATTTACAACAAAACATAGTTACATATATCATTATTTAAACATAAATATTTAATTATTAACTACATACGGTTACGTTTCATCCATGCGGAATCATCAGTACAGAGACAACGATTCGAACCCCGGAACGAAGGTTGTATGTTTATAACTTCAAATCCGACGCTTTAATCGATGAGGCTGGCATGAACAGTCATATGAAATGATGCGAAATAAACTTACTTATTTTAGTAAGCGGACATTTTTATAAGCAGCAGTCAGAGAGTGTTCTACATAAAGGAACGTTGCATTATGGCCAAGGTTGACGGCTGTCTTATCTCGCATTAAACGGCCCAGCCAATATATATATATATATATATATATATATATATATATATATATATATCAGTGGCGATTTGTGATCGGAGTTCGCGCCCGCCGACCGTTGAGAATTAGCTTCCTGCACTGTAGATTACGTTAGCATGAAACATCGATGTCTGTAAGTAATAAATAATATATATATATATATATATATATATATATATATATATATATATATATATATATATATATATAATAATCTGATTGGTTAACTAGCTAGCTAAAATAACACTCGGCTAAAATAACTCCATGCCTTTTAGCCTGAAGATTCCCCCCGGGGATGAAACGCGGGAGCCTCTGTGTTGCTCAATTGCCATAAATATATTTTCATATCTTATATATATATATGAAATTAAAATGGAATAAGCGGAAGACCTAAAAAGCTCAACGTTTCGCTCAAATGGGCTTTGTCAAGAGCGAACGAAAAAATGCAAAAAATGACAAAAGACGGGAAAGTCTATAAATTATGAGAAATATATATATAGTGGTAGGGTTCATGTAGAGAGGAAAGATATGTAAATGTGTATAGAGTCAAAGATAAATACATAGCGAAAAAAAGAAAAAGAAACGGGAAACGGGAAAGAATAAAGAGTAGACAGGGGGTCCAAAGGAAGACTAATTAAAAACTCAGGGAATCAACCAGTGTCTAGATATATCTTGTTTTCGTGAATAATTGCTTTTGATAGGTTAGGGGAGATAAAGTAGAATCCCATACTCTGTTTAATTTTATTTGTGCAGACTCAATTAGTCGGTGTGTTGATTTATTATGTATTATCTTGATTAAAGTAGATTTATCAAAGTCAAAACAATGCCCATACTCCATAGTATGAGCATATAAGGCGTTAAGCGTGTTGTTGGTTTTAATCGCTCTTTTATGCTAATAAATCCGCTTGTCCAGACTACGGTGCGTCTCTCCTATGTAGATCTTCTTACAATTTTTATTTTCGTTCGCTCTTGACGAAGCCCATATAATATTTGGGCGAAAAGTTGAGCTTTTTAGGTCTTCCGCTTATTCCATTTTAATTTCATACCGTCGGATTATTTTTTTTATCCTTTCATCTATATATATATATATATATATATATATATATATATATATATATATATATATATATATATATATATTCGGCAGCAAGTCATTTCTTATGCAAGCGTCGTTAAAGACCACGGAGTTTTCTCTCTTCACTATCTTTCTTGTCAATTTTTCGACGCGGTGAGCGATTCGTCGGTTTTCTGGTGTTAATTGGTGGAGTATGGCAGCTGACGTTGTGTCGTGGACCATTGCTCTAGCGCTTTCGGTCTCTCAACCGTTTTCAGGAGGTTGTGTCTTATTGTTACTAAGAGCCGTATTTATAGTTTTATTATTAGTTATATATCTATTAATTTACATATGTATACATACATATATATATATATATATATCTTTATTTATTTATTTATTTTTAATTTCTATTATATATATATATAAATATTTTGCAGTGATGTAAAATATATTTTGAGTGAGTAAAGTTTGTTTGAATGAGAAAGATGAATGAGCGTTAGAAATATGTGCGTTTTGTTTCAAAGTTCTATTTTGTGCGTGTGGGTTTGTATTTACCTTTTTGAGTTAGGTTAAAACTGAGAGTGGAGTTGTGTTTAAGCGACTTTGGTAGAAGTCATGTTTCTTGGAGGTGCGCCCGGCCTTAGTCTGGTGCTGGTTGTATCGTCCAGAAGAACTCTTGGTTTGGGTTGTAGAGTTCGCTGTTTTTATTAGAATTTTCCATTTCGCACAAGCTTGTTAACTGTGTCGTTTCAAACAAGCGGGTATCTTTTCCACTGATTGAAAATGTTGGCTTTCATGTTCATATGAAATAATGTTTGTTTTTTTATTTCGCGGTTGTTTTATTGCCTGAGGCGTCCCAAGCGGGAAATGCTGATGCGATAGCTGAGACATTTTTTTGCGGATCCAGAGTGCACCCCTACTGTTGCAGAGGAAAAACGCAGTGGACGTGAGCAAGAGAAGGAGAATTTGTGCAGTTGTTCAGTTTTGGTAGATTTGTTAGTGTTGTTCCGGTGTTGTTTGAACAAGAGTTCCTTCGGAATTTCAGACTGTTAGAGTATATGTTATTTTAATTAACAGCTCATGCATTAAATATATATCCTAAACATATCCATCATCAGAACGAAAGGCTAAGACCAAAAGTACGATTAACAAATTTATTACAGTTGGCAATTATGAAAGACAAGAAACGTACTTTATTAAAAAACAATAAAATATACTTTGTTCTCCATCATCATCTAGTTGGGGTAGTATCACGAATCTTCCTGACTCTCTCACGCCATCTCGCTCTACCCTCCATCACATCAGGTAGGGCTTCATAGGTGCATTGTGAGTCCTCTGCTAATTGCTTCATGTTTGTTCTGTGTGATTTCCGAACTGTACCACACCCCTGTTTTGGCATCTACAAAATAACATCGCTTGCAAGTTTATCCTTACCCCTCAAGAAGTGACCAGCAAATCTAGTTCTCTCTTTGATCCGGGATAAAATCCGAGGAAGGTGTCAGTAGAGTTGCTCTCTCGTGGGATGATTCACCCAGAAGATGTTAATAGCAGTCTGGTGTACACACCGTCAATTTTGTTACTCCAATTATTTGGTTAAAGTCCAAGTGCTACTTTCATATACCAAAACTGATGTAACAATTGCTTCAAAGAAGCCATGTTTCAGCTTGGTAGGAAGAGTTGACTTCTAGATAACTTTCATCTTGTCCAGTTTCGTCCAGATTGATTCGCACATTTAGTTGACTATCTTTGCAACGTTACTGCCAAGATAGGAAAACTCATCTACATTTTTTAACCGCGTCCCATTTAGGGAAGAGATATTTCCATGTTGGTCCAGGAGAATGTGCTCTGTTTTGCTTGTGTTAAAAGAGGCCAATACAATTTGGCATTTCTTTGAAATAGTGTAGTAGGGCTTTTGCTTGTTTAGTTGCCTGTGCCAGTAATTCTCTCCACAGGATACACCCTGCTTCTTATAGGTTCCAATGCATAACAATTTTTCAACTTATCCATTGACATACGGAGGATGTAGTCAAGACAGATTATAAACAGGTAGGTATCTATAGTATCGACTTAAAGAACACGTGCAGTGACTTAAAAACAAATTCGGTGTCTCCGTCAGGCGATCGTATTATAGACTGTGTTCTGCTTTACAAAATCATTATTGCATCAACAGTCTCATCCGGAATACCATTTCAGTTTCTTTTACGCATGCCTTTCATAATTTAGTGTTCAGACGTAGGAGACCATTTTCAGCAATGAATTTTTGAAAGGGCTGATCATTTCTATTTGTTACGTCATGATAACCGTGTCTATGAAAATAATCTCAGGCTATCTGAGCATTCATGCCCCCTCCTAGAATCAAGACGTTATACTTTTTTTACCTGTTGTATGACCGAATATAGACCGTAGTAGAAAATGATGACATTGTCTTCATTAGCCATATTTGTTCGGCTGTAACAAAAAATTAGTGTTACTTAAAGGTAGCCACTATCATTCTAAGCTGAATTTTGTCAATGCTATCATAACTTCCAATGCATGTGAACTGAATAGCATTCAGCAATCAACAATTGTAGAATTATTGGAAAGTTTCCAAGCAGATGTAGATATGAAAACCCATCCGTTTTCTGCGTCGATATGCTTTAGGTCAAGTTCATCGTGAAAAAGATGTCTCTGGATGCAAAGCAACTCGATGTTGCGCTTAGCAAAAGAGGCAGTTAGCTCTGGAATTTTATTTATTGAGCTTACATAGAAGGATGATGCTTTAGTATACCTTTTACACTGTAGTAAACGAGTAGATCTATGTCTTGCTATTTTGAACCCCGTAGCTGGCTTTTCTAACACTTTAGTCAGTGTTGGGACCGCAGCAGATAGCGCCTTTTATTGACCCGCACGACGGGCGATGCGGTTTGAGCGTTTAATTTGCGTCATAATCGATCTTTCGGTAGCTGTATATTTTCAACGGAGGCCACCACTATAGACAACGCAGTATTTCTTTGTTTAACTAGAGTGCTTCACCATTGCCGTAAACTGGCGAGTTCATCTGCTGGGAGCACACGTCCACCAAAGTGCTTCTCTCGGCTTTAGTACTTACTCTACCTTTAATATTATTTTTAACATAGTTCATCCCAAACAAGGTATATTGGCACTGTAGACGTAAGGGGCTACTGAGAATTAAGTGTAAGTTTTGTGGGCCATCCTAAGTTAGAATCTGTGCAGCGAGATGTCTGTTTACATTAGTTTTAAATTTCTGCATGTCGGTACAGTCGGGGGAATAAGGAGCAAGGAGGTAATTCCAGAGGCCGGCAGCATGAGATAAGAAGCTATTAGAGTAGAAAGCTCTCCGACATCTGGGGACCTCCACAGTGAATTCATAAGATTTAGCTGTTGTCGGGTTGGTCTAGTGTATTTACGCCGAGTGGGCTACTAGAGCAGCAAGTTCATCAGAGCACAATCCATTGAAGTACATGTAAAACAAGCACAAGGATGCAACATTGCGGCGATGGGACAGGGACTGGGGCTTGGTGGATAGTGAAGGACCTATTAAGTTGGCGACACTTTTTTGGACCTTGTCTAAGAGGGAGAGACTAGTGGATGATGCACCAGTCCTGATGTGTCAACAATACTCCATGCATGGGCGGATGGTGGCTTTGTAGAGATATAGGATAATGTCAGGTGTGAGGAGTTTCCTGTGAATGTTAGGCGACTTAGTTTGAATGTTGAAATCTCAGGTAGGGTGTTATTAGCCATGGCCATCAGTGGTTGAAGAGGTGTCTTGTAGTTATTGAAGGAAAGTAGCTTTGTCTTTGCGGAATTAAAGGTTACAATCCATTTATGAACACAATCCACTACAGACTGGAGGTCACTTTCTAAGGATTCAGCCATTGCCTCGGATATGTGCGCGTCAGTTTCACCCATATGACGAGAGTAGAACGTGGTGGCGTCAGCAAATATACCCA
The DNA here is from genome assembly GCA_963556195.1 of Sepiola atlantica. NCBI lineage: Eukaryota > Metazoa > Mollusca > Cephalopoda > Sepiida > Sepiolidae > Sepiola > Sepiola atlantica. Next base: position 105,358,602 of record OY744532.1, on the reverse strand, counting down.
TCTCAGACACAATGTCATCAGGGAGGTCGCTTTCGAAAATCAGTAACAATAATGGTCCAAGGATGGATCCCTGGAGTACACCTACATTTTTGTCATGTTGCTTGGATGAACAGCCATCGAGGACCACCTGAATTTTTTTTTGGTTAGGAAGGATCTAATTATATTAAGTAATTGTCCAGTAGTACCATATGAATGGATTTTTAGGAGCAGCCCTTCATATAAGACCTTGTCAAAGGCTTTGGATATATCAAGCGCTACCGCCCTAGCTTCACCTGCTTTGCCCAGTGTATGATATATGCGTTCGGAGATGACCGTTAGGATATCTGCAGTAGATTGTGCTTGATGTGGGCATTAACTGGGTGACGGACTGTCAGAAAGAAGTTTAGCATTAACTAGGTGCCGGACTATCGCTAGATTGATTAAGGATTCAAAGATTTTAGCAAAAATCGGGAGTAGACTGATTGGGCGGTAGTTCTGAGGATCAGTTCTATCTCCAGAATTCTTGAAGACTGGCACCACAGAGGCAATTTTCCAGCTATCAGGGAAGCAAGATTCAGCAAGGCATTTATTGTAGAGTTTGGAGAGAACAGAGGCCAGTTCAGACGAGCATTTCTTTATTACTATTACTGGTATAAGATCCGACCCACAAGCTCTAGAGTTGTTAATATAGGAACATTGATTACTGGAGGGGGACTAGGTTCTTAATTTTGTAGGAGCACCACGGGAAAAGTCCAATAGCGGTTAATTCTTGATACTCTGATCTCTTTCGGGCACAGTCAAGAGGAAACAATCAGCGGTGATCAGAACCGGTGCACCACCAAGATCGGTTCCCTACAAAACCGTTGCGAAGACCTTATTGTGCCAGGAATGATTTCTTCTAGTTTCTTACACCTTCATTCTCAGTCTTTCTTCTTTCTATTCATTCTTTCTTCATCTTTCTTTTCATCCCCTGTTTCTTACTACCTCCTTCCCACTTAAATCTTTTCTTCTTTTCGTTTTTTTCTTTCCTTTTGTCTCTTTCTATTCTCTCTTCATTTTATTTCGTTCTCATTTACGTTTTCCGTTTTAGAATTATTTTCTTCTTTCTTTCTTTCTTTTGTTTTCTCTTCTTTCTTTTTTCTTTTGTTACTTTTTTCCTTTCCTCATATCTTTTTCTTTTTTCTTTCTTTCTTTCTTTCTTTCTTTGCCCTGCTTTCTCTTTTCTACTCTTCTTTCTTTCTTTTCTCACTTTTTTGTCTCTGTTCTCCCTTTCACTCTTCTCTCTTTATTTTTTCTTTTTTCCTTCCTTTCTTTGTTTTTTTTCTCCCTTTGTTTGTTTGTTTGTTTCTTTCTTTCTTTGTCCTCCTTTTTCCCCTCTACTCTCCTTTCTTTCTTTTCTCACTTTTTTGTCTCTGTTCTCCCTTTCACTCTTGTCTCTTTATTTTTTTATTTTTTCCCTCCCTTCTTTGTTTCTTTCTCCCTTGTTTGTTTGTTTGTTTCTTTCTTTCTTTCTTTGTCCTCCTTTCCCCCCTCTACTCTTCTTGCTTTCTTTTCTCACATCGTTTGTCTCTTTTCTCCCTTCCACTCTTCTCTCTTAATTTTTTCTTTTTAGCTTCTTTTTTTGTTTCCTTTTCTTTCTTGCACCCTCTTTTATTTTTTATCTTTTATTTTCTTTCTTTCTTTCTTTCTTTATTTCCTTTTCTTTCGTTTGTTGTCACCTTTACTCCCTTTCGATCTTCTTTCTTTTTGTCTATTCTTTCTTTCTTTTCTTTCTTCGTTATTTCCTTTCTTTTCCTTCTTCCAACTTTTTGGTTCCTTTGTTTCCTTATTTCTGTTGTTCTTCCGGTCTCTAATCATTAATTCTTTGACCGTTTCCTTCTTCCTATTGCGTCTCCACCTCCTTGCTTCTTTCACCTCTTCCCTACGCCCTTACTTTCATTCACCCTCTTACCTTATTTCCTCACTAACAATTTTACTCCCCTTCCTCCCCTTCTTTCTTTTTGTTGATCCTTTATTCCCTCCCATATCCATTCTTTTATCCCCCTTCCCCTTCAATCCGAATATCATGTCCACTTTGTTTCATTTTTACTTTACTTGTTTCTTTTGAACCTTTTTCTTTCTTCTATCAACCCTAACCCTTTCTTCATTCTATCCCCCTCTCTTTCTACAACCTTCCTTTATTTCCTTCATTGCTATTTTACTTTCCTTTCTCTTTTTTTATGTCATCCCTTCTTTTCCTCTCCCTTTTCTTTTCATTTCCTTCCTTCTTTTTTTTCATTCTACACTACCTTATTCTTTCCTTTCATCGTTTCTTCTCTTCTCTATCCATTCCTTCCCCGTCCCTAATTCCCTCTTATCTTCCTTCTATTCCTCCCGTTCCTCCCATTCCTCCCGTTCCTCCCCTTTCTCCTAATCTTTCCTTAACTTAATCTCTCCGCTCCTTCCCAAATTTCTTATCCATCACAAAACACTCTAACAAGCAAATTGCATTTATTCTGGACAGCTTGACGGCTCTCTCTTCCTCTCCCTCCCCTTCTTTTCCTCTTCCTCCCCTTCTTTTCTTACTCCCTCCCCTTTTCATTCCAACTTAACTTATTTTCTCTCTTTCATTCTTTAATTTCATCGGACATTACCTCATTCCTTTCTTCCGTCGCTCTTTTCTATCCATGCCTTCCCTCCCCCATCCCGTCCGTATTTTGCTCCCTTCCTCACATTCCTTTCTCTCCTCTTTCCCTCATTTCCCATCATCTCGCCCCCCGTCCATTCCCAAATGTCCTGTCCACCACAAAACACGCTAACGAGCCAGTGTCATTTCTTCTGAACAACTTGACAGTTTCTGATAAGAATGCAATGCCCAACCAATAACGCCCACGGCCTCTCGCCAACAACAAAACAAAAACAAGAAGGTCTCGCTTTTGTCTTAGAGAATTAAATAGACACCCAAACGGACCGATGGTTATCAACTATTCTAAAAGAACCCGGCTTTCACTTGTATGCTCACATTGTCTCTCGGTTTCTTTCCTTTCGCAGAGAGAAACACACAAAAAAACCATTAAACAACAGATAGTAAATGGTCTCTGATATAATAACATAACATAATCAATGAAGCTAAGCTAGGCTTTTACAATTACGTTGCTGAAATTTACACAGGAGACGATTAGTCCGGCCTAAGCTGAATTCAATCAGGAGTATAACTTAAGTGTGTACTGTCGAAAGTAATACCTCGATTTGAAGAACTAATATGGATGCGTGTGCCCCTTAAACCCGGTATTATATTCTTCGTACTAGCAGCAGCAATGAATGTTTTTTTAAGTTGCCACTCTTGATTGGACAACAGCTCAAATCAATCACAGCGCAAAAAATATTTAATGTCGAAATCTCGTGCGTTTATCTTTCTCTCTTTTTCTCTTTTTCTCTTTGTCTCTTTCTTTCTTTGTCTCTTTGTCTCTTTCTCTCTTTTTCTCTTTGTCTCTTTGTCTCTTTTTCTCTTTGTCTCTTTCTCTCTTTGTCTCTTTCTCTCTTTGTCTCTTTGTCTCTTTCTCTCTTTCTCTCTTTGTCTCTTTCTCTCTCTTGTTCTTCTTTCACAGACAATTCACGTGTGTACGTCGCAATCCATCCGGGTCCCCTTTGGCACCCGAAAGCCTCTTGACAATAGCACACGCATGACGATAGACACACACAAACTGCTGTACATCCAGCGAAGCACACAAAAAAAAACGCAGCTCACCGAACGCATATACAGAGTTCGCACATACACTCTCTCACTAACAAAACATTATATATTTTCTTTGTTTTAACTTTTACTTGATTTGATTTTTGATTTATTATTTTATTTTATTATTATTTTTTTATATTTCTTATTCTACTTTATTCATTCAGTATTTAAATATTTAAATTGTCTGTATCCCATATTATTATTATTTACTCACTAGGAGGTATCACACTGGTCATCGTCAGTGATCGCCCACTGCCAACAACCTGTCGTATTCCCTGGAGTCTGAGTGACAACAAGTCTCCTCAGACTTCCAGTAGGCTCCACTTCTTTTCGCTCATCAACGCTGATGACATTGTGGTATCGCAACAGCCACCTACCATCGATTTCCCGCTGATAAGGGCCATTGGTCCCCTCTGGGGCCCGAGTGGCAACAAGCCTCCCCAAGGTCCCAGAGCTGTCCGCGCTCTTCCAGTGGAGGTCTGGTTTGCGCTTTCCCTCCTTGACCCTCTGTCCATAATTTTCGTGGCGTCAGCCTATGCTTGCGCCTCTCTCGTGCGGTTGTATTTTCCCCGGTTCTGTTGTCTTATGCTTCCATGTGTTTGTTCTCCATTCGTTGCTTATGTGGGTTGGTTTCCGCATTCGAGGACATTTCTCAGGATTGTAGCTGTTTTGATCATTACTGTCCTTTGTATGGTCTCAGTTATCCCTTTGATTCCTATTTCTCCTAGTCTTTTCTCCATGTTTTTGGGGACTGTTCCTAGTGCTCCTATGATTATTGGTGTTATACTGACTTTCTTCATGTTCCATATTCCTTTCAATTCTCTGGCAAGTTCAGTATTATTATTATTATTATTATTATTATTATTATTATTATTATTATTATTATTATTATTATTGATCTTACAAATAGAATGGTATAACATTACATAATAAGACGTTCTGTTACCCATATTGACTGGATATATATATATATATATATATATATATATATATATATATATATATATATATGTCCTTTTTAATAATACTAACATTTGATGTTTGTCTTGTTTAATCTTCTTTTATATGATATTATGAGGGGTGCTGACGAAGTACCTTTTGGTACCATCTAAAGTATAATGCAAAATAAAATATTTCAAATCGTTTTTGAAACGATCGTAGCCAAATATTCGTTGAGTTTGAATTCTTACCGCCTTAGCGTCACCTGCCTTGTCCAGTGTATGGTATATACGTTCAGAGATGACCGTTAGGATATCCGCAGTAGACCTTGCTTGTCTAAATCCATACTGATGGTCAGAAAAAAGCTTAGCATTAACGAAGTGACAGACTATCGCTAGAGTAATTAAGAATTCAAAATGTTAGCGAAGAGCGTGAGTAGACTGATGGGGCGATAATTCTGAGAATCAGTTCAATCTCCAGAATTCTTGAAGACTGGAACAACGTAGGCAATTTTCCAGCTATAAGAGAAGAAATATTAAGCAAGGCATTTGTTGTAGAGTTCGGAGAGGACAGAGGACAGTTGTAATCCGGCTTCTCACCATTCAACGCAACAATATTTAAATCGTCAAACCGACCCCTTGGACTTTGTCTATTTCCCCTACCACTAATACCACTGCTGTTGTACCCCACTACCCACTCCTCCCTCTCTGCTTATTTTATGTGCCCCTCCTTTTACGACGATACCAAGACAAATACATGACCTATTATTCTGATATATATATATATATCAGAATTTTCTTATTATTTTCTTACTTACTCTGTTCACCTATTATTTTCTTACTTACTCTGTTCACCTATTATTTTCTTACTTACTCTGTTCACCTATTATTTTCTTACTTACTCTGTTCATCTATTATTTTCTTACTTACTCTGTTCATCTATTATTTTCTTACTTACTCTGTTCACCTATTATTTTCTTACTTACTCTGTTCATCTATTATTTTTTTACTTACTCTGTTCACCTATTATTTTCTTACTTACTCTGTCCACCTATTATTTTCTTACTTACTCTGTTCATCTATTATTTTCTTACTTACTCTGTTCACCTATTATTTTCTTACTTACTCTGTCCACCTATTATTTTCTTACTTACTCTGTTCATCTATTATTTTCTTACTTACTCTGTTCACCTATTATTTTCTTACTCTGTCTACCTATTATTTTCTTAGTTACTCTGTCCACCTATTATTTTCTTACTCTGTCCACCTATTATTTTCTTACTTACTCTGTCCACCTATTATTTTCTTACTTACTCTGTCCACCTATTATTTTCTTACTTACTCTGTCCACCTATTATTTTCTTACTCTGTCCACCTATTATTTTGTCTTCGTGGCCATACTCTTTTCTTTCTCTTTTCTTTCTCTATTTCTCTCTCTTTTCTTTCTCTTTTTTTCTTTATTTCTCTCTCTTTTTCTTTTTCTTTTCTTTCTCTATTTCTCTCTCCTTCTTTCTATTTTCTTTCTGTATTTATTTCTCTTTTCTCTCTCTTTTCTCTCTCTTTTCTTTCTCTATTTCTTTCTCTTTTCTTTCTCTATTTCTCTCTCCTTTCATTCTCTATTTATCTCTCTTTTCTTTCTCTATTTCGTTCTCTTTTCTTTCTCTTTTCTTTCTCTCATTCTTTCTCGATCGCTATTTGTTTTATGTCCGTAATCTTTTCCTTTTCTTGTTTCTCTCTCAATCATTGTTTTAAAACAAATCTAGTCTTAATGGCCTGTTTTTTTATTTTCTATATATTTACTCTACCGTTCGTCCGTGTTCTGTTCGTTCTATTTTTTGCCCTCGCTTCTTTCTGTGTGAGTTCGTGTGTTTGATATTTCTTTCTGGTTTTTGTTTTCTTTTTCTTTTGGCTTGTTAGGGTCGATGCTAAAGTCACGTAGCTCCAATGTACACTATTGTGGCCGTGTCGTGAACATATCCCAGGATTGAATCCTTGGTCTTAAGGCGCCAATGTAGCCTGATTATCGTCTCAGTGATCACCCTACGGTAAAAACAACAGTTGTAGGTATAATGCAGTTGTGCTCGGTGTGTGTACGATACAATTGTTGTCAAGGACCCCAAAAAGCTATATGGTGATCGTTGTCCGGTTGTGTCGCCCTAGTAACATTTTTTTTGTCCGAGACCGAACTGAACTTCTATCGACAGCCAGTTCCCTAAATATATTTATTCTTGATCTTTAGTCACCCATACTGGAACTGGCCATATGCGTTATATCTCAGCTTATCGTCATCTGGCCACCCGAAAACTAACGACTAACTATCAAGGCGCCATCCCATCTAGGGAGTTCAGTGGATTCGCCGGCCTCCCTATCGAGGTGGGGGTTGGGGTGTGGGGGTAGGTGACAGTCCATAGTATCACAGAAAAACAACCCATCACAGACAGCTATTTAGCACGCCTGCCGCTGACATAGGCATCATTGGAAATTATTATAACGGAGTCAAACTTATCTGTCCTGTGAGTGGCTGAAAAAACCCACACCAATTACAGGACGCTATTTAGCACTTTTATCGAATACCTACGTGCACGATCTTTACAAACATCCGCCCCCCTCTTTCCTTTCCGCTCTATAGGAAGCAGTCGCAAAAACTGCTACCTTCAAGAACAACCAGCCCGACATATATCGCACAAGGCCGATCTTGATTTCTCTTATTCGAAGCCTTTTGAATCTACACGAACCACCCACCAAAACCACATGCAAAAATAAGAACTGATTTGTTTTTAACTATTGGGAATTCTACCAGTTCAAATATAGACGAAAACTTAAGTTCACTGTACTAGGAAATAAAGGCTTACTTAACACGTGACGTGACAAGAGGGAAGGAACAAAACAACGATTATTCAGTTATAACAAGATTGCATTTCTGTAGATTAAAAAAGATAAGGAACACAATACCACGAAATTGTTTCCCAACAAACAACAATATGGTCGTCTTCAAGTCTAATGTAAACAAATACTTGGATATTAATTTCCTCCCATTGTTTCGAACCCTCTCGTGGTAGCAATCATTGTCCAATTGACAATATCTTTAACCGTTATTCTTTGAGCGAGTGGCCTCTTGGCTATGATAAGCGGTGGTACTTTATTACAAAATGGAAGGATAAAATAAAGAGAGATCGATGCCAAAAAGGTAGAACTGTAAAAGTAAAAAGAGCCGTAAGATTGCAAAGCTCGCGCACTTGTATATGACAGATGTGCTAAATAGCATCATGTAATTGGTTCTTTATCAGCCAATGACATACGACGTAGAAGATGACTCCGTTATAATAATTTCCCAATTACATTTCCAAATCTTCGTACATTTTTGACGGTTACTATTGCAAAACGATTGGCAAAACTTACTTTCTAAAAGTGAGTTTCGTATTTAGTTGCTGATTAGTTTTTCTTTTACTAAAAAAAGATATAATTAAATCAGGTCTACCGAACGCGCTCTTTAATTCTTTTCATCTGGGAATTAGCAAACATGAAACGAACTATAAAATTAATCTTTTGATCTCCCGAAAACCATGAAATGTGCCAGACTTTTAATTTGCACTTAGCTTTATAGTTATTCAAGTTGACATGCACGTAGTGACTCATTTAACAGTTACACGGGCTTTAAGTATGATGTGTTGGGGCATTTATTTGATTTGGTTCAACAAATATAAAAAGCCAGGTCGGTATGTGATTACTTATATCTATACATTTCTCATATAATCTTTGGTTTTGTTTGTTAGAAAGAAATCCAGACGAATGTTCAATTATGTAATAATGATATTAATTTATTAATAATGTTACAGAAGAACCCAACGTTTCGCGAAGTTTGTTAATAATAATAAACAAGTTGTCCTAGGAAAATATGGCTGAAGATAGCCAAGACGACGTGTTTACAGTAAAACATTTGTTTTTGGTCCTCCCCAGGCTTGAAACCGATGGTATTATGTTAATTATACTTTATCTACTGTAATATCTATCTATCTATCTATCTATCTATCTATCTATCTATCTATCTATATCTATATATATATATATATATATATATATATATATATATATATATATATATATATATAAGAATACCCACCTCATGGAGATAAAATGAATCCACACGAACAAAACAGTTTTTCACTAATTTGTATGCATCCTTACGAATATTAGAATCAAGATATAATGCTACTAAACATTATCTTTATAATCCCTATTCCAATTTTGATCAAAATCTATTACGTTATTCTGATTCAAGAAAATGTCTAAAATTTAAGCTGAAGGGGTCGTAAGAAGACACTGGCATTAAGGGAATCTTGCTTAATTAGGGTGTTATGACTATGGCTGAAATTCAATGAAAATGTTAAATAATTTAATTTTCAAATAGTTGGTTGTTCACATATTATTTCCACTATAAACTCTTGAAAATACTCCAAAAAGTGAAATTTTGAAAATATTTATCAATTTAATTAATTAATTAATTAATACATTAGTCACAGTAATAACTCATAAAAAACGAGAACTTTATCGGTTTTGTTCGGATAAACAAACATCTTCAGAACAAGTTTAGATTTTAAATTTATGGACATAAAAGCAAAAACAGGAAAAAAGAAGACGAAAAAAAACGGTAAAAGTGGAAAATGGAGAGAAAATAAAATGAAAAAAAGAAGAAAATGGAAATTAAATGAACATGGGTTAAAAGTAGTAAAAAATAAGTGGTACTTTAACCGGGATCGGAGGTAGTTATGCAGTGACGAGGTATATTGCATTGTTTGAGTGCGGTTTTTGTCAGATGTTTGCTTAAGGAATAAGATCCGACTTAGAGGTTTACGCTAGATGTTCATGAGAGAAGGATTACAGCACTTTCGATGCACTTGCGGCGTGGGAGAGAGGATTAAGTTTTAAGGAAGGTGTAGTTTGTAAAGTGAAAATTGTGGGTAAAAGTGCTATTTTTTTATTAATTAAAAATCTTCATTTTTCTGAAGACGTTTGTTAATCCGGACGAAACCAGTAAACCTCTCGTTTTTGATGATTTTTCTTGTGTTTAATTTGTTTTTCCTTTTGTCTTTTCACACACACATACACACATACACACACAATATATATATATATATATATATATATATATATATATATATATATATATAGAGAGAGAGAGAGAGAGAGAGACTTGGTGTTCTAATTCTTGGAACAATTGTAATGTTCTAATTCATTAAATCCTCTTATATATATATATATATATATATATATATATATATATATATGTGTGTGTGTGTGTGTGTGGAAATATATGGTTTTGCATATACTTTCTATTATTTCTATATACCAACCTTTTCACAGTGAAAGCTCGATGATTGTAAAAATATAACAATAGAGTTTATATAATAATAAACAGTATTTTGCTACATTCCAATGACCCACATTTTATTCATATTTTTTCTTATTGATAGGATTACTGCTAGTTGGTTGGAGTGGGGTTCGATTGGGACTTGAGTTATTCCCTTGCGTATCATTTGTATCGTTTTTATTTATTTTAGGTTCAAGATTGTCCATAGAAATGTGAGGTGTTTGTTTGTTTGAATTTTTATCTACTGCATCGCTATGTATTTTTTCAGAAAAATAACTTTTTGGTTTTCTGATGAGTCCATGGAGGAAAGATCCGGGATTAATATACAAATGAAGGTTGTTCTCCTGTGAACGAAACGGTGCCGTAATTGTACCAACGTTTCTTGTTTTGAAAAAAAAATGATTAGTAAGTTGAATACAATATTGGTCATTGGGAGTAGCAAAATATTGTTTGTCTATCTATCTATCTATCTATCTATCTATCTATCTATCTATCTATCTATCTATCTATCTATCTATAAACGTATATATGATATTTCATTATTTATTTATTATTGTAAGTCCCTTTAATAAAGGTAAGACACTTTGGGATTGGAACAAAATAATTACATTGTCCTGTCAGTAGCGCTATAGTTCCTTCCCTTTGGTTGAACACTTTAGGTGTAATTACCGGTACGAGTTTGTATTAGAACCGTATTTACACCTGACCTGCTAGCCGAAGGGGTTGCGACGTTGGGTTAAAAGACACAGAGTTGTAAATGCGAGCCTATTAATAGGTAGGCATGATGTTTTAATATATACTGATGAGACGTTAAAAGACGAAACAAGCTTGTCTATAGATGAATAAATAATATTTAATTATTTGATTATATATATATATATATATATATATATATATACATATATATATATATATATATATATATATATATATACATGTATATATATATATATATATATATATATATATATATATAGACAATAAACAAAACGAATATTTATTATTTGTAGCTCCTAGAAAACCCGTCTAGAAGAGCACTGTAAGTGTAGTATTAACACAGCATGACGTCGCTTAGCTATATTTGCATCGTTCCTTTCATTAAGTAGAAGGCTCTTATGACGTCAAGCCGCCGGGTAAAGTGTTAAAATAATCACCGTTTATTCGCTATTCAGCGTTGGCCGAGTGGTTCTAAACGTCGGGATTTGAGTTGCAAAATACTCGGAATCCGGGGTTTCGAATCGCATGACCAGTAGTGAATAGTCATGTCTCTATGCTGATGAGTCCCGATTATAAAGGACGAAACGTATACGTACATAGATAATAAACAATAACAAGTATTTAAATTTGTCGCTCCTCGAAAAAAGCAGAGCACTGTAATAAACAAAACGAATATTTATTATATATATATATATATATACATATACATATACATATATATATATATATATATATATATATATATATATATATATATATATATATATATATTTCTTCTTGATGAATAGATGCCCAAGGGCATATGTTTTATATTGCTGTATTACTCGTTCCTCTATTGTTTTTAGTTATGGGTAGGAATAAAAATACTTTCGCACTACGCTGTGCATCGTTTTCAAACAGCGTTACAATTTGAAGTAATGTCGCCATTATTACACGAGCCAATAAATAAGAGTTGGACATTTCTATAAGGTCTGATATTGTTCAGAGAAATGATCTTTTTATGGATAATAAAAAGTCTATATGTTCATCGTTCCTAGTCATTAGCCTCCTAGGGATTGGCGAATTCATTGCTTGTCGACTTTGGTGTCTTCACACACGTTATAGAGTGCTTAGAGGACTGCGTAAATATCTATTGGTAATTTGATTACCGGTCACGAATTCCAATGAAGCGCCTTTTTTTCTGGGAAGACACACCACACACTATTGATTTTAGATATCATGCCGCTTTGGGCATCTCTTGTTTTAAGCAATGCCACTTTAAAAAATATACAGGGTTGCCATAAGAATAGGCCAAACTAATTACTTAGCTGCACATGAAAATTTAAAAAATTAACGAAGAAAATCGTTATAAATTACTACCATTGGGTAACTCATTTAGTTCGGATTAAATTGTTTTTGAATCAGGTAGACCTAAGTTTGCAAAGCCAGTCAAATATAGGAAAATAATAAGACAATTTTCTTATGCTCTCTCTCTCTCTCTCTCTCTCTCTCTCTCTCTCTCTCTATATATATATATATATATATATGTGTGTGTGTGTGTGTGTGTGTGTGTGTGTGTGCGCGCGTGTGTGTGCGAATTATTCAAGTTCTAATATATTTACATAATGAACACAAACCAATATGTTTTCAAAAGTGCTAAATACAAAGTAGAGCTTTTATGAAATTAAACAAACATTGATGACAGTCGACACTAATCAATTCGTGTTTAGACGCATCTGCGTATTCTGAAGATTGTGTCTAAAAGTAAATATCGGGTTTGAAAACCGCTCTAGAAAACCCAAGGCAGATTTCAAAACCGATCTTTAATTTTAGACACAATCTTGAGAAGACGCGGATGCGTTGAAACACGACTTCATTAGTGTCAACTGTCACTGATGTTTATTTAATTTTATATAAATGTAAATATATATATATATATATATATATATATATATATATATATATATATATATATATATTGCACTCTTTCTGCTCACTATATATATATATATATATACAGGGTGATTCATAAGTCACTTCACTTAGCTATTTCAAATCATTACCATATGAAGCACAAACATACTATGAACTTTTGATAATTGTTATTTTACTCTCTAATTACTGTTATTTGTTATTTTAAATTTGTTCGTTTATATATTTGTTTCTATATATATTTATTTCATAATCAATCAAATATGCTACAAAGAGTCGTAAATTTTTTGCAAAAAAGAATGAAGCTATGCATGCAGAACGAAGGTAGAAATTTTGAAAATTTGCTGTAATTTTAAACTCCCATAAATGAATTTGTTGAATAAACTTTCTGTTTTGTATTACCGTATTTTTTAACTTTAGAATTTCAAAAATAAATAGCAGCTAAGTGACTTATGAATCACCCTGTATATATATATATATATATATATATCTATCTATATCTATATATATATAATTATTTTTATTTATACAAACATAGACATAATCCGCGACACTGGCATGTCGATGTTTTCGATCAACAGCTGTTAGAAACTAAGATTTCATCAGGCGGAGAGGAAATCTGATCCTTCCCTCAGATCAACCTAACTTTTGTTTGTGAGAAATTCTACGATTGGCTAATTGAAACATACATTCGTGGGAGGGAATAACAACGACTCTGATTGGTTAACTAGCGAGATTAAACAGCACGTGTTTCTATAAAAACACCCGGCAACACACACTCCATGCATTTTAGCCTGACCATTCCCCACGGGGATGAAACGCGGAGGCCTGTGTAGCTTCATTGCCTTAAATATATTTTCATAACTCACTACCTAGCTCTACTCACGTATTGAGTACTAATTACTGAAAATCGATCCATAAAACATTATATCGCCTTATCACATTTTATGCAAATACATGAAATAATAATTATATTATATTATTTTATTGATAAAATATTTCTCTTTTTTACAATACCTTTTGCTTAACACCACCCTTTTTTCACCCCTCTCCCACAGATTATTTTTTTCTCTATATTATTTTTTCTCTCTATCTAGTTCAAATTCCCTAATTCAGGCACTGATTCGGAGCATTCTGCTATATTGATGCGAGACCTGGTGCACATTCGCCGAATAGGTGTTGTTGACCGCTGGTGTTTGTAGAGGATCCTGCGAATCAGCCTGCTGATCGAGTTCCCAATGCTGTCATCCATTCGCGGTGCAACATTCAACTTATTGAACGGGTTCTGAAACGAAACCGTCTGCGATGGTTCGGGCACGTTTGCAGACGTCTTGACGCAACTATGCTCAGGAATGCTCCCAATCCCCATCCCATTCTACATTGGCGCCGCCGCTATGGTGGGCAGCTGAAGACTTGGTTAGACACAGACAATGGCGATCTCACTTTCTCAAGTCTACGGTGTACGTCGATGGAAGAAGGAATAGCTCTATGGAAACACCTCGAAGAGCATTAATGATCAGGTTCTTTCTGACTCTCTCTCTTCCGACCTGGAGCAAATGGTGCAATGAGGGAAAGGGTGGCTGGTTATTTTTAATGGGTCAAAGACCAAGCTCTTCTCTTTTCACCACCAACGCTCCGACCTCTACTTTGTCCCAGTTGAAAAGAAGGGCTTTCGCCTTGAGGAAGCACGCTGCTTTGATAAGCTCCTGGAACTGACCCGGTCTTCAAACTTGAAATGGAAGACTTACATCAAATCTGTTGCTCAGACTGCTGGAAAAATGATTGGATCATTCTACCACTCCAGAAAGTATCTCACGCCCGACGCCATCCTCTACCTGTACAAGAGTCAAATACGCCCTAAGATGGAGTACTGCTGCCACAAATGGGGAAGTGCTGCTCACAACATCCTTTCCTGCCTTGACAGAGTCCAAAACCGACTTCGAAATCTAGTGGAGGATATCCTCTTCTCTTCCCTACAGTCACTCTCTTACTGAAGAGATGTTGCTCGTCTTTCTTTTCTCTACAGTTATTTCCATGGAAGGTGCTCGACTAAGCTCAACTCTATACCCCCCTTTTAAAACATTCACAACTACAACCCACCTAGCTACTACCACTGTCAATGATTCCCCTTTCTCCCTCTGTGTGTCCAAGACGGAATGAAACTTCCATGGGCAGAGTTTCTTTCCTAGAACTGCCCGTCTGTGGAACACGTTGCCGCGCGTCTGCTTCCTTGCCGACTACAATACGGGCATTTTGAATGTAAACAAGTTATTGTTGAACTGTCTTCGTAATTAATCAATTTCTGCCCTGATACAACCATCGTGCCTGTGATCGCGATGTTGTCTCACCATCCACCAGTTAAAACTCTTTAACCCTTATCCTCGAGTGGCCTTTGGGCCTTGATAAGCGGTGACCTTTATTGTAAAAGAATAAAATATCTAGTACTGACCAAATTGCACGTCGCTTTACTTCGGTGATCTTACGAGAAACAGTGTGCCAAGGTGCGTACGGCGTATACCCAGTATGAACTGATTGTTAAATTACGTTCAGCAGTGTTCATTGTAAACACAATTTCGATTTCGTAGGAAGTTTTAAGCCGTGAAATCAATAGAGATTGTTTTTAACAAGCAGTCAAAACTTGAAGACAATGGAAAGGACACGAGAATGAATGCCGTAAAGAAAAAACGAAATAATGTGTAACGCTGAGGGATAAGTGACAAATGCGATTATTCATTTCCGAGCGAAAACAATGTTTACGACGAGGGACGGGCAATGACCCTCGATTTCAGAAAAGAAGCAGCGCACAATCTATCACTTTCTAAAAATATGACTCTCTGATATATATAAGTTATATATATATATATATATATATATATATATATATATATATATATATATATATATATATATATATATTTTTTTTTTGATTTTATTCCATTAGTTGCGACAAAACAGGTTTTGTTTCATTGGTGCGGATAGCTACCAATTCATCGGGCCGGCGAAAGGAATTCAATTTTTTTTGAATTCCTTTCGCCGGCCCGATGAATTGGTAGCTATCCGCACCAATGAAACAAAACCTGTTTTGTCGCAACTAATGGAATAAAATCAAAAAATATATATTTTGCTCTGAATTTTCATTGAGCACTCTCATAAACCCGGTTTCAACTTCCTTCGGATTCATACCCCCTGGATATTTGTAACAAGTTAATATTATATATATATATATATATATCACTTGGAAGATAGTTTATTCAGTGAAGACCGGGATTAGGCCAATAAAAATAAGCTCGATAATACTTAATTACAGGGTACAAAGCATTTATATGTGATTTTTTGAAGGCTTACCAAAGCATTCCGTTCAGGAGAGAAAAAGTATTTTGTGGTGATCATTGGTCTCCTGAACGGAATGCTTTGGTAAGCCTTCAAAAAATCACACACACACACACACACACACACACACACACACACACACACACACACACACACACACACACACACACACACACACACACACACACACACACATATATATATATATATATATATATATATGTAGAATTATATATATATATAAGAATTATATATATATGTATAAGAATTATATATATATGTATATATATATATATATATATAAGAATATATATATATATATATATATGTAGAATTATATATATATATAAGAATTATATATATATGTATATATATATATATATATATATATATATAAGAATTATATATATATATATATATATATATATATATATATATATAAGAATTATATATATATATATATTCTTGGTTCCGTTGGAGAGGAAGGAGTCTAATAGAGTGCTCGATTATTTAATAAAAAGAACGTAATATTAATTAATTTTTTTATAATATTACAGAAGTCCAGATCAATATGCTACCTTAGGTTTCAAGTTGGGATGGGGTCTTACCCCGGAGGAAAACAAATCTGTGTTTACTTAAGTTTTACTTATAAACAACTCTCCCGCTTTCGTCAGCCATCTTTTGACCTGCCAATGTATATATAAAGTAAGAGTTATTGTGGTGATGCTTTGTAAGTGAGTCGCTAAGATCATAATCTTCCAAATTAAATCTAGGTAGATAGATATAAAAAGCCGGAGAAAAAATAAAATAAAAATGTAGCCATGCTCATTCTATTTATATATCCCTTTCTTTCTTTTCCTTTTTTTCCACTCGAACGATAGGGTATTTCGTATTTTTACCCTATTTACTTGTAGTTAAAAGTTCAAAATATTTTATGACAATCGAATCTTTTTTACTTTTCCATCAAAAAGGTTCATACTCGATCAATAAAAACATTAAAACATTAAAATATACGTAAACATTAATAACCAAATAATACCCATCGGTTCATATTTATCTATTTTTCTCCCTTTTCTACTTCTTTTTTCTTTTTTCTTTCTCCTTTTTATTTTTTATCCTTTTATCATAGGGTACCCTATCTCATCATAGGGTACCCTACCTCATCATAGGGTACCCTATCTCATCATATCGTTTCAATTTTCTATTAATCTCGTATACAATTGTTTTTCATTTTTATGTTCTAATCATACGTTTGTTCCCTTTTCTATTTTTATCCTTTTATCATAGGTACCCTATCTCATCATAGGGTACCCTATCTAACCATAGGGTACCCTACCTCATCATAGGGTACCCTATCTCATCATATCGTTTCAATTGTCTATTATCTTGTATAAAATTATTTTTTTTTATATTCTAATCATACGTTTGTTCCCTTTTTTATGTTTTCTCTTTTATCATAGGTACCTTATCTCATCATAAGGTACCCTACCTCATCATTGGGTACTCTATCTCCTCATTTCGTTTCAATTGTCTATTAATCTCGTATAAAATTGTTTTTCTTTTTCATGTTCTAATCATACGTTTGTTCTCCTTTTTTATTTTTAAAATTCATATATAATTACTAATATAATTACATTTGTTTTATTTATTAAATATATAATTTATTATTATTTGAATTATTATAATTATCATAATTATATTATTATTTTTATTGACTGTTATTAATTACAATCACAAATTATGAAAACATTTAGCGTGATTATTTAAAATTTAGGTTCAACATATTATTTATTTCTCCCCACCCCACGCTGTGTTAATAAAATTAACTTACTTTAAAATAAAATTAATTTACTTTAAAACTCTATACTTATTATTATATCGATGAACATTATTATTTGAAAAAATATTATTACTATTACTATTATTACCTTAATAATTACAATACTCTCTATTATAATATCTATTTAATTATTTAAATACTCATTATAGATATTACTATTATTATTAAATTTTATCGCAATTACTATTCTTATTATAATTATATTTTTCAATCAAAATCTAAAATGCTAAGAGTACTATCTATATGTTTTCTACTTATTAATATTTTAATTACGAGTCATCATTATCATCATTTATTATCATCACAATTATTTATTTGCGTATTTTACGCAACTATATAAAATACAGGTTTATCTAATTTCTTTTCAATTTAAAGTTGGTTTATTTAAAATTATGAAATTTATTCTTAGTCAAAAATTACTTATTTATGTATAATCTTTTATTTCTTTGTACTTTTATTATTATATTTATTATATTTATATTTATCTATGTGTAAGCAGTCATCTATAATCTCAGTTCTTCTGTTTATAATGTTTCCATTATTTGTTAGAATGTCTACTCATTCAGTTAGACACAAGGTTAATCTCCTACGTTTATTTAGTGAATATTTATTAGCTTAGTTAATCTTGACCATCCATTGTGTAATTAATGTCTTTCTCACTGAGTTCTTTAATAAATGCAGTTATTGAAGTTTATGATTTTTCAATACTTATCTATTTTTTTTAAAGAGATGCAATATGGTTGTTTATATCTATGATTAAATGGGCAATCTATCGATCCTATATAAACATATGTTTTCTGTCTTTCAATAACGTTACATTTATATATTATACCCGATGTCAAATATTCACCATTTTCTTTACAGTTACATTTTTATTGCTTTTTGATTTTAAGAGTTATTTATAACATTATTTAATTTATTAAATTTTGATTTTTTCGATTACATCATATTTCTTTTAAATATTTCTATATTCGAATATTCCATTAAAGTTATCATTTATCTGTCAAACGTTCAGTTAGTAAAGAAGTTAAGAAAATTAATTTTTCTGTCCCTAATTGACCAGTTAACTATGTTATAGTATAACTGTCTTGTGATCTTTTGGTCTTGCTTGATTCTAGCATAAGAATTCATCTAGTCTGGTGGAGTATTCAGCTAAGTGTTGTTACTTGAGGTAACATCAATTAGAGAAAGTGCACTGTTCCACGTATGAGCCAATGTACAGTCGTATCGAGTGGTTCTTATTTGGGCTTCGTGTACTATGTTATTTTGAACATTTCGTTACTTGTAGGGTGTAGTATCCCCATGTCAGGTTGTCCAGACAAACCTTTGTAATAGAGACTGAAGACACTCAAGGATGGTGTCTAGTAGGCCATTCAAACGCTATTGGTCATGTCTGTCTTTGCGCGTGACAATCAAAGGTGTTTAAGGCGCAGAACCGTAAACTAACGGAGTGAAAGTAGAAAACCTTGCTTCTTCGCCATGCTTTTGTGTGTTCTGGTCCAAAACCTTCCTTGACCTCGTATGCAATCGCTGAGCCTTCCCGTTCTCGGTGTCGACGGTAAACACCTGCAAGCCTGCATGTCTAACGAATAGCTACGATCAACGAGGAAAACTTTATGCAGACCAGACTTTCTTCTAGCAAGATCATTGTCCAATCCACCTAAAAACAAAAAAACAAACAATACACATTAACTCCCCCACTTACTAACTTAAGAATTCCAACAACTTTAAACAGACCCTGTCATCAATTTCCTTGTTCAACTCACCGTTGATCAACGCCAGAAGACCAACAGCAAATTTATCGTCACTTCTTACATCACCGAATATCAAACAAGAATTCATCAACCACAAAAGGTAAACAACCACGCAACAAACCCCGTTGCCACGTCTATAAACATGTAGTTGCATATTCCCCCATAACTCTATCCAACTCACAAATTTGAATCTCACAATCCACAGCCCCAACGTCATTTTTTCTCTCTTTCTTCTTCTTCTTCTTCTTCTTCTTCTTCTTCTTCTTCTTCTTCTTCTTCTTCTTCTTCTTCTTCTTCTTCTTCTTCTTCTTCTTCTTCTTCTTCTTCTTCTTCTTCTTCTTCTTCAATTGACGTTCTAAAAACATTGGCTGATTTTTCTCTCTTTCTTCTTCTTCTTCTTCTTCTTCTTCTTCTTCTTCTTCTTCTTCTTCTTCTTCTTCTTCTTCTTCTTCTTCTTCTTCAATTGACGTTCTAAACACATTGGCTGATTTTTCTCTCTTTCTTCTTCTTCTTCTTCTTCTTCTTCTTCTTCTTCTTCTTCTTCTTCTTCTTCTTATTATTATTATTATTATTATTATTATTATTATTCGTCTTCTTTCTCTTTTTTAACATTTCTCGCTTTCCTTCTCCCTTTCTGTTGTTTTCTGCATGTGACTATTTCTTCCAATCGCATTCTTTGTATAAATTTGAAAACTTTTCCGTTTTTAATTAAAGTTCACCAACCGATTGATAATGGTCGTATTTTAAACGACTGAAATATTTCGGTAGAACTATACAACATGAGTTTTTGAGTTTATTTTTGTTAGTTGTTGAATTGCTTATCCTTTATTCCATTTGATTTTTACACACACACACACGCACACACACACACACACACACACACACACACACACACACATATATATATATATATATATATATATATATATATATATATATATATATGAAAACCAGGGCTCAAATAAAATTCGTGTATTTGTAAAATTATTATGTTTTTGTTATAATCTATACGGCCATTTCTTCCGAAGAAAACAAAAAAAAACATTTTGGTAATTTAAAAAAAATAAAACATTGATCATTCTGAGCTCCTCAGTAGAAATACATATAAAACCGGACAGCCCCCCCCCGAAAAACTGAATAAAAAATAATTAAGCAAATAAAATTTATTTTTTCTTCCAGTTTCTACAATTATTCAACATAAACCTGTTCCCACTTATTCTTAATTACATTTCACATTTTACCAAGAATCTTTTGTTTTTCTTATAATTCAGATAATTTAAATAGGATTTCATTGTTGACTTTTACAAGCGAAACCATCAATTCTAATTAATTTCCATAAAGCCACGTTCTCGTCAATTGAAAACCATGAAAATGTGCGTTATTTTGTGGAAGATGCCACCTGCTCGATTTATCGAAGAGAATGATGTTTCAATAATTGGTATCAGTTCTTCATGAAGTGCATTGTTGTGTCCAATTATGCCTGCCTCATAGATTTGTAAGAAATCCAGGACGACAATAAAACTCTCCACACAATTATTCCAACCGTACCATATCTAACCGGCATTCTGACAACAACCTGATCTTCTAAGACAACTTTCCAGTTCCTCTAGAGAAATACCCGTCCCAGGACTAGTAAAATTAACTCCCGGAACAAATCTTTTTTGCACCACTTTTATGTCCTCTTACGAAGATTAAAATCAAGATATGATGTCTAGAATCCTTATTCCAATTTTGATCAAAATCCATTACATGATTTTGATTCTAGAAAATGTCTAAAATATAAGGCTTAAGTTTAAGGGGTCTTAAGAAGAAATTGAAATTCAGAGAATCTTGCTTAATTAGTGTGTAATGACTATGGATAAAATTTAATGCAAATCTGAAATATTGGAATTTTGAAATGAGAGGTTGTGCCTGGATCTTTAAAATCTAAAATCCCTTTAAAATACTCGAAAGCAACTGAAATTTGGGGAATATTTATCAATTGATATCTAATACCTTTTGTTAAAATTTCACAAAAATCGAAGGTATCTGAATTTCTTGAATGGCTTCCACCCCTTTTTATCCTCTTTACATGAAACTAAATTAAACGAAATATACCCCAGATTTGGACCCCTTACCTCTAGCAGCTGTGTTCCAAATGTAATAATGATCAGTTAATTAGTTTAGAAATAGATGAACATATACACATTACACCTATTTACCGAAAATCAAGATATAATGATACTAAATCTTATATCAAGAATCCTTATTCTAACTTTAATCAAAATCCATTACATGATTTAGATTCTAGAAAATGTTTCAAATTTAACGCTTAACCTTAAGGAGAATTTGAAATTCAAGGAATCTTGTTTCATTCGTGTGTAATGTGTATGGATGAAATTCAATGAAAATCTGATATAATGGAATTTTCAAATCGCTGATCGTGCCCATATGATGCCCCGTTAAAACCTTTAAAATTAGCCAAAAGAAACTGGAATTTGGGGAATATTTATTCATTGATGTCTAATACCTCTTGTTAAAATTTCACAAAAAGTGGAAGTATCTGAATTTTTACGAAGTGTCAACCTCCCTTTTACCACTTTTTCATAAAACTAAATTAAACTATATATAGCCCACATTTGGACCCCTTACGCCTAGCAGCTGTGTTCCAAAATTCAAAACATGAAATAAAATTTTAGACAACATGGAATGGTTAGTATATGGAATTAGTGGACTAGCGTGTTTTTGTTTTTTTTATTTAAAAATATATTCCCCCCCCCAAACAAGGCAGGACACAACTGTAGACGTAAGGGGCTACTGAGAATTAGGGACTAGGTTTAGGGTGTCATCCTAAGTTGGGAGCTGTGAAGCGAGATGTCTGTTTACATTAGTTTTAAACCTCTGCATGCCAGTAACGTCGGGAACACAGGGAGCAGGGAAGGAGTTCCAGAGACTGGCAGCACGAGGAAAGAAGCTGCTGGAGTAGAAGGCTCTCCGGCATCTGGGGACATTTACAGTGAATGGATGGTTCCTAGCTGATTTTCAGGTTGTTCTAGTGTATTTGTGTCGAGGGGGCACTAGAGCAGCTAGTTCATCGGAGCACAATCCATTGAAGTATTTGCAAAACAAGCACAAGGATTCAACATTGCGGCGATGGGACAGGGGCTTGAGCTGGGTGGATAGTGAGGGACCTATTAAGTTGGCGACTCTATTTTGGACTTAGTGGATGATGCACCAGCTCAGATGTGACAACAATACTCCATACATGGGCGGATGGTGGCTTTGTAGAGATACAGGATAATATCAGGTGTGAAGCGTTTACTAGACGGTATAGGGCGCCCACCTTCTTTGCTGCAGCCTTGGCAATGTCTGCAATGTATTTGTTCCAATTCATGTTACTTGTGAAGGTTAGGACTAGTAGTTAGAATGTTGAGCTCTCAGATAGGGTGTTATTTGCCATGGCAATCGTAGGTTGAAGAGGTTTCTTGTACTTATTGAAAGAAAGTAGCTTTGTCTTTGCGGCATTAAAAGTTACCAACCATTTATGACTACAATTTACCAAAGCCTGGATGTCACTTTCTAAGGATTCAGTCATTGTCTCGGATATGTACGTGTCCGTTTTGCCCACATGACGAGAGTACAGCGTGGTGTCGTCAGCAAATATACCAATCTCAGACTTGATATCATCATGGAGGTCGTTTATGAATATCAGGAACGACAAAAGTCCAAAGATGGATGCCTGGGGTACACCTGCATTCATGTCATGTTGCTTAGATTAACGGTCATCGAGGATAACCTGGATCTTTCTTTTGGTTAGGAATTGTTTAATTATATTACATATTCGTCCAGTAATATCATATGAGTGAATTTTTAGGAGGAGCCTCTTATGCAATACCTTGTCAAAGGCCTTGGATATATCAAGTGCTACTGTCCTAGCTTCACCTGCCTTGTCCAGTGTATGATATATGCGTTCAGAAATGACCGTTAAGATGTCCGCAGTAGATCGTGCTTGTCTAAATCAATACTGGCGGTCAGAAAGAAGTTTAGCATTAATTAGATGTCGAACTATCACTAGATTGATTAAGGATTCAAAGATTTTAGCCAAAATCGGGAGTAGGCTGATTGGGCGATAGTTCTGAGGATTTGTTCTATCTCCAGAATTCTTGAAGACTGGTACCACAGAGGCAATTTTCCAGCTATCCGAGAAGCAAGATTTAGCAAGGTATTTGTTGTAGAGTTTGGAGAGGACAGGGGCCAGCTCTGCAGAGAATTTCTTTATTACTATTACCGGTATAAGATCAGGCTCACCCGGCTTACAGGGGTTTAATAAAAAATCAAGTAGAGGTTGCGTTACCATCCGTTGGCAGAACGACTCGCTTCTTTTCCTTCAGATATGGAAAGAGTGAACCTCCGTTCCCGACCGAGTAGACGTCTCTAAAACAGCAACAAAGTCATTAAGAAAATGCGTCAATCGTTTCGATCATCATCATCATCATCATCATCATCATCATCATCATCATCATCATCATCATCATCATCATCATCATCATCATCATCATCATCATCATCATCATCATCATCATCATCATCATCATCATCATCATCATCATCATCATCATCATCATCACCACCACCACAATCATCATCATCATCATCATCATCATCATCATCATCATCATCATCATCATCATCATCATCATCATCATCATCATCATCATCATCATCATCATCATCATCATCATCATCATCATCATCACCACAATCATCATCATCATCATCATCATCATCATCATCATCATCATCATCATCATCATCATCATCATCATCATCATCATCATCATCATCATCATCATCATCATCATCATCATCGTTGTTGTCGTCATCACCAGCACAATAATGATGATATCATGATGATCATGATGATCATCAGAAGCATAATCGTCGTCATCGTCGTCATCGTCGTCGTCGTCGTCGTCGTCATCATCATCATCATCATCATCATCATCATCATCATCATCATCATCATCATCATCATCATCATCATCATCATCATCATCATCATCATCATCATCATCAGCATCAGCATCATCATCATCAAATCTTGTTATTTGTCAAAACACATAATCACAGTATCATCATATTCGGTTTAACGTCCGTTTTTCATGCTGGCATGCTGTGTATTGATAAAGCATTGCTTTATCATCATCATCATCATCATCATCATCATCATCATCATCATCATCATCATCATCATCATCATCACAACCGCTACCAGCGGCAGCATTTGTATGTCTAACCATTATTTTCAGACATTTATTATGAAAGTTGCAGTGCACTACAATAAAGCCCGGATATTGATCCACCTGATAATATTTTGCTCTCAGACCATTTGATATGAATATTACAAAATTCTGCTTTAGAATGCAATCTGTTCTGGCCATCCGTTTTTTTGATAGAATCGGCTTTTTAGCATATTTTATATAGATAACTTCATTTTTGAGGCTAGGGGTCGACTTCTCGTGATAATTTCCTAAGATATAATTTTCTCATAACAATTTCTGAACGATTTAGACAATTTTGTCAGTTTTTTTCTACCGGTCACTGAGAGCAGCTCATTTGGATTCATTGCTTTTCTTTCTTCGTGGCAGCTTTTGAACGACCAAAACCCAATTTTCTTATGTAAGAATTGGATATTTCGAAACCTATGCCAAGTCTCTTTGCATTGAACAAAAATGTCTGTACGTTTTCATTATTTCACATATCAAAATTATGTTGAAGTTGAATTCTATTCAGTCCGATTCTTATTGTTCGTTTTTCTTTTAAAATTTAATTAAGTTCAGGATATTTCATCTTAAGTCATATTTTAAAAAATTTAAACCACATGTATTTTATTGCAATTCGACTTTGAAAATAACAAACTCTATTAAAAATCTCATATTTTACTTATTAAATTGGTATTTTATGAACATAACAACAAATCACACAGTTACATTTCTTTTTGCCCGTCAATGTACATTTATCTAGAAATCAAGAATGGATCCTCAGCTGCCTCAATCAAATATGCGTGTTAAGCGACGAAAATGTGATTTTCAACACAAGGGAGACATATCGACGAAAATGTGATTTTCAACACAAGGGAGACATATCGATGAAAATGTGATTTTCAACACAAGGGAGACATATCGACGAAAATGTGATTTTCAACACAAGGGAGACATATCGACGAAAATGTGATTTTCAACACAAGGGAGACATATCGACGAAAATGTGATTTTCAACACAAGGGAGACATATCGACGAAAATGTGATTTTCAACACAAGGGAGACATATCGACGAAAATGTGATTTTCAACACAAGGGAGACATATCGACGAAAATGTGATTTTCAACAAAAGGGAGACATATCGATGAAAATGTGATTTTCAACACAAGGGAGACATATCGACAAAAATGTGATTTTCAACACAAGGGAGACATATCGACGAAAATGTGATTTTCAACACAAGGGAGACTTATCGACGAAAATGTGATTTTCAACAAAAGGGAGACATATCGATGAAAATGTGATTTTCAACACAAGGGAGACATATCGACAAAAATGTGATTTTCAACACAAGGGAGACATATCGACGAAAATGCTATTTAAAAATTTAGCGAGACAGACCAACAAAAATTCTATTAAAAACATAAGCCAGAGATACCAAAAAAATGCTATTTCAAACTTAAGCTAGACAAACCAACGAAAATGCTATTTCAAAATTTAACGAGATACCAACAAGAATTCTATTTGAAATATAAGCTATACAGAACATCGAAAATTCTATTTGAAATATAAGCTATACAGAGCAAGATAAAATATTTTGTTTAAATATAAGTTATACAGAACATCGAAAATTCTATTTGAAATATAAGCTATACAGGCAAAGATAAATTCTTTTTGAAATATAAGCTATACAGAACATCGAAAATTCTATTTTAAATATAAGCTATACAGGCAAAGATAAATTCTTTTTGAAATATAAGCTATACAGAACATCGAAAATTCTATTTGAAATATAAGCTATACAGACAAAGATAAATTCTTTTTGAAATATAAGCAATTCTATTTGAAATTAAGCAAAGTAAACTAACGAAAATTCCATTTTAAACTTAAGCAAAAAAGTCAACGAAAATGCCATATCAAACCTATCGAGACAAACCAACAAAAACTATTTTAAAACTTAAGCGAAACAGACAAACGGAAATTCTATTTCAAACTTAAGTTAGACAGACCGACAAAAATGCTATTGCAAACCTAAGCAATACCGACGAAACTGCTAATTGAAGTTCAGCGAGACAGATCAAATAAAAATGCCATTTCAGCTATTCGAGACAGATCGGCTGAGAGAACTTGTTTAAGCTATTCTTGGACGCAGCTACACACCAACGCACTCCCCTACTTACGCCATTACGTGCTAATCTTACAACAAGTAATGTATCCTTTTCTGTTGCCTCCATTTATTTATTTTGTTCAAATGGAAATCGAAACTGAACGGGAAACTCTTTAGTTTGACAGAAGAAATGTTTAATCTCGTTGACCCCGCCCACAATATACAATCAATTACTGAGATTTATTTCTTTTAATTCGGATCGATATTTTGATGAATCGATTCCTTTACCGTGTACGAGTGGCATTCGATAGCAATCGAAAGAGATCTTGAAAAAAAAAATGTTGCCAAGGAACGGACTGAAATTTATCAAATCTTGTTTAAAAAAAAAAATTAAACTGAATCCTACAAAAAGACTTCAATCGTAAGAGAAATATCTTGTTTGGTTAATGACTTTACTTAAAAGAATGTGGCTTTATTTGCGCTGTCTGTGTTCACGTAGTACACCCCCCCCCACACATATATATATATATATATATATATATATATATATAAAATAATTTGATATTATTATAAACTCCTTCCGAGTAAAATTGAAAGTTGAGCACCGTCAGAACGATTAAAAGTAAACAATCACCTAAACTGCTTCAGTGCAATATTCCGACTCTGTCGTTGAGTGCTATCGAATGTTTTGATGTCTATGCTCGCCGCTTTCAGTGTAACCATAAATTAATTTTTCCGTTATTACATGACAATCCCTTGTGGCCTAATGGGGCTAGGTGAACGCATACAGATTCAAGGTCTATCTGTGAACCGAGTTCGCGCCCTATGATTGTCTGAAATTGTTATTTCCTTGCGCTGATGAACTCATAAGCTCGAAACAACGTCGTACTGTAGGTAAAATATCACAAATAATTATATATATATATATATATATATATATATATATATATATATATATATGAATATATATATAATTAAAAAAATTAAAAGATATAATGCATGCTTTTAAATTTGGACCTATCATGAAAGAATTTATGCTCGATATACGAGATAGAGCAATTATATAGAAAAATAAAGATAGAGAAATACAATCTATTACGTCTTCAGGTGTTCAAAACAAGGTATATTCAAATAAATTGTATTTATTTTTCCTTCCTTATGCCATGGTTTTTCAAAAATGAATTCTTATCATCAGAGGAATACAAATAAATAAGCTGGCAGAAGAAATACGAAAAGTCATAATTTGAAAAGGTGTAAATGCAAGTATAATAGATAGATTTTAGGGAAAAATGCAGAAAATGTCCAAAAAGAAAAAACAAAAAATATTAAAAATGCAGAAAATGTCCCCAAAAAACAAAAAATATTAAAAATGCAGAAAATGTCCCCAAAACACAAAAAATATTAAAAATGCAGAAATTGTCCACCAAAAACAAAAAATATTAAAAATGCAGAAAATGTCCCCCAAAAACAAAAAATATTAAAAATGCAGAAAATGTCCTCAAAAAACAAAAAATATTAAAAATGCAGAAAATGTCCCCCAAAAACAAAAAATATTAAAAATGCAGAAAATGTCCTCAAAAAACAAAAAATATTAAAAATGCAAAAAATGTCCCCCAAAAACAAAAAATATTAAAAATGCAGAAAATGTCCTCAAAAACAAAAAATATTAAAAATGCAGAAAATGTCCTCAAAAAACAAAAAATATTAAAAATGCAGAAAATGTCCCCCAAAAACGAAAAATATTAAAAATGCAGAAAATGTCCTCAAAAAACAAAAAATATTAAAAATGCAGAAAATGCTCCCCAAAAA
The DNA here is from genome assembly GCA_963556195.1 of Sepiola atlantica. Classification (NCBI taxonomy): domain Eukaryota; kingdom Metazoa; phylum Mollusca; class Cephalopoda; order Sepiida; family Sepiolidae; genus Sepiola; species Sepiola atlantica. Next base: position 105,329,892 of record OY744532.1, on the reverse strand, counting down.
CAAAAAATATTAAAAATGCAGAAAATGTCCCCCAAAAACAAAAAATATTAAAAATGCAGAAAATGTCCCCCAAAAACAAAAAATATTAAAAATGCAGAAAATGTCCAAAATAAACAAAAAATATTAAAAATGCAGGAAAAAGTTTACTGTTGGATGATTCACGAAGAATGCAGCAGTTGGTTCAATAAGTAACAGATCCAAGAAGAATGAATCCATCAATGTAGAAATATTCGGTTTTAAGAAATTTGTTTAGGATTCAAGCTTTGTATTAAAGGCCATTTTAGAATTCTTTCATGGGTCCCCCATGACA
>OY744532.1:105304582-105327082 GCA_963556195.1 Sepiola atlantica | reverse complement strand
CTGGATATATTAAAGTAGGTTAGCCAATACAGTGAATGTGGTATTTTGGTAATTGAAACTAGTTTAAAGAATAGACCAAACAAACAACTTCTGAATCCCCATCTCAGTCCACTTCTTTTCGGTCTTGCGCCACATCTTTTTTTTTATTAAAAAATAATTTTGTAAAAATTTTGTAAAAATTAAAGATAAGTAAAATCTATCTATCTACCACTTCATCTATCTATCTATCTATCTATCTATCTATCTATCTATCCATTAGCCATTTATAGTCATATTTTTCCGTTCTAAATAATCATAAATAGAATACAATAAGAGAGGTGTCCGTTCTATCTCCTTTTTTCATTCTTTACCTTATTATTGTATTAACTAGCGGGATCCGTGTAAATTACACGAAATGTTGTTTTCAATACTAATTATCTTGTTCCGAATCTATACATCTTTGAATAAAATATGGTAACATTTGGACTTGTATATTTATTTTAAAAAAATGAACGATACATGAAACAATTTACAAAACTTCTTTATATACAATATTTCTAGTCAAGGTAATATTTCGACGACTAAACCTTACTTTGTAAATGCTTTAGATTAAATTAAATTTGGCTCCAATTGATGAGTAGCATGCAAAGATTCGGAAGGTCGTTGCTTTTGATGTAAGCGTGACACACAAAATAACACACACGCTATCGTATTAATATATCTTCCCGGTCGTTCCCTCCCTCCCCCCTTCGATGTAGAAAAAAATCTTAGAGGTTGTTTGGGATCGAACTATAAACCAGTCGGACCGACGTCAAAATCCTACGTCGATAATCGTTGCGCCACAGGGAAATACTTGAAAACCTAACGAAAATTAGGTGACTTGAATGATTTTCCAAATCTAGGTGCGGCACGCATGCGCAGAGCTTTAGATGTAAGCGTGACACCCTATCGTATTAATATGTAGATACTCATCGTGATAATCACATTATTGATATCGATATTATCTGATATCGTTTAATATGATACATTTTCTAATCCGCCTTATGTGTGAATACACGCATATCGTGAAATGTGTGCCTTCTAGCTAATGTTTATTCGTTGTCTAGTGACAGATGATTGTCGTCCCATCACGTTTCTCTATCGTCATCTTTTTCTCTTCGATGATTTGGAAAGTGGCTATTTAGACACACTGAAGATCTCTATAGCCTAACATAAAAGTATGCGAAAAATTGTGACTGCGTGCTTCCAATATGTTATATCTGCACACTTCGCCACTCCACAATCGCCATAAAAATAATACGTTTGGCGGTACAGATGTACACCATTGAATCATAGTGACACAGTCTTTCCTGCTCATCGGATTACCACGATTAATGATTAAAAGGACTTAATTCGTTAAGGCGCCAACAAAATTGTAAATGTTTATTTTTTTTTATTTTTGGAGTCTGCCATGTTCTTCTTTTTGGAGTCTGCATCTTCCTTTAAAGCATAGAAACAAAAATACATACAATGCTTGTTTTTGTTTTCAGAGCGTATAACAAATTTCAAACATTGCAAGAACATTTCATATTAGCTAGAATACTATGAATAGAATAGACATAGATATTTCTTGGTCAAAATATTTATCGTATCTAATACATTGATCATAATATTTGTGGTGTTTAATAACTTGGTCAGTATATCTGTGGTATTCAATCTCTTGGTCATTACATCGATGGCATCTAATACCTTGCTCATAATATTTGTGGTTTTCAATACCGTACTTATATAATTTGTGGTGTACGATAACTTGATCATAATATTTGTGGTATTCAATCTCTTGGTCATAACATTTACGGCGTCCAATACCTTGCTCATAATATTTGTGGTGTTTAATAACTTGGTCATAATATTTCTGATGTCTAATAACTTGTTCATAATATTTGTGATGTTCAATACCTTGGTCATAATATTTGTGGTATTCAATACCTTGGTATTAAAATTTATTGCGTCCAATACCTTGCTCATAATATTTGTGGTGTCTAATAACTTGTTCATAATATTTGTGATGTTCAATACCTTGGTCATAATATTTGTGGTATTTAATACCTTGGTTATAAAATTTATTGCGTCCAATATCTTGCTCATAATATTTGTAGTGTCTAATAACTTGTTCATAATATTTGTGGTATTCAATACCTTGGTCATAATATTTGTGGTGTCTAATACCGTTGCTATAATATTTGTGGTTTTTAATACCGTACTTATATAATTTGTGGTGTACGATAACTTGATCATAATATTTGTGGTGTTCAATACTTTGGTCATAATATTTGTGATGTTTAATAACTAGGTCATAATATTTATTGTCTAATACTTTAGTCATAATAATTGCGGTGTTCAATTCCTTTGTCATAATTTTTGTGATGTTCAGTACCTTTGTCATAATATTTGTGATGTTCAAAACTTTGGTCATAATATTTGTGGTTTTCGATATCGTACTTATATAATTTGTGATATCCAATAACTTGGTCATAATATTTGTGATGTCTGATACTTTGGTCGTAATACTTGTAGTGTCCAGATCCTTAACATTTGTGGTTCGAAATAGTCGATAAATGAATAAAAATTTAAGATGCTCAAAATATGTTAGGAAAAAAAGATGGAGAGAAGCCAGGAATGTCTGAAAATAAAAAAATAAAGATAAAACGTAAGATTTAAAACGAAAGATAAAGATAAGAAACGGAATTATTATTGAAACAGCGAAACCATTTTCGTATAAGATCTATATCCATTTTTCCCACGCAACAATAACCCGTCCAAAATGGTCGTATGATTGAAACAAATATCCACCTCTCAGCGCCTAAAGCCTTGAAACATCAGGTTCGATAACGACACACAAAAGGAGTACAAAAAGATTGCAATAAAGTAGCTGAAGAGCCTCATTAACTTAGACAGAATTCCATTTTAAGCCCGATTTTCCATATGTAACAACGAAACATTTCGTTTTCATCTATGGCCAAGAAACCCAAAATAGCGATGTCGTACTGACGAATATAACACTTTTATCTTCTGTTTTATGTTTTAGCTTTTATTCGAAGTCTGCAGCTTATAGCCGGAGGTCGATCCGTTATCTTTTCGCTTTTGTGCAAAATCGATGTTTTTACGTCCATATTGCCATGTCGACGATATACGCCAGCAACAGAAGTAAGCATATAAAATCAGTTTTGTGTGTCGAGTCTTCATTCGTGGTCAAATCTGCGGAAGAAAAGATTTCTCAAAATACTATAATAATTCGTCGGCTGTAGAAAGTAAGTGCTGCTATTCAGTTTCATGTAACGTAGCATCCCCATCGGAGTTAATGACTCTGCGACACATCATCATAAGAAGCAACGTCACGCATACCCATTTGAGACTATTGTATGTGTAAACTATAAAAAATAGGGCCCACTACATTTATTTAAATGAATAAATGCGAACGTTTTTTTCTATCTATCCTAGTTAAGCGATGTTGATCATGCTCAATACTAGATGGGTGACCATTTGGGAATACCATGCGCTATATGTGGGCACCTAGCTATGTGCAAATAGTGTCGTCAACCCACAGTGTCTTGCGTGACGACTATCGCAAACCCCCTGAATGACAGTTACCAATAAGTTAGACAAAAACCAGGGAGATGTTCCTCCTCCAGAAGTGATCAAACACCCCTGTTGGTGATAGTGATCCTAACTATATAACATAAAACAGATTATGGTAATTTAATTATATGATACAACATAACAGTTGAAAATAATATATATATATATATATATATATATATATATATATATATATATATATAATATAAATATAGTTGAAAATAATATATATATATATATATATATGTATATATATATATATATATATATATATATATAAAGTGGTGTACTAAAAGCGAACTTTTAGGAAAAGTAAAACCTATTGTGAAGAGTATACAGCTCAATATCCAGGATAGAGCAGGTAGAATGAAGAAGAATGGAAAGGAATTAGAGAAGCAAAAGCCAAATCATAATTCAATTCAATTGCTCAGAGCAAGGAATATTCCTCAAAAAAATTTAACTTGAATAAATTGCCTTTTTTGCGGAATATACCTTGCTCTGAGCAATTAAATTGAATTATGATTTGGCTTTTGCTTCTCTAATTCCTTTCCATTCTTCTTCATATATATATATATATATATATATATATATATATATATATATATATAAGAACAAGGGTTTAGGTAAAATAAAATACCTTTTAAAGCAAGTTTAAAGATGCGATATATTTTTTTATTAAAGAAAAAAAAGAAAGAGAAATCGATACCGATTTTTTTTCCTTTTTTTTTAGAAACTTCATTTTAAGTTTATATTACAGATTAATTTCGCCAAGATAGAATTGGCCTCTTCAGTGTAGTTGTAGGTCCGATCTTACTGGACAGCCGGTTTAGTTGTTGAAACCGGTTAATGAGGTGTGTTTTTTCTCACTAACGGTACGAGATCACGCTTTTCTTTCCTTTGCTCTTTCCTTTTCCTTTCCTTTTATCCCTTTCTTTTTTTCTTTTTACTTATTAGTTTATGTCTTTTTTCTTTTGTTCTTTCTTTGGTTCCCGTATTTTCTTCTTTTTGTTTGTTTATGTCTTGTTTCGTCGTTTTCGCCCTTTCTTTCTTTTATCTCGTTTCTTTTTTGTTTCGCTCTTACTTGCTTCTTTGTTTTTTTTTCTGTATTTTTTCTTTCTTTTTGATATTTTTTCATTATTTTCTTTTTACTTGTTTGTTTCCTTCGTTCTCGCTCTATCTTGTCTTTCTTTCTTTCTTTCTTTTTTTATTCTTTCTTAATTTCATTCTTTTTTCTTTTTTCCGTTGTTTCTTTATTTTTTGCTCCATTCTTGTTTTCTTAGTTGTTTTCTTTCTTTTTACTTTTTTTCTTGGATTTTGTTTGTCACTTTCCTTTCTGTTCATTTCCTTTTCGACTCTTTTCAATCTTTCTTCATTATATTTCTCTTTTTTTCATGAACTCATTGTACTTATTCTCTCTTTCTTTCTGTCTTTTTCCTTCAATTCTCCCTTTCTGCCTCTCTTTCTTTCTTCAATTCTCTCTTTCTGTCTTTCTTTCTTCAATTCTCTCTTTCTTTCTGTCTTTTTACTTCAATTCTCCCTTTCTGTCTCTCTTTTTTTCTTCAATTCTCTCTTTCTGTCTTTCTTTCTTCAATTCTCTATTTCTTTTTCTCTTTCTTTCTTCAATTCTCTTTTTATTTCTGTCTTTATTTCTTCAATTCTCTCTTGCTTTCTTCAATTCTCTCTTGCTTTCTTCAATTCTCTCTTTCTTTCTGTCTTTGTTTCTTCAACTCTCTCGTTCTGTCTATCTTTCTTCAATTCTCTCTTTCTTTCTTCAATTCTCCTTTTCTTTCTGTCTTTCTTTCTTCAATTCTCTTTTTCTTTCTTCAATTCTATCTTTCTTTCTTCAATTCTCTATTTTTTTCTGTCTTTTTTCCTTTAATTCTCTATTTTTTTCTTCAATTCTCTATTTCTTTCTCTATTTCTTTCTTCAATTCTCTTTTTCTTTATTCAATCTCCTTTTCTTTCTGTCTTTTTTTCTTCAATTCTCTATTTCTTTCTGTCTTTCCTTCTTCAATTCTCTCTTTCTTTATTCAATTCTCTATTATTTCTGTTATTCTTTCTTTAATTCTTTCTTTCTTCAATTCTCTATTTCTTTCTGTCTTGTTTTCTTCAATTCTCTATTTCTTTCTGTCTTTCCTTCTTCAATTCTCTCTTTCTTTATTCAATTCTCTATTATTTCTGTTATTCTTTCTTTAATTCTTTCTTTCTTCAATTCTCTTTTTCATTCTCTCTTATTTTCTTCAATTCTCTCTTGCTTTCTGTCTTTCTTTCTTCAATTCTCTCTTTCTTTCTGTCTTTCTTTCTTCAATTCTCTCTTTCTTTCTGTCTTTCTTTCTTCAATTCTCTCTTGCTTTCTGTCTTTCTTTCTTCAATTCTCTCTTTCTTTCTGTCTTTCTTTCTTCAATTCTCTCTTTCTTTCTGTCTTTCTTTCTTCAATTCTCTCTTTCTTTCTGTCTTCGACTACACTACATCTGCCTATTCTTACATTCTCACATCTCTCCTCTTTTATTCAATTCTTTTGTTTTCACTCCCATTTGTTGAAATTCTCTCTCCGCCATATTGTCTCCTCAAACATTTTCTCATCAGACAACAAACCGAAGCAATTGGGCGCCATTTTGTTTATTCTGTTTAATTTACTAAATCGCGCGAAAATTCTACGTTTATTATCTTAGAACAAAAACACCTGCATTGTTTGTGTTAATTATTCCGATGAAAGGACACCATCATTAGCTGTTTGATGCCATCAAGCTATTGCCGTTAACGCCCACTAAATTTGTATCTTTTAGAATCATTTTAAAGTATCATTGTGACATTATACCTATGTGCATGTACGAAAAATATACAATTGCATGCGTGTATACATAAGCATATATCATATACGAGATGCAGTTATGCTATTTTAGAATGTGAATGGTGTTTTAGAATTTGAATGGTGTTGTTAACACACAAAATGAAATTTTAGTTTGTATAAAAATGAAGTTTTAGTTTGTATAAAAACACCTGCTCCTACACAGCGTTGCCCGAGATGCAGTTATGCTATTTTAGAATTTGAATGGTATTTTAGAATTTGAATGGTGTTGTTAACACACAAAATGAAGTTTTAGTTTGTATATTAGCAACATTAATTTACATGTAGATACGTAGTTGTATGGAATAGAAAATAGTTGTTGATACCAGAAGTATTGTTAAGACAGTTGCCGTTTAAATGACTTCAAGCAGAATATTGTTCCAAGCTTAAACCAACAGGATTTTATCTCTCTGAAATCTTTCTTCTCTAATTGAATGTGATGTAACAGTCAATTCTAAATGGTGAAAATCCATTGCATTCACATCTGGACTTTTTGAGGGGCATTAGTTTGATTCACTGAAGTCAGAGGTATTGTCTTTGAGCCAGGCAAGATTTCTGAGCAATGTGACACAAGGTCGTTTTACAAAGGGTATAACTAGCTCCCTCGGCATTCGTTTGTAGGAGCGTTTAAGCGCCTCAAGTCATTGGCAATTGACCACTACTTCCTCCTAAAGATAGAGGTAATACGTGGAAAAGTGCACCTCCTAGGATTGAGCCGAACCATACCTCATCCTGACAAGAAGAGAGACTGGGGCAATGTCGGCCAGACAATTAAATGCCAGGATGATGTTAAGGGAAACTAAGGCTAAATCGAACATCCAAAGCAGGAATATAGATCAAGGTGTAAAAGACCCATAAAGTTTCCTTTGGTCTTTGCTACATCTTGTTCTAATGTTGATTACTTGATTTCTGTTGTGGAACATATATGTCGATGAAAAGATAGCTGTTTGATGCCATCTTGCCATTTACATTCTATTGCCGTTAACCAATACTAACCCTTACCCTAACCATCACTACATTTGTATCTTTTAGAATTCGTTTGAAGAATCATTGTGACATTATATGTGCATGTTGGAAAATATATCACTGCATGCATTCCGACGTATGAGTGCCCAAAAGCAAAAGCTGTTCGTCTTTTAAAATTATTTTTATTAGTGCTTATGGCCATTGTGGGATTTTAGTCCAGAGATGGATCTGAAGAGGACCACAAATGGAGCAACAAACAAATTGTGATTGGTTCGAGCGCACCTTTGTCCTTAATCTTGCTCTCCACAACCCCACAATGCAATCCACCTCACCCTCACTCCATCCAAAATGGCGGCTCCCCACTCGCTCCTGTCTTGTGCCAAGCTCTCAAAACTTTCAACAGGGATTTTAATAGCTGAAAGATTGGACTTCAACATGTCCCTGTATCGAAGCCAAAGCCTACCAGTACTCCTTCTCCCATCCTTCAGTTCACCATACATAAGGATGCATATATACATAATCATATATTATGTACTAGCTGTTCCTACCCAGCGTTTCCCGGGATGCAGTAATGACATGTTAGTCTTTAAATTGTTTTGTTTACAGAACTAGAAATAAAGTTTTAGTTTGTATATTACCAAACATAATTTACACGTAGATATGTAATTTTAGGAAATAGAAAACAAAATCATTAGTAAAACAAAATAAACTCAGACGTTAGATAACATGTATATGCTTTCTGTTAGTAGCTGCAAAACGACAGATATACAATAGACTAGCAGGATTACCCGATGTTGCACCGGCCATAAAAAAATAGAAGGTAAATAGTATATGTAACATTTTTATATTAAAACTTCTATATATCTCCCTCTTTCTCTAGCCGTCTCTCTATAATTCTCTCTTTCCCGCTCCCCATTATTTTCCTCCCTCTACATAACCCACTTTTTTCTCCTCCACCCAGCCCATTCCTCTCTCTTATTTTAATGTGTTGAAGAAAAAATAATAATGTAATTCATTTACTGGAGATATCCCTTTTAAATGTAATACTGTAATCTTACATTTATTGTTCCTAAAAAAACGCCGAGTAGAACAAAACACAATGATATTCTTGATGTCGGATAATTCCGTTCCCCCCACCCGCTTTCACAATAATATGAAGAGAAATGATGTTGATAATGAAAATGGTCCAAAGTCACCAGTTCGATGAATTCAAACTGAATAGTGTTCCAAGCTTTCAACAACAAAGTATTTTATAAGTTTATTTCTGTGACATCTCTCTTCTGTAATTTAAGTTGCTGCAAGTATAAACTCCAATTAATAAAAATTCCGCTAAACCTCTGAGGAAAAAATTCCAAATTTTAGATGAGTGTTTTCTTTTAGATTTTAATGATCTGAAACTTTTTTTTCTAAAATTTCAGCAGAAACCTGATATTTTTAGTTGCATTCCATATGGAACCGAAATACTTCGCCGTTCAAGTAGTTGATGCGAGTAATTCTTTGTTTAAAACAATGGATGAGAGAAATTCGTTTGTAACTCGATGATCATGTAAACACAACACAAGACAACTTATGGGTATAACTTATTTGTACTCAGGGTGTGTGTGTGATAGCCTCGTCGTTAAGGAACATACACATTGCCCGTTTATCGTTTTCCGTTTATGTCAGCCTCAGTCAAAACCTTTTTCCAACAACGAGTTGTGTACTCTTGGACTTTCTCAGCGATTTCCCCGAACCAAACTCCTCTCGACAGCCAGTTCCCAAAATATTCTGGAGAGTTTAATGGATTCACAGGCTTCCCTATTTCTATTTCTTTATCTCATTTCTTCATCGTTACTCGGTGGTCCCGGCTGCGTCAATTCATAATACCATACGTTAATTTACGGCCTTCCGAGTGTTTTATCTATATGTGAATTGTTACAAAGGTTTTACATCTTTTGTTATATAAACGGACAAAAATGGAGTTTCCCTGCTTAGCTTTCATGGTAAGAGATAATTGCACATTTGTATTACTGAATCATCCGAGTAAATTATTTATTAAAAATTGATTATTTATTGAAATTTTATTATCATAGATATCCCCGACACACACATACACACACACGTATATATATATATATATATATATATATATATATATATATATATATATATATATATATATATATATATATATAAACTGACAGATCAATGTTATGTTATACTGTGATTAATTGCACACTTCGAAGCAAATTAAAGCTAACACGTGTTTCTAAAAGAACATACTTGAAACAAATGCATGTAGTACACAAAAAAACTCCCGTCGTGAGAGCATTTTTGTCAGATGAAAACCATAAAATGATATTTCATGCATATTTATTTTAATGTTCACGAAAGCAACAAAAAAACAATGGCGAAGTGGGAATTGACACACTTCAAACAAGATTTGAATCATTCAAATTTGAATGTTAAATAGACATCGTTTGCCTATCGAAAACGACTCATTGGGTAGAAACTTTAAAGTCAAGTTCGAAAAACAGAAAGGAAATATAACAAATGAACCTATACATGTTGCATTCAGAAACCGATATTTTCTTCCATTCGGTATATTTTCAGATCGCTGAACTATATAAAATAACTGTTGTTTATATTATCCTATATATATATATATATATATATATATAGAGAGAGAGAGAGAGAGAGAGGGGAGAAAGAGAGAGAGAGAAAGAGAGAAAGAGAGACACACAGTTATAGAAGGCTATGGCAATGAGGAAATGTACCGGTTGTAAGAAGGAAAACTGAATTCTGTGAATGTCAAAGATTTTTTTTGAAAGAAATGGCCGAATTAAGAACAATCGGAGAAATACTCCATGGATTGCCATCTGACACCAGAAGGATAGCTCCACGGTTTGAGAACCTCACGAAGAAGATTTACAAACGAGAAAGTTCAGTGACGTTCAACAACGCTTGCTTGGATAATGACTTGCTGCCTAAGTACACACACACACACACACACACACACACACACACACACACACACACACACACACATATATATATATATAGTCGCACACTTGATAGGTCCCTCACTATCCACCAAGCTTTAGCCCCTGTCACATCGCCGCAATGTTGTTTCCTTGTGCCTGTTTTACAAGTACTTCAATGGATTGTGCTCTGATGAACTTGCTGCTCTGGTACCCCCACGACGTAAATTCACTAGACCAACGCAGCAATCTGCCAAATCCCATCCATTCACTGTAGAGGTCCCGAGATGCCGAAGAGCTTTCTACTCCAAAAGCTTCTTTCCTCGTGCTGCTAGACTCTGGAACTCCTTCCCTGCTATCTGTTTTCCTGACATTACTGACATGCAGAAATTTAAAACTAATATAAACAGATATATCGCTGCGCAGTTCCCAATTTAGGTTGACCCCCCACAAACTTTCACCCTTTTTCTCAGTAGCCCATTACGTCTACAGTGGCGGCCTGCCTTGTATATATATATATATATATATATATATATATATATATATATATATATATATATAGAGAGAGAGAGAGAGAGAGAGAGAGTAAGCTATGAAAATATATTCATAGCAATTAAGCTACACAGAGGCTCTGGCGTTTCATCCTCGGGGGAATATTCAGGCTAAAATGCATGGAGTTATTTTTGCCGGGTGTTTTCATATACACGGCTAGCTAGTTAACCAATAAGATTCTTTGTTGTTCTCTCAGCTAATCGTTGGGCTTCCCACGAACAAAGGTCTTGTTAGTGCTACTTCTTATATCCTGTTCTATTGTTCTGTTTTCTAAAGATTGGCCTATATCTTGTTTCATTTGTTGAAGTAAATACTGAAAATTGATGCATAAAAAATTATATCTCCTTATAAAATGTTATGTGGATACGTGAAATACTAATATATATATATATATATATATATATATATATATATATATATATATATATATATATATATATATATATGCATATAATACACTGCTTCTTATATATATATATATATATATATATATAGAGAGAGAGAGAGAGAGAGAGAGAGGAAGAGAGAAAGAGAGAGGGAGAAAGATAGAGAGAGAGAGAGAAGGAGACGGCTTATACAAATACTAAATCTGCAGCATTTGATTTTAGTTGGTATTCTGACTAGGAAGATGGAATTCTTTTGTATTTTTTTTTCTGCAGATTAACTCTATAATAAAGACTACTGTATATATATATATATATATATATATATATATATATATATATATATATATATATATATATATTTTTTTATATATATATATATATTTATATATATATATATTTATATATATATATATATTTATATATATATATGTATATATATGTATATGTACAGTATGACATCGCTAGCTATAAATGCATCGTTCGTTTCATTAAGTCGAACGCTCTTATGACGTCAAGCCGCCGGATTAAGTGTTAAAATTATCACTGTTTATTCGCTATTTAGCGGTGGCCCAGTGGTTCTAGATGTCGGGATTTGAGTTGCAAAACACTCGGACTCCAGGGTTTCGAATCGCGTGACTAGTAGTGAATAGTCATATCTCTATGCTGATGAGTTCCGATTATAAAGGACGAAACGTATACGTACATATGCAATAGACAAAACAAATATTATATATATATATATATATATATATATATATATATATATATATATATATATATATAAGTTATGTTCAATACTTATAACTTTATTTATATCACAAGGAAGAAAATAAAACCCAATTTTGTAAACATAAAAAATAGAGTATTACAACTCTCAACGATATAAGTAAATAATGCAGGTGGAATATAACTTAATGGTTAAAACTTAATTACTGGCATGATTACAAAATATTAATTATCTAATACATTTTATATTCTATTAAGGCATATATATTGTTTATACAGATATGTAAATAATCCGCGACACTGACATGTCGATGTTATTGATCAACAGGTGTTAGAAACTGAGATCTCATCAGACGGAAAGAAAATTTGATCATTACCTCAGATCTTATTTGATATAAAAGCTCTATTTGATATTAAGCACTTTTTATCAGACAAGTTAGAATTCTTAAAAATTTCATCCCGTGGATGTTTACTCTACCTGGATATATATATATATATATATATATATATATATATATATATATATATATATATGCGAAGAGAGATTGATGGTTTCTCGGAAAAGATGCTGTTCGGAAAGTAAAGAAAATGTCTGGCAAGTTTGTTTACTATAAAATATATCATTATCATAAAGTCTGGGACGAAAATAAACAAACCTAAAATGACACAATTTTTCGACTGATTTTTTTTCTTCCAAACGATACGTTTTGAAAAAAAAAATCAGTCGAAAAATTGCTTTGTTTTTCCCCAACAGGTCAAACGAAGAACCGTTTTAAAAAATAAAACAGAATATGTTATACATGTTTTAGAAACAATCTTTAAAAAATGTAATCTTTCAAATATTTCAATTCTTATCTATTAGCTCTTACTTACACTTACAAAAATCACGGAGACATGTTATATCTGAGAGATATGAGTTATCTCCCTTTGAGTCAATTGGACCCCAGTTATTTCCCTTTGAATAACTAACTTAAGTATGAACTATTATCATCAATACTAATGATAGCTTCAACCCAATGGTCGTTTATTGTTAATTTAATCGAGTGACCACACACAATGCTCACTTTTATACCAGCCGCTTCTTATGGTGTACCGAATAACCTCCTTTAGTCATACACACTATATTGTATATGTATACACACATCGCTCTCCAAAAACTTGTTCCATGCAACATATCCCTCACGGAGCTAAATCAGGTAACATATGCTGCATGACTCTGCATAGTCAGGAAAGGACTCTCCCAATTCCAATAGCAATGTGAGTCCAGAGCACAAATTACAGCGACACTTTGGAAACTGAAGCTCCACAAACCACTAAACCTTTGCAGAAAGGAATTGTCTCAGATCAAACAATTCCTTGCTGTTCCTTACAGTGCAAGGGCGGCTGAAGAACACCATCTACAGGTTCAGTTTTAAATATAAGAAAAAAATAGAGGAAATTAAAAACATTGCGAAGGAACTTGGAGGCAAGATTCCAGCACTTGTCAAAAGAATCCAAACAAAGGATAACAAGCAGAGGGCGAAGGTTCAAAAACAAAATAGTGTGAAAAGAACGAAAGACTATTTTACCGAAATTTAATAAGATAGAACCTCACGGTGAACACGCCACCGAAAAAGCAAGAGCTCTGTTTTAGAATGAGGAACCATGCAACCAAGAGGCCAAGTGGATCTTAGATGTAGCTCGAAGTAATGAAAGCAAGCCAGAAATACCAGAGCAAGGGATAACGTCCGGAATGATAAAACGAAAGTTGGATCAATTTTAGAATCACAAAAAAACTGGAATAGACAATATACCCAATTTCTGGCTGAAAATCTAACAGCACTTCATAGTCATTGTAGCAGTTGCTTCACCAGACTGTTCAGGGGTGAAGGGGTCACACCATTATGGCTAATAAAAGATAATACAACCCTCATATACAAAACGAGTGATGCACAACACCCTACTAAATACAGGCGGATCTGCTGTCTCACTACAACCTACAAACCTTTCACTGGCCTGGTTGCATCTAGGAACACCTATCGTCTGGAACGTACATGGAAAAAGAAAAAGCAGGGTGCAGGAGGAAGTGTTTAGGCACGAAGGACCATCAATAAGACCATCCGTGAGGACTGTAAGAAGAGACAGAGAAACCTAAGCATAGCTTGGATCGATTAACGAAAAGACATATGATAGTGTGCCTCACACATGGCTTCTGCGGTGGGTGAATTATATAAAATCTATCCGGTCATCAAGAAAACCATGGCTGTACATATAAAATGTGGCAAAATACCATGGAACTAAGCTACACTAATGGAGCAATAAAAATCCCTGACGTCAAGATCCTAAGAGGAATCTTCCAAGGAGATGGATTATCTCGTCTACTCTTTTGCCTGGCGATAGATGCACTAAGTAAATTACTGAACTAAAGCCGGAATGCCAACAACCTGAGCCAGGGCCGCCAACAAGACCCAAAATAAAAGAGTCAACCATGTGTGCCAGTTCAGAGGCTGACTTAAGACGATTCTTGCAGGTTTTCCATACCTTCTCCAACGATATTGGAATGAAGTTTGGCCTAGACAAATGTGCCAAGTGCTCTCTTAGAGTTGGGAAGAAGATCACAACGAAAGACATACATCTTGATGAAGATACTGACATCAAAGACTTTGACGAACATGTACGATATAAATACCGTGACATAGTAGAAAGCGATTCAATTCAACATGTCCAGATGAGAGAATAAATTGGCATAGAATATGTACGCCGTGTTAGAAAAACATTGTAAAATACAACTCACAAACAAAAACAAATTAACTGCCATTAACCAACTAGCCATGCCAGTTATAACATACAGATTTGCCATTATTGATTAACCACAAAAGGACATTAACAGACAAGACACTAAAACGAGGCAAATGTTGACACTGTACCGAAACGAATGTCTACGAAGGCTATATCTGCCATCAACACCGAGCCACTATTGTGAGCACCGGCCAATATGATGAGCTCCCAGAACCCAAACCATATAATGTTACGCCAGCACCAAGAAACCAGAGCAAGTAGAACAATCTCTATCATAAAACTGACCAAATATTTTGTACTGTATTATAAATGAGGCAGAAACGGAAAACAAGCATGCCACGGAAATCGCACGGAAGAGTCGCCAGAAATAAACCAAGACCTTCCATTGCAGAAAACTGGAAGAAAAGTCTAACAAACAACGTTCTAAATGGATTAACTATCCCAGGAATATATATATATATATATATATATATATATATATATATATATATATATATATATATATATATATATATATACGGAATGTATGTATGTAGACTGGCTGAAAAGAGGATAGCTCCACTATGATCAGGAGAGAATGATAATGGCTGTCCAAGACCAAGGCTTAATGATTAATGCCTTTAAAAAGATGAGTGGTCTCAGATATGGAGAGTGCGAGACACCTGATATCTTCTTTTTCGATCACCACCACAAATGACTTGCGGTATCGCAACAGCCGCCTACCATTAATTACTCGCTGGCAACGACCATTGGTCTCTCCTGAGATTTGGGTGGCAATAAGCTTCCCTAACGTCCTAGCACTTCCTGCACTCTTTCAGTAGAGGTCTGGTTAGTACTGTCCCTAATCGGTCTTCCCATCCTCCTTGCCCTTCACGACTATTTTGTATGGTGTCAGCCGATGCCAGTGCCATTTTATTAATTAATTAATCAATTTTTTTCGGGGGGGGGCAGCTTGTTTCTTACTGTTTCTGTTCCTTGGGTCATGCGGTGGTGTTTTTCCTGTGGTTTTGTTTTCTTCCTATGGTAACTTCCATGCGACTTGTTACCATTCGTAGCTTATGCGGGTTGGTTTCTGCATTCGAGGAGTTTCCTTAAGATTACAGCTGTTTCAATCATTTCTGTCCTTTTTATGGTCTCAGTGATCTTATTGATTTCAATTTCTCCCAGTCTTTTCTCCAGGTATTTTGGGGCTGTTCCTAGTGCTCATACGATTATTGGTATTATATTGACTTTGTTCATGCTCCATATTCTTTTCAGTTCTCTGGCAAGTTCTGCGTATTTGCTTCGTGGTTCTGTCTTCTTGATCTTTACCCTGTTGTCTGCTGGAACGTCGAAATCTACAATTTGGCAATATTTTTTCTTCTTATCAATTATTATCCCATCCGATCTCCTTGTCTGTATGTTTGTACATCTATATGCCAGATAATTTTGTGTTTTTCGTTTTCCAGTACATTAACTGGTTTATGTTTGTACCATTTGCCTGCGTATTCGAAATTCAATCGTTTGCACAGTTCCGAGTGTACTGCTTTCCCCACACAGTCATGTCTGTTCTCGTATTCTTTTTGGCGTTTGTTTGCTGCATTCACTTATTATATAGTTTATTGTTTCGTCTCTTTGCCTACACAGTCTGTATTTACTGTTTTCCTGGGTTTTATCTATTTTAGCTTTAATGTAGTTTGCCTTAATCGCATAATTATGTGCAGCCGTCAGTAAAGATTCCGTTTCTCTGTTCAAGTGTCATTTTCTTAGTTTTCATCTCTTGTCAGTCTTATGAAGCGTCCACGTAGTTGTTTTTCTTCCCACTTTTTTTCCTTATCTTTTTGTTTCTGGCTTTGGTGCTATCTATCTATCTATCTATCTATCTATCTATCTATCTATCTATCTATCTATCTATCTATCTATCTATCTATCTATCTGTCTATCTATCTCAGACTACTTATATCTATCTATCTATCTATCTATCTATCTATCTATCTATCTATCTATCTATCTATCTATCTCAAACTACTTATATCTATCTATCTATCTATCTATCTATCTATCTATCTATCTATCTATCTATCTATCTATCTATCTCAGACTACATATATCTATCTATCTATCTATCTACCTCAGACTACATATATCTATCTATCTATCTATCTATCTACCTCAGACTACATATATCTATCTATCTATCTATCTATCTATCTATCTATCTATCTCAGACTACTTATATTTATCTATCTATCTCAGACTACTTATATTTATCTGCCTATATATATATATATATATATATATATATTGCTTTACTCTGTACCATGGTGGCCTTCGATGTATATAGTACTCTTCACAACTCAACCACCGTCAGTCATACCGATATTCTCCTAGAGATGAAAACGCAACAACGAATCACGCTTATCTTTCCATCACACGAACATTGCATGAATACACGCAAGAAAAACAATTATAACGTCACAATAAATAAGCCCCCCCCCTCTTCCCACCCATCGAAATACAAATTAGCTGATATTCTGTTCAAAATATATTCAGTTAAATATTACACAACAAAATGCATCATAAATTTTCTTATTGAAAATAATTTCAGGTACCTACCTGAAATTATTGTACGGTGTCCTCAGTCAGGTAGTAGACGGCGCATTTCAACGTGAAAAGGCCTTTAAAACTATATATATATATATATATATATATATATATATAAACTATACGTTTCAATGTTTGCTGGGTGTACCCGGGTTTCATTGATCTAATCATGCCGAACCTGGAGTAAAAACCGACTGGTAGTAACAGATCAACACTTTAGCACTGAACAGTAGGCAAAGACTCAGAGAAAAAAGGGGAAAAGGCACAAAAAATCGATTCAGATATTCATGTTTATATATATAAATATATATATATATATATATATATATATATATATATATATATATGATAAAAAATAGAAATAATATTCCAACGTAATGGGAAATGAGAAAAGGAAAACCAAAATTATTATTTATGTATTCATCAACGTTCGTAT
This sequence comes from Sepiola atlantica, assembly GCA_963556195.1. Classification (NCBI taxonomy): domain Eukaryota; kingdom Metazoa; phylum Mollusca; class Cephalopoda; order Sepiida; family Sepiolidae; genus Sepiola; species Sepiola atlantica. The sequence continues at coordinate 105,309,250 of OY744532.1, read as the reverse complement.
TTATTTCAAGACTTCATCAGGATGATTGATTTGATGAAATAACACACAAGTACAAATATTTTAAAAGTGTAGTATATATATATATATATATATATATATATATATATATATATATATATATACTACACCATTCGTGACATATTGGGTTATTGTGTATTATTTATATTAGTAAATATCTATTTATTCTCCTTCCCCTCTTTTCCTTTTTTCTCTCTCCCTCTCGTTTGTTTTTCTCTATCCCTTGTCTTCCAAATTTTTATTATGAGTTAAAATGCGCTTTATCCAAAGAGCCAAAGCTAAAAGTGGCAAAAAACGAGATCTGTAATTTTTGCAGAATATATTTAGTGATAGGTATAATAAATTTAAATTTATGTATAGAGGGAAGACATACAAATACTTACATACAATATATATATATATATATATATATATATATATATATATATATATATATATATATATATATATATACATATATATATAAAATGAAGTAATAAAATAAGGTGTCAATCAAATTTTATTAGAATTCAAAGTTCAAGCAAAGTATCCTTAAGTCCTTAGCTCATGAGTTTTCAAAGATAATTCTTCTCTTCAGAGGACCATTACCGCAGTTATACTACTACAGGTAATAAAATTACGCTTTGAAAATATATAAAATTATATACACAATACATAAAAATACATAACATCAAACATATCAACCCCAAAACATACTTTTTGTTGAATCCATACAGTCCATCCAGGTCATACAAATTGAGAAGCATAATTAGGAAAGACATTACTCCAAGTTATAAACAGCAGTCCATATACGTGAAATTGAAGGGGCTGGCAAAGTTATCCAGTCGCGAAATGTGTCCATATTCAATGTTAATGATAAATAAATCAAATAATACAAAAAGTCCATAATATATATATATATATATATATATATATATATATTTTTTTTGATGATTTTATTCCATTAATTGTGCGACAAAATATATTCTGTTTTATTAACACTCGAGTGTTAATGAAACAGAATATATTTTGTCGTCCGAGCCTTTGGGTCTGGATTCACGCCCGTCTATTGGGGCTTGTCCGTCCTGTGCAGTTTTAGGAGGTGCATCTCCCAGGTTTTGCCTTCCCTCTTTGGGGAGGAGTAAGTTTATTGCTTACTGTCTGAGGCGGCCCTACCGGGGAATGCCGACGAAGCTGCCCAGGCAATTTTTAAATGGCCAGAGTGCTCACCTCTCGAGAACTGGCTTTCTCATCCCACTTTCCTGACCTTGTGTCAATCTTACCTTGTTGGGGGTAGATAAATAAAATCTAGTTCAGCCAAGGTTTTTTACCCCACCAAATAAACCGGTATCGTCCGGGCCTTTGGGTCTGGATTTACGCCCGTCTATTGGGGCTTGTCCGTCCTGTGCAATTCTAGGAGGTGCACCCTCCCAGGCTTTGCCTTCCCTCTTTGGGGAGGAGTAAGTTTATTGCTAACTGTCTGAGGCGCCCCTACAGGGGAATGCCGACGGGGCTGCCCAGTCAATTTTTTAATGGCCAGAGTGCTCACCTCTATAGCGCAGGCTTATCTAATCCCACTTTCCTGACCTTGTGTCACATCTTACCTTGTTGGAGGTAGATAAATAAAACTATTTCAGCCAGGGGTTTTTACCCCACCTAAAATATATGTATTGGAGTTGATGGGAGAATGGATAAGGACACATTGATGTATAAGGAAATTGTGGATGAAAATAGACAGAGAATTATGAAAAAAACTAAGGGACCAGAACACCATTTAACTTTTACAAAAGAAACACCATGTGAAAGTAAATATCTGACACATAGAGTTCTTCCTAATAGTGGTGCAACAGGTGCTGTTCATGCAGATCAAGTGGTGGATGTTTTGCATGAATTCCACAGTGAGAACAGTATCAAGGCTATACTTGTTGACAACACTAATACCAACACAAGTTGCGAAGGTAAAATGGTTGCAATTTTAGAAAAAAAACTTTTTAAAAATCTTCACACAATTGGTTGCTCTTTGCATCATAATGAACTACCTTTCAGAGCCCTTTTTAAAAACATAGATGGTTGCGCAAAGGGCCCTACAACATTCAGTAGCCCTCTGGGGAAATTATGCTCAAATGATTGCCATGATTTACCCCAAATATCATTTTCCATTATTAGCAATCCTCTAGAGTCAATTTTTAAAATTGATGAAATACATGATCTTAGTTCTGACTAAAGACTCCTTTATGAATACACAGTAGGTATTTCTAGAGGTAAGGTTGACTCTAGATATGCCTCCTGGAAAATTGGTCCTTTAAACCAAGCAAGATGGTTAACTTTGGTCATCAGGCTTATGTGTTTATGGACTCGTGGTGCATACCCACAAAGACACACAACAAAACTACACTATGTAGTAAATTTTATTGTAAATGTGTATGCCACTTCTTGGTTTGAAATTAAAAGAAATAGTAAATTCCACAATCAGTAAGTGCACATTTTTAATATGATCCAGAGGATTAAGGAGTAGCCTCAGGAAATCTAAGATATCACATTTAGAAATATACAAGGTAATACATTTTGTTTACTGCCTGAAAACTTTCTATATTCCATGGTTAAATCTGAGGAGATTGAAGTAAGAGAAGAAGCTTTAAAAAGAATTTTGGCCATTAGGTAAGTAATATTTATTCATATATCTCTGACTCAATTATTTATTCCAATTTATAGAATGATTTTTAAAGATTTTATCTAATTTCACCATAATTATTAAAGCAGTACAGATTGGAATTTTTAAATAATTCAATTAATTAATTTGTTCTTTCAGGAGTGAGGAGTCAACCAGAAAAAGATTAAAAAGAATACTACCTATTAATTTTAATGCCACACATTGGACACAATTAATAGATTTAAAATTATGCGGCATTTTTGAACCACCAATGACGGAAGATTTTACTGAATCTGAATTCGAGAATCGTTGATGAATGGAACCAAGCTTGACTTGCCAGATTTGCCCTCACATTCTCAGGGTGTAGAACGGGCAGTTAAGTTAATAACAGAAGCTTCACAAACTGTATATGGTTTTGAAGCAAGGCATCAACACATTACAGCCAAAGTTTTGAGTCAGAAATTGAGACCAGCATTTTTGTCTAAGGGGTCTTATATGGAGCAATTTGACTCTCTATATTAAGCTCCATTAAAATAGTGTTAGGTTTTTCCTTATTTCTTTGCTTGTTATATTTTCACTAATAACAGAAAAAAAATCATTTTTTTAGGTATTCAAATATTACTGTTTAATTCATAACGTTAAAAGGTAGTTTACAAAAGCAGATACTGAAAATGAGGGGGGGGGCAAATTTTCAATTTGAAGATTTCTTTAATTCATATCATTTTTATAAAATAAAAGGACATTCCCTGATTTTAAATGCTAAAATTATTTGGTTTTCACACCAATATTCAAGCAAATCTTGCAAAAACGAGGAATTTTCAGTATATTCTTGTCTACGATCTTTGATACCAAACGCTCAAAAAGTAAAAAAAAAGTGTAAAATCGACCTACCCTAATATATATATATATATATATATATATATATATATATATATATATATATATATATATATATATATATGCATATGTATATATAAAAAATATATATATAAACATATATGCATATTTGCATATATATGTACTCTAAATATATATACAATCTATAAATAGTATTAGCAAAAAGAAAAGGGAAGATAAGAGCAAAACAGAAAAGGACCTAATTGAAAAGCAGGGAATCAGCCGGTGTCTAAGTTTATATTGTTTTCATTAATAATAGCTTTAGATATAAAAACTAAATATTTAATATACCTTTCCTTAGAAAACCCAAACAAATCAAGATTATTACATGTTTGTTGACAGATGTCGCGTGCGTGTGCGAAGGTCGACCGGAAGAAACCGTTGAAGAGCCAAATGCGTTCCTCTCGTCTTGACATTTTTGGGGGGTCTTTAAAACCTAATTGATCCCACATTTTAAATTCTATTTCTTTTGCACCCATTGTTTTCATCAGCATATTCTGGCCCTGACAGAGTTAGATAAAACACATGTTATAGAGAAAATAATTGCTCAACATCAAATTTTTAGTTATATAAAGTAATACATTTTTAAAAGGATCGGTGCACGCGGGTAAGTGTCACTAACATGTACATGTTTGGTAAAATCCGAAACTATGAAACTTATTATAAACAATGGAATATATATTATAGGCAACAGGATGAGTAACGTGGGAACGTAGTAGGGTGCCACCGAAATCGTACTATACCCCCCCCCCCCAAATGAAGAAGAAAACATTAACATTTGTAACTAATGCTATATTTATTGCTTATATCTGTCCTTGGACAGGTATTTTACTAAAATATATATATAAGAAAATCCGTCCCAGGACGGGTAAAATTCATTCCCTGAACAGAAAAAATTTGCACCACTTTTATGTCCCCTTACGAAGGTTTAAATTAAAAAAAAAACAAAAACATATTTCATCTCAAACAAGGCAGGCTGCCACTATAGACGTAAGGGGCTACTGAGAAAAAGGGTGAAAGTTTTTGGGGTCATCCTAAGTTGGGAGCTGTGTAGCGAGATGTCTGTTTACATTAGTTTTAAACCTCTGCATGTCGGTACATACGGAGAAACAGGGAGCAGGGAG